>CM077080.1:224694945-224736404 GCA_039513925.1 Platanthera zijinensis | reverse complement strand
AAAGTCTACTATAGATGGATTCAGAAGAAGAAGATGATGAATTGACACACAACTAACACACTATTGTGAGTTGATCTCTGATCAGAAAGTGCAAGTTAAGGAAGATGATTTTCGAGAGAAGATCTAAGAAGAATTCTGTAGTGTTCATCCACTCAGATTTTGTCTAAAGGGAATTCATTCCAGAATTCAGAAGAAACTTCAGAAGGTTTGGGGAGAGAGAGCTCCAGCTGTTTTGAGGTCAAGAAGAAGACAATCACAAGTCTCTTAAGAAGTAGATCCTGAACTAATCTACTAAGAAGATCCAGATCTATATCTGGAATCAAAGAAGGAAGCTGGTAGTTAGTCAACTTCAAGGGAGATCAACTCAACTAAGTTCAGATTCAAGAAGCTTTGAAGAAATCTAAGAACAGGTTGATTTCTGTCATCAGGTTCATCAAGAAGCTGATCAAGAAATCTTTTATCCTTTCTCTCTCAACAAGGGTAAGAGACCATCAAATTACATATTAATTTCTATAGGATCTTTTCAAAGATCTGAGTTGTAAGCCTGTGTTATAAAGGCTGAGTGTAGGAGATTAAATTCTCTGAGTGGTAAGGCTGTTTGAGCCTGAGTGTAGGAGATTTTGATCTCTGAGTGGTAGGGTTGTTTGAGCCTGAGTTGTAGGCCTTGGGGCAAGGCTAAGGTAGGGCTGTAAGCCTGAGTTGTAGGCCTTGGGGCAAGGCTGAGGTAGGGCTGTTAGCCTGAGTTGTAGGAACCTTATAGGGTTCTGAGTTGTAGGAACCTTTCAGGGTTCTGAGCTGTAAGATTTATGGATCTGAGAAGAAAAGGAAGAAGTTAGGCCGAATCTATCACACTGCTAGTTAGGTGAAGGGGGAAAGTGGATGTACCCAGACCTTGGGGAACCACTATAAATCTGTGTGCAATCTGTGATGTTTGTGTTATTATAGTTTCTGTGATTGTATGTGCTGTGGTAGCTGTAGAGATTTGAGCTTTATATTAAAGATCTGTAGCTAAATTCTTCCTTAAGTTAAAAAAAGGAAAAGAACCTATTCACCCCCCCCCCTCTAGGTGTTTAGGTTGTCTTGAAGTTAAAACTATCAAGTGTTATTAGGGGAGGTTGCTCAAAGAAGGAATTAACAGTCTGAGTTACCCATCTGCAGGAAGGAGATATTTGGAATATGGAAAGAAAGGGTCAGGTTGTTTATGGAGGCTTCTGATCCAAGGATCTATATTACAGTACAAGAAGTCCTTATATTCCAATGAAGGTGTCTGTTCTAGATGCAAACCAGAGAACTCCCAAGGATTTTTCTGAGACGACTAAGGATGAGATTATACTTGCAACTATGGATAAAAGAGCTCAAAATATCATAGTAAGTGTCATAGATGATTCAACCTTTCAGAATTTAATTCACTGCAAGACCTCCAAGGAAATGTGTGACACTTTGATAGTCTATATGGAGGGTTCTGAAGAAGTTAGACAAGATAGAAAGTCTATGCTAAATCAGGAATATAATAGCTTCAGACAAGGGAAGTCAGATAGCATATCTGAGTGATATAAGAAGTTCTATAGAATTGTAAATGAGCTGATGTCTTATGGAAGGGTCTTTAGTACATATGAACTGAATGACAAATTCCTAAGATCCTTGACAAAGGATTGGGATACCAAGATTTGTGCCATTAGGGAAGTGGCCAAACTTGCAGATATTTCTCCTCCAACTTTATTTGGAAAGTTGTTGTCTTATGAAATGAAACTAATGACTAGAAAAGAGGAAGAAAGAAATGCTAAAGGAGAGCATAGAGAGAAGTCTGTGGCCTTCAAGGTTGAAGCCACTAGAGAGAATAGGAGGATGTCTCCATCACCTCCTAGGGAAGTTACTGAAATTGTTTCAGATAATTCAGACAATCAAAGTTCAGACAGCAGTGACTCAGATAAAGACTTTGCTGCCTTCACAAGGCAGTTTCAGAGATTTTTGAAGAAGAAGCAGTGGAAGTCAAGGTCCTCCACATCACAGCCAGCTGATGACTATTATCAAAAGAGAAAGTCATCTAGGAAGGACAGGAGCAGGTCAAAGCCTAGCAAATCTACAACATCAAAGATAGTTTGCTATTGTTGTAATAAGCCTGGGCATGTTGTGGCTGAGTGTTCTAACAAAAGAAAGGAGTCTGCTGATAAAAGAAAGAATCAACAAAAGAGCAAGAAGGAGAAATCCTTTGTTGCTAAGAAGGAGAAAAGCTTGACAGACCAATCAACTTCAGATTCTTAATCTGAAGCTAAGGCATACATTGGTCTTTATGTAGTTGATGAAGAAGAAGAGTTTATGCAATTGTTGGACTCTATCTATGCACAGGAAGACCATCAGTGTATTGGACTGATGGCTGTATCAGAAGAAGACAAATGCCAGGATCAGCCTGGTCCTAGTAAGGTACAATGTTTGTCTTGTAATTTAGTTTGTAGTACTGGCACATAGTCAAATACATCTGCATCAAGTGATGTGGATGGATCTGAGTCTGAAGGTGATATTGATCAGCTGATAAATGAATATGGGGACTTGTTGCAAGCACTAAAGAAAAGCAAGAACCTAGCCAAAACTCAGGCTAAGGATATTGCAGATCTTAAGATGGCTGCATCTGGTTTAGAGAAAGAGTTGGATCAAAAATTGATTGAGATTGCCAAGCTGAAAACTATAATTGTTATTCAGATAGGCATAATCATATACAAAAATGATCTAATTAAACGTCAAGAAGTCATACTTCAAAAGGAGAAAGATTTGGTGGCTAGTTATTCCAAGCCAAAATCAGTTTTACCTTTAATAGATGAGTTTGTGGCTCAAAAGAGTAAGGCTGGAATAGGCTTTAAGGGTAACACCAGGGCTTTCCAATTCAAGAGAAAAGGAAAAGCCTCAGTACAGCCACTAAATTTTAAAGTCCATGTAGTTTTTAGAAAGGTACAAGTGCCTTCTAACAAGTATGACCTTGAGAATACTCTTGGTCATAATAAGACTGAAGTTCTGAATGACAAGGGTGCTTATGTCAATAAGGCAACCCATGTTCATAAACCCCATGGTTATAAGAAACCAGTGGGTGTAGCTGCAGCAGTACCAACACAAAACAAAAGATTTGTTGTCAACCAGACTGTCAAGAATGTATCTAAAAATAGATACAACAAGTATGAATGCTGGTGCTGTGGCAACACAGGTCATTATGCCATAGATTGCTGGTACAACACTAGTGTCAGGAAGAACAACAGTCTACCTGTTAGAAGAGCTGCTGGTAGATTTGTTAAGAATGAAGCTAACTTGAACCAAGGACCCAAGACTTACTTGTATTCTAAGGGAAAGTAATTCTTTATTGCAGGTGAGTCCAAGTCACCATGCCCCTATATGGTACTTGGACAGTGGATGTTTCAGGCACATGACTGGAACAAAGGGATTGCTGAAGGAGTATTTACCTATCTCAAATGGGCCTAAAGTAATCTTTGGTGGCTCTGAAAGAGGAATCATCAAAGGGTTTGGTAACATTTCTAGTAACCAGATTACTATCACTCAAGTGGCCTATGTGAAGGGTTTGAAACACAACCTTATAAGCATAAGCAAGCTGAGTGATTTAGGATATGATATTTCATTTGTTAAGAATGGATGTCATATCAAAAGGTCAAGTGATCAAAAGATCATTTTGACAGGATATAGAAAGAGGAATGTGTACTGTCTCAATTTTGAGTGTGAGAACAAAGGTTATCCTATTTGTCTTGTAGCTGATGAGAGAGCTTCTCATTGTGTCAAATGGCACAAGAGGCTGGCCCATCTTAACTACAAAACAATTTGCCATCTCTTTAGCAAAGAGTTAGTGAGGAATGGTCCTCAAGTTAAGTGTATAAAGGAAGGGATATGTTCAGCTTGTCAAAAGGGCAAGCAGACAAAATCCTCCTTTCATAGCCTTGAAAACAAGGATTCAGTGAGGTGTCTATACCTCTTACATATGGATTTTTTTGGTCCTATGCAAGTTCATAGTCTAGGTAGGAAGGTCTACACTTTTGTGATAGTAGATGACTATTCTAGATATTCCTAGGTGTTCTTTCTGAGACATAAATCAGAAACCCCAAGTGTTTTACATAGTTTTGTCAAACAAATTCAGAATGAACTAGACAGTACAGTGGTCAAAATAAGAAGTGACCATGGCACTGAATTTCAATCTTAAAGTATGACAAGATTGTGTGAAGAGTTTGGGATTTTTCAAGAATTCTCCTCACCTAGAACACCACAGTAAAATGGTATTGCTGAAAGGAAGAATAGAACATTGATTGAGACTGGTAGAACTCTATTGAGTGACACTTCTCTCCCAGAATATTTCTAGGCTGAGGCAATAAATACTACATGTCATGTGATCAACATTGCTTCTATCACCAAGTGCCACAAAAAGACTCCATATGAGATTATGAAAGGTAGAAAACCAAATTTATCCTATTTTAGGATCTTTGGTATCAAGTGCAATATCCTTAACAATGGCAAGTCTTATTTAACTAAGTTTGCTGCCAAATCCCAAGATGGGATATTTGTTGGGTACAACAACAATAGTAAGGCTTATAGAGTCTACAACTTGATTACTCAAGTTGTAGAAGAATCTGTACATGTTGTATTTGATGAAATTAGATTAATCAACAGTGAGTTGCCTTGTAGTTCATGTAGTCCAATAGGTATAAATGAGAGAATGGACAAGCTTTCCATTGCAGAAGATTCAACTGCAGATCAAGAAATGGAAAATGGTTGAAACTGTCCAGGGGGAGTACAGGACTCTTTAGATACTAAAGTACATCAAGAGGTACAACATATTGAAGAGATTGGAGGTGTTCAACCAGAAGACAGTCTACATCCAGCTATTAGACACTTAAAGGATCATCCAGCAAATCAGATAATTGGTGATCTAAGACATGGAGTACAAACCAGAAGCAGGAACTTGAACATAGTGTTATGCTCAAGCTTCCTATCTCAACTGGAGCCAAAGAAATTTGAAGAAGCTATCCTAGACCCACATTGGATTAATACCATGCAAGAGGAGCTTAATCAATTCAGAAGATGCAAGGTCTGGGAGTTAGTTCCTAAACCAAGAGACCACAACATCATTGGAACAAAGTGGATCTTTAGGAACAAAATGGATGAGAATGGAATCATTGTAAAGAACAAAGCAAGACTTATTGCAAAAGGATACAGGCAGGAAGAGGGTATTGACTTTGATCAAACCTTTGCCCCAGTAGCAAGACTGGAAGCCATTAGAATGTTCCTTACCTATGCAGCATATCAAGGATTCAAAGTATTCCAAATGGATGTAAAATCAGCATTCCTGAATGGAAATCTAAAAGAAGAAGTCTATGTAGAGCAGCCTTCAGGTTTTGTAGATTCTCTCAAACCTGATTATGTTTATAGACTTAGGAAAGCTTTGTATGGGTTAAAGCAAGCCCCAAGGGCTTGGTATGAAACTCTGTCTACTTTCCTTATTGAGAATAAATTTTCAAGAGGGAAAATAGACAAAACTCTATTCCTAAGGGAATCCAAAGGTAAGATAATCTTAATCCAGATTTATGTAGATGACATAATTTTTGGGTGTACAGAAAACAACCTTTGCAAGAAGTTTGCTAAACTTATGCAAAGGAAGTTTGAAATGAGCAGTATGAGAGAACTTAAGTTCTTCTTGGGACTCCAAGTAAGACAGACTGATGATGGCTTATCCATATCCCAGTCTAAGTTCACCAAGGAGTTAATTAAGAAGTATGGTATGGAATCATCCTCCACCATGAGAACTCCTATGGGAACAAGTATGTCTTTATGCAAAGATGATACAGGTAAACCTGTAGATGAGTCTTTGTATAGAGGAATAATTGGCTCTCTACTATATCTCACTGCTAGTAGACCAGACATTATGTATGCAACATGTGTCTGTGCTAGGTATCAAGCATGCCCAAAAGAATCTCATTACACTGCAGTAAATTTTGAGATATCTAAAGGGCACACCTAATCTAGGCCTTTGGTACCCTAGGAATGGAGATTTTCTACTAACAGGCTATTCAGATGCAAACTTTGCAGGTTGCAAAGAAGATAGAAAAAGTACTACAGGTACATGTCAATTTCTAGGAGGAAGATTGATATCTTGGAGCAGTAAGAAGTAGACTAGTGTGGCAATATCCACAGCTGAGTCTGAATATGTGGCAGCAGGAAGTTGTTGTGCACAACTGTTGTGGATTCAACACCAACTAGAAGACTATGGTATTCAGGTAAGTAGAACACCTTTATTTTGTGATTCTACTAGTGCTATTTCTATTGCTAATAATCCTGTTTCACATAGTAGGACCAAGCATATAGAAATAAGATACCATTTTCTTAGAGAACATGTAGAGAAAGAGGATATCTCACTAGAATTTGTTAAGACTGATTATCAAATTGCAGATGTATTCACTAAGCCTCTAGATGAAACTAAATTCAATAAATTTAAAATTGAATTAGGAATGTTGAACATAGACTAGTCTAAAAAATTTGGCTAAGTAAAATTGTGTCGACTCATTCAGTAATAATGTGTCGACACAGAGGAGTTGTGTCGACAATTCAGGGAAATTGTGTCGACACAGTATCGTGGTGTCGACACCTAAGGGACAAAGTGTCGACACATTGAGAAAAGTTATGTCGACACAAACAGAGTAATGGTGTCGACACCTCCAGAAATTGTGTCGACACTTGCAATAAGAGTCGACACAGAATTTCTGATGAACTACTATGTATGTCCAGTGTCAACATATCATCAATTGGTGTCGACACTTAGTAGTCAGTGCCGTGGTCGAGACAATAGAAGTATGTGTCGACACTCTCCAACAGTGTTGACACATTTAGACAGTTTTTGCCACCTTTTGATCTTCTTTGTATAAAAAAAAGGAATAAATACGTCGAGACAGTATTCTATCGACATGCTCTCCAGATTTTCGAGACTAAACCCTTGTGTCGACAAACTCTCTTCTCTTAATTCAAGATTTCTCTCCATTCTAATGGCGCCAAAGGTTGAAGAAAACATCAACGAAGGCTACGAGCTGGTGTGCAATGCTTTTGATGATGCACCGACAGAGATTAAAAGGGTCCTTACCCTAGTTACTGATAATGGATTGGAGTTTCTCGTTTCTGAACCTACAAAGATCTGGAAGAAAGAAGTATTTGAATTCTATGCTGCTGCAACAGTGGACTCAACTGGCCTCAAGATCAAATCAATAGTTCATGGAAATAAAGTCAAACTTACTCTGAAGAGTTTAAGAAAGATTCTTCACCTACCAAGAATCTAGGATGAAGAAGAGGTCCCTGCCTCAAAGACAAGGGAGGCCCTTAAGTGGTGTGGATTGGATCCAGCCCTGAAGATTGGAGCAGTAATCAACAGAAAAGGGATGAATCAACAAGGAAAGTTTCTATCTGAAGTGGTAGGGAAAGTGATTTTGTGTAAACCAGGAGGCCATGATAAGATCTCTGCCATTATGTTCAATCTGATGACCAGGATCATCTATAAGATAACCACAGATTGGTCTGAAGTTTTGTTTGAGAAGATAAAAGAAGGAATCAAAAAGCCTAATTTGGCTAGATTAATGAGCTTATACCGGGCTGGAGAAATTCCAGAGGTAATGAATCAGCTTCCAGGAATTAAGATAAATCATATGAGAAGGATGTATATTAGGATAATATCCAGATGGGATAGGGTCCTCTCAAAGGACATACTTGATGTGGAGACTGTAGCAAAATCACCAGTCCATGAGATTACTGATCATGATCAGGTGCAGGAGGACACAATGAATGCACAAGTGCAGGTGGAGCAAGTTAGGTAACAGGTCCAGGACCTGACTGAAAATGCCTAAGTCCTTGAGGAGATAATTACTGCACAGTTGTAGGGGGAGCCACAGTCTGCACAGGTGCAGGAGGAAGACAGAATAAACTTATCAGAAGAAATAGTTCTACAAACTGATCTTGATACTTCTTGACTTGCTGAAAAATAACTCTCACCAGTTCATAATCAATAAGAGTTCACTATGGAAGAGTTGTTTCCAGATATAGAGGGAGCAGCAGTTGAGGGGGGAGCAGGCAAATATTGAGGAGGTGCAGTATGGGACTGAAAAGAAGCTGCCTCCTAGTCCTAAAGAAAGAGTGAATATTGATAGTTATTCTGATTCAGAGGATTAGGAAATAACAAGTGTTAAGAAAAGAAAACTAATGGTTTTTAAGAGGAGAAGCCAGACCTATAAGAAGGCTTTGCAAGCAACTAAATCCTAACCAGCCCCAGAGATTGATTACAGCAAATACTTGGTTGATTTACAAGTGAAATTTGATGAGCAGAGATTGGCTCTTGAAAAATATGTGGATGAAAGTCATAAGGCTCTTCAATTTGATTTAGCCCAAGAAATAAAGTATATCAGATTTGAGGTAAACCAGAATAAGAAAGAGATGACAGATTGCTTCCATAAGGGGGCAATGCTGTGGTATTTCTTGCAAAGCAACAAACATAAATAAAGAAGCAGATGGATGAGATTGTTGTCAAACAAGGCTATGTCCTTGAAAATCAAATAAGAATGAATGACAATCTGACTGAATCTCACAATGAGATAGTAGCTGAGTTAAAAAATGTTGTTACTGGAATGACTGCTGCAAGGGCTAAAGAAATGGAAGACTATGATAAGAAGCTACAGGCCGCCCTAAATTCAGTTAAAACTGTCATCACTTCTTCTCATAAGTTAATTAATGACAAACTTCAAAAGTTAAAGCCATTCTTTAAAGATGGAGTCAATTACTTGGATGGGCAAATCAAATTTCAAAAAGAGGACTTAAGAGATCATATAACCAGAGAAGTCATAAAGGGGGAGAGGGTGTTAGTATATGCTGGCTCTGATCATGCCAAATGGGTAACCAACAGCATTAGAGCCACTTTGGGATATCCACCCTTATGTGATGATGATAATATGGCTGAGTCAGGTATGCAACCAGCTCAACTTGAAGGTGATCAACCTGAGGTTGCCCAAGTTATTTACCCCCCTTCAAATCTTGAGATGATACATAAACAAGTTCAGTCTATGTACAACCCTCCTCCACCAGTTACTAATGTTATTATTGAAAAAATAGATATGTCAGAAGCTGCTCTGAAAGCTCAGCAAGATGCTCAATTATCAAAGAAAAGATTTAGAGAGCAGACAGAGTTAAAACCTGATTTTGAGCAATGGAGCCCCACATCTAGAAATATCATATTAACTGCCTGGAAAGTTTTCAAAGATCAAGTTCATGAAAGGGGTAAATGGTATAATGAGCAGGAGTGGCAGAAGTATGAGGCTAGGCAAGAGGCCATAGTTCAGTACAGAAGGAAGGCCAAGATTGGGAAGCTACCTCCTGATGCACAGGAGCCTAACAAGTATTTCCCTAAGCCTTTTCATTACTTTGAAAGGCAAAGGATCAAGGCTGAAGTACAAAAGAAGGCTGATTTGAAAGGCAAGAAGCTCATTGAAGATACAAAACCTTCTGTGCAGGATCAGATTGAACCAGGAAAAGTAATAGTCATCAAGGAGCCAGCTCAGCCTTAGTTTAAGTTTTACTAGATGTTCCTAAAACTATGTAATTCTTAGTTTAAAAGAAATCTATATAATCTGTGTTAAGAAACTTTTTGAGATAATAAACAAAACCATATTCCATGTTCATTTAGTTTGCATCCTTATTTTGTGATGTGATTTTGATATTTGTTTTGTTTATAAGTTACCCTGTTAAAAATGCTTATACACATCATCATGTTTATTTATCATAAGTGGTGTATATCATTGACAAAAGGGTTATGACTTCTCCAAGTAGAGGGAGATTGTTGGGTTCAATGGAAAATGTGTACCTGATTTGGAGAAGCCTCACTTAGCTCAATGATATACATCAAGGTGTATTTGATGTTATTTTGAGTTTATATGTGAAGGTTAAGTATTGGCTAAAATGCAGAATAAGTTTCTAAGTCCATGTGTCGACACTTAAGCAAGCCTGTGTCGACACTTAGAAAAACTGTGTCGACACCTGAAGCAACTGTGTCGACATACAGAATTTTGTAGTCGGCATCAATTGTGTCGACACCGGGAGGCAGTGTCGACACACAGAATATGTTAGTCGACATCAACTGTGTTGACACCGGGAGGCAGTGTCGACACACAGAATATGTTAGTTGACATCAACTGTGTCGACACCGGGAGGCAGTGTCGACACACAGAAGCAGAGTCGACATCAACTGTGTCGACACCTGGAGGCAGTGTCGACACAAAAATTCTGAGACTATATCAACTGTGTCGACACACAGGACTTGTGTCTACACACAGCAGAATTTCAATATAGTTGATTATTGTGGAGTGAAGAAGTGGTTGTGTCGACACAAATAATCAGTGTCGACACATTCTCTAGATGTAGTGTCAAGAAGCTGTGTCGACATCAAGGCAGCTATGTCGATATCACCAAAGTCTATGTCGACACTTAAGTCACATGTGTCGACGCATATTGGAAGACTGTCTCAACACTTTATGACAGTCAATCTCGACGCTTTGCTGACAGAGACAAAGACTCAACAACTATTTGAAGACTTGACAGTTGTGAGTTGCAACAGGTTTACTGAAGCTGTCAGACTTATCAGAAGTTAGTTAGAAACCGGATCAGTCGGTTACCATTGATGAAGTCTATATATAGATGGATTCAGAAGAAGAAGATGATGAATTGACACACAACTAACACAACTATTGTGAGATTGATCTCTGATCAAGAAAGTGCAAGTTACAGAAGAAGATTTTTGTGAGAAGATATAAGAAGACATTCTGTAGTATTCATCAACTCAGATTTTGTCTAAGGGGAATTCATTCCAGAATTCAGAAGAAACTTCAGAAGGTTTGGGGAGAGAGAGCTCCAACTGTTTTGAGGTCAAGAAAGAGACAATCACAAGTCTCTTAAGAAGTAGATCCTGAACTAATCTACTAAGAAGATCAAAATCCATATCTGGAATCCAAGAAGGAAGCTGGCTGTCAGTCAACTTCAAGGGAGATCAACTCAACTAAGTTCAAATTCAAGAAGATTTGAAGAAAGATAAGCACGGGTTGATTTCTGTCATCAGGTTCATCAAGAAGCTGATCAAGAATCCTCTTGATAGTTTTACTTTCAAGACTACATAAACACCTAGAGGGGGGATGAATAGGTACTTTTCCTTGATTTAAGTTAAGGCAGAATATAACTATAGTTATTTGAATAAATAAGATATAACTAAGCTAACACAGCACAACAATCACAAACATACACACATCACAGATTGCACACAGATTTATAGTGGTTCCCCAAGGTCTGGGTACATCCACTTTCCCCCTTCACCTATCTAATAGTATGCTAGAGTCGGCCTAACTTCTTCCTTTAACTCAGATCCTCAGATCCTACAGCTCAGAATCCAGAAGGATTCCTACAACTCAGGCTAACAAGCCCTACCTCAGCCTTGCCACAAGGCCTACAACTCAGAGAAAACCTTCTCCTATAACTCAGGCTAACAAGCCCTACCTCAGTCCTTCCTCAAGGCCTACAGCTCAGAGAATACCTTCTCCTACAACTCAGGCATAAACACCCCTACCTTAGAGAATAAATCTCCTACACTCAGCCTTTATAGAATAGGCTTACAACTCAGATCTATGAATAGATCCTACAAAATTTGATAAGGAATTTTTTGTAATCTCTTACCCCTGTTGAGAGAGAAGGGATAAGGACTTTCTTGATCAGCTTCTTGAAGAGGCTGATGGCTGAAATCAACTTGATCTTAGCTTTCTTCAAAGCTTCTTGAATCTTACTTAGTTGGGTTGATTTCCTTTGAATAAAACTGACTGACTGCTCCTTCTTAGACTTCAGAAATAGATCTGAATCTTCTTGATAGATTGGTTCAGCATCTGCTTCTTGAGAAACCTGTTATAGCTTCCTTCTTGTCTTCAAATGGCTGGATCTCTCTCTATCCAAAACCCTTGATGATACTTCTGAATTCTGATTGAATTCAACTTGGACAGAATCTGAATAGAAAACTACTTCAGATCGTCTTCTTAGATCTTCTCACGAAGATCTTCTTCTTTGTTACTTGTACTTTCTTGATCAGAGATTAGTGGTGACAATACTTCTTCTCTATGTCTCTTGTTGTTGTTCTTCTGAATCCATCTATTTATAGACTTCATCCTTGGTAAGCGGCTGATCCGGTTTATAACTAACTTCTGACAAGTCTGACAGCTTCAGTAAACCTGTCATAACCCACAGCTGTCAAGTATTCAAACACTTCTTGAGCCTTTGACTCTGTCAGCAAAGCGTCGAGTCTGTCTGTAACAAAGTGTCGAGACCATCTGTCAATATGTGTCGACACAAGTGACTTAAGTGTCGACACAGCCTTTGGTGATGTCGACAAAGCTGTCTTGATGTCGACACAGCTCCTTGATACTACATCTTGAGAATGTGTCGACACTGATTATTTGTGTCGACACAAATACTTCACAATTCATCAGTAATCAACTTGGTCTAGACTCAACTGTGTGTCGACACAAGTCCTGTGTGTTGACACAGTTGTAGACTTAGAACATAGTGTTTGTCGACATAGTTATTGTCGACTCTGCCTCTGTGTGTCTACACTGCCTCCCGGTGTCGACACAGTCGATATCGACTATAATCTTCTGTTTGTTGACACTGCCTCCCGGTGTCGACACAGTCGATGTCGACTATAATCTTCTGTGTGTCGACACTGCCTCCCGGTGTCGACACAAATTCTCTGAAGTGTCAACACAGCTATTTCCAAGTGTCGACACAATCTTACTGAAGTATCGACACAGCTTCTTCAGGTGTCGGCATATGGACTTAGAATATTTTTCCTGCATTCTAGCACATTCTTAACCTGCACATATAAACTCAAATCAACATCAAATACACCTTGATGTATACCATTTAGCTAAGTGAGGCTTCTCCAAATCAGGTACATATTTTCCAATGTACCCAACACCTCTTATCCTTTCTCTCTCAACAAGGGTAAGAGACCACCAAATTACATATTAATTTTTGTATGATCTTTTCAAAGATCTGAGTTGTAAGCCTGTGTTATAAAGGCTGAGTGTAGGAGATTTAATTCTCTGAGTGGTAAGGTTGTTTGAGCCTTAGTGTAGGAGATTTTTATCTCTGAGTGGTAGGGCTGTTTGAGCCTGAGTTGTAGGTCTTGGGGCAAGGCTGAGGTATGGCTGTAAGCCTGAGTTGTAGGCCTTGGGGCAAGGCTGAGGTAGGGCTATTAGCCTGAGTTGTAGGAATTTTATAGGGTTCTGAGTTGTAGGAACCTTTCAGGGTTCTGAGCTGTAAGATCTGTGGATCTGAGAAGAAAAGGAAGAAGTTAGGCCGAATCTAGTACACTGCTAGATAGGTGAAGGGGGAAAGTGGATGTACCCAGATCTTGGGGAACCACTATAAATCGGTGTGCAATCTATGATGCTTGTGTTATTATAGTTTCTGTGATTGTATGTGATGTGGTAGTTGTAGAGATTTGAGCTTTATATTAAAGATCTATAGCTAAATTCTTCCTTAAGTTAAAACAAGGAAAAGAACTTATTCACCCCCCCCCTCTAGGTGTTTAGGTTATCTTGAAGTTAAAACTATCATAATGTTTTTCAGCTTGCTGATTTCTTTTATCTTCAGGTTCAGCATATTTGCTGAGTCTGAAATAGCAAGCTTCAGAGAGGCAATCTCCTCAGCCTGTTTTTTGGCTAGGAGCCTGCTTCTCTTCAGTGCTTGCAGTAGTTCACCATAATCATCAATCAATTGATTGACATCTCCTTCAGATTCAGAACCATCTTCATCTCTTGATGCAGATGCTTCTGATTCTGGACCAGTTACATAATCTAACACAGAAGGTGTAGAATGTACATTACTAGGGCCAGGATGCTCCTGGTTGGGTCCTTTCTCAGTCAAAGCCATCAGCCCAAGGCAATGGCTGACTTCTTCTCCTTCTTCAGATCTGACAGCATCATCAACTTCTCCAGTGATTGCAGCCAACATCTCTAAGAAGTCTGCTTCTACAGATTCTTCTTCAGCAGTAAATAACCCAATGTAGGCTTCATCTTCATCTACCTCTTCTGACTCTGATGATGAGGAGTCAGTCTAGCTCTTTTGCTTCTTGGTAATAAAGGACTTATCCTTTTGCTGATGTTCCTTCTTTCCACCAACATCCTTTCTTTTGACAGGGCAGTCGGCTATGACATGCCCTGGCTTACTGCAACAATAACACACCACTTTAGAAGAAGTATGTTTACTTGGTTTAGAGTCATAACTTTCTTCTTTAGAGGATTTCTTCTTGCCCTTGTAGTGATCTTCCTTGGGATAAGAAGAAGAGGATGGCCTACTTCTCCAGTGCTTCTTCTTCATTAATTTTTGAAATTGTCTAGAAAAGGCAGCAAAGTCTTCATCAAAAATGTAGCAGTCTGATGTGCTGGTTTCTGAGCTTTCTGACTCAGAATTAACCTCTTTGGTGGAGAAGGAATGTTTCTCCTGCTCTTCCTTATGGCTTCAGCTTTGAAGACCACTAACTTATCTTTGACTGTAGGCTTGCTAATTTTCTCCTCTTCCTTTCTAGCAGTCAGTTGTATTTCATAAGACAAAAGCTTTTCAAACGTGGTTGTGGTGAAGTGTTTGCAAGTTTGGCCACTTCTCCGATGGCACATATTTTTGTGTCCCAGTATTTAGTTAAAGACCCGAGGAACTTGTCATTCAATTCATTAGTGCTGAACACTCTGTCATATGTCATTAGCTCATTCATATTTCTGAAAAACTTCTCATAGCACTCAGCAATACCATCTGACTTGTCCTGCCTGAAGCTTTCATACTCTTGATTGAGCATGGACTTCCTGTCCTCCCTCACTTCTTCAGTCCCCTCCATATAGATAACTAGTATGTCTCACATCTCCTTAGATGTATTGCAGTAGACTAGGTTTTTGGAAGGTTGAGTCATCTATGCCACTAACAATAATGTTTTGTGCCCTCTTATCCAATGTAGCTAAGATGATTTCATCTTTAGTCATCTAGAAATACTGCTTTGGAGTCTTCAGATTTGCATCAAGGACTCATGTCTTCATTGGGATGAAGGGTCCTTCCTGTACTGTGATGTATATCCTAGGATCAGATGCTTTCATGAAAAGTCTGACCCTTTCCTTCCAGATGTCAAAGGTCTCCTTCCTGCAAAGAGGAAGTTTCATGGATCCAAGTTCTTTATGATTCTCACTTGAACCAATTTTGGCCTTCTGATAGCTGCCCATGGAGATCAACTCAGACTGTTAAGTCTATCTTGAGCAACCTCCTTCTGATACCACTTGAAAGTCTTGATTTCAAGAACTAATCACCTAGAGGGGGGGAGAATAGGTCCAATTTAAAAATTAGGCAACTTATCGATTAAAATCACAGCACAACAATCTTATCGCAATCAAGACCAACACAGTACACAACATAATACACAACACAGTACACAGAGATTTATAGTGGTTCCCCAATTGATGGGTACATCCACTTTCCCCCTTCGCCTATCTAGCAGTATACTAGATTCATCCAAACTTCCTTCTATCTTTCTCAGATCCTTAGATCTTACAACTCAGAGTCCAACCGGCTCCTACAACTCAGGCGCAAGCCCTACCACTAAGATCACCAAGATTCTACAACTCAAGTTCTTCCCAAGAACTCTACCTCAGAGTGACTCCATACTCTTATAGCTCAGCCAATCCTGCCCTACCTCAGTGTGAATACATACACCTACAACTCGGGTAACTCATGCCCTACCTATGCCTTTATAACACGGGCTTACAACTCAGGCCTCAGCCTTACCACTCAGATTCAAAATGAATCTTACACAGAAATATTCAAGATAATGATTTACAAACACCAGAGAAAATTCTTTGTGCATGTCTACCTGGACCGAGCAGATATCAGCCCTAACTTCGTCTTTACAGCAACAAGATAATATAGTGATCTTAAAATGATGCCCGACTTGTTCTAGAAATAACTAGCAGACGAATCTGCTTTTTCTTCTTCAGGAATATCTCCTGATCTGGACTGAGCAGATTTCAGCCCTTCCTTCTTCTTTGATCCAACAAATTGATAGTCAGATTCTGGCTCGACTTGGATCGAGAATGAAAGTTGATCTATCTGGAGCATAAATATATTGAAAGTGAGGGAAAGATCTATCTCAACTCTAGAGGGGGGGGTGAATAGAGTATTTTAAAGTAAATTTACAATTTAAAATTGCAAAGCAGTAAAGACTTAATTTATGTATAGGTGTAAGGTGCTTTGCTGTAGAAATAAGACTAAGGCAGTAAAATAAAAATCATAGCACACAGCAAAGAATATACACAAGTAACCAGAAGACATAAGGATCTATAGTGGTTCCCCAAAAATTTGGGTATATCCACTCTTCTACCACCCTTGGTAGGAATCCACTGCAGGAAGAGTTGATCAGGTGTCCTGAGCACCAATAAGCTTTTGATAAGGTGCTAAAAAACCAAACTAGATTTTTTGATAAGGTGTCTTGCCACCACTGAGTTTTGACAAAGGCTCTCAGAACCAGATTCAAAACTTTTGAAGGGAGTTTTGATAACCCTTTTAGAGCAGGAAAAGAAAAAGGAAGAGGTGAAGTTGTCTTCTCTGTCTCAATCACTGAGAGAAGACTTAGTAGATTGATTGTGTTGTCAAAGCTCCCCCTAAGATGTAGATGGTTCAGGAGTGAGAGCTTTACTAGGGTGATAGGCCTTCAGAAGCTTCAGATCTCCAGCAGAAGATGATTTCAGCAGAGGCTGAAATATGAGTTGTCTTGAGTCTTTGATGTTGAAGCTGTGAACACTTTTCAGTATGCTAATTTTCAATCTAACTCTTCAGGATTGATCACTTGATTTTTCTCTCAGTTGATCTGACTATCTGTGTATGTGTGTATTGAGTAGTTGTTTCTCTTGATCTGATGTTGGATATTTTATCCTCTGATGATCCTCTGTCCAAGATAGCCGTTAGCAGTCATAAATGTCTTCCATAAATATTTTGTCTTCTAGAGGAAAGTCCAATAAACATTCTCTGAGAAATCCCTTGAAACTTGCTCCAGAATAAATGAAAATGGCTAACAAATCTCTTGAAATAAATGCTGAGAGAATTTGAAAAACATTCCAAAGGCCGACTGAATTTGAATCCTTAAAGTCGTCGATCTCTCAGAAAAACGTCGATCTGAGCTCTACAATCTTTGAACTGAGCTCAGAGATTGGATTGAACATCAGACAGAAAACGTCGAACTGAGCTCTACGATCGTCGAACTGAGCTCAGCGACCTGAAGAATAAGTGAGGATAGATCGTCGAACTGAGCTCAGTGACTTGGAAACAAGCTGAAGGCAGATCGTTGATCTGAGCTCGAAGATCGTCGACCAGAGTTCGACGACTTAGCAGAGTTGAGCTCAGAGATCGTCGAACGGAGTTCGACGTTTCGTCGACCTGAGCTTGACGAAAATTGTCTTTGTCTCAGCTCTAAGTCTTGATCCTTGAATGGTCCTGGGGGCAGCTTCAAACCTAAGTTCTAAGCCCTAGACTCATTCTAACTTGACCTTTTCAACTATACATCTAGGTCAAACTGATTTCCTAAAAACATAGTGATCCTTGCCCAAATTAGTAATAGGGTGTTCCAACAATCTCCTCCTATTTGGGTTAGGATTACTATTTATAGAGCTCAGTAATAAATACAAAAGCAAATACAGAAAAGCAAAAAATTAAAGCAACAGAGCAGAACATGCAGCATAGTAGCATTCAGATAGAATATCAGCAAGTGTTTTAAAATGAATGTACTGTTTGCTTACAGAGATAACTTCTTTTCACTTCCTTTCTTAAATAAGATTTCCCTGTTGGGATTGAGAGCCTCTTTCTTTGACCTTCTGTCATCATCTGCACCTAAGGAGGTTTGAGATCTTGGCCTGGGAACCACAGCCTCAGGATGCAGTTTCATGTAATCCACTGGGTCAAAGAACTTCCTTGAAGCATATCTTTCCAGTTCTGCCTTCCTTTGCTCTGACAAGGTAGTGATGTTGGAAGTGTCTTTTCCTTGCTCTCTGGCCTTCTTCAACTGATCTAAGACAGCAAGTTCTTTCATCCTAGCAGTCCATGATAAAGGATTGTTCTCTGGATCTTCAAAATGGATTGCAGGTTTATATCTATTAATAGTTTCTGAAGCAGTAGAAGTCCTTGTATCAACAGTTTCTCTGAGTTTATAAGGGAAAGGACCTTGAGTTGAGTCCATATGTCTTTGTCCTTCCCTTTGTTGTCTTGATTGAATCCTATGTTCTCTCTGATTACCTCTGTATTGTCCCCTTTTGGACTGATAACCTCTTTGATATTGCCCTCTGGGATGATATCTTTGTGAAGATTGGGAGGAGCTTTGCTTTGGAGCAGAGGTTTGAGAAGCTGAGCCTCCACCTGATCCTGAATCTGGAGGAGGAGGAGGAGGAGGCTGAAACTGGGATGATCCTTTCTCATACTTATCCAACTTTCTTTTTTTCTTCATGGCATTTAGCTGGTTTTTAGAATACTGCATCCAAGGTTCTGTTATCTGGCAGTCATGTAGAATATAATAGGGTATGTCATTAACATCCTTAGCCTTTGCAGGAGGGACCTTCATCATGGCCTTACTTCTAGCTTTCCTTTTCTTAACAATAGTGCCAACAGAGTCATCAGATTCTGTATTGAATTGATCACTTTCAGAACTCTGTGGTCTGTCATACAAATCATCTATACTTTTGATGTATTCCTCTTGAACTTTTGATTTCTCAGTATCAACAGGGGCAGGAGGTGTTGATACAACAACAGTAATCACAGCAGTACTCTCAGCAGGAGCAGATGAACTAGCAGGAGTCTCAGATACTTGTACTTCCAAATATTTGACCAATTCTTCATCAGCAGTATTATCAATATCAGCAGGCAGCATTTCAATGACAGTAGATCCAACAGATATAACAGTAGTACAAACAGAAGCAACAACATCCTCAGCCTTAAAAGAGTTGACATATGATGCAATCAGACTGGGATCACATTCTGAAATAGGCACAATGGCCTTAGTAAGGTCTTCAACTTGCTGAACTGGTAAATATCTTCTGTGAAGAGAATCAAAAGCACTAAACAGTGACCTGAGGTCCACTGTAAATACTGGTACTGGAGCAGCAGCAGGCACTTCTTCAGCTTCATGAGGCATCTCCCCTGCCTTGATTAAGGCAGGACTGGATCAAGGCACTCCATTGAAGGAATTGCCTGAGGAGAGGAGATAGCTGACAGCCTGTCAGATAGCTCCTGGATAGATTTGAGGAGTGGAGCCAAGGAGGTCTCCAGCAGGGCTACTAGCTTGGGGGCTAGTATCCCATAAAGCCTATCATCCAAAGCTGAAAGATCCACTTGCTCAAGGGATACTTGAGTAGAAGTAGGAGTTGATGTTGCTAGCATAATTGTGGATGGTGTGGTGGTAGGAGGTATAGGGATGGATGGTTGAGATATTGGGATTGTGGAGATAGATGATACGGGTGTGGAGATGTATGGTGAGAAAGAGGGTTGAGCAAGGATGTCATGGAGGAGCTGTTGGTATGAGGAGGAGGATGGAGGCTCAAGAGGTGAGGAGGGGGAATCATCCATGAAGGAGTCATCCAAAATGTTGAAAGATGGAATGGAAGAATCAATGGGTGGATAGTAGTACAGAGGGTGTAATGGTTCTGAGGTGGTGGCTGGAGGAGGTGAAATAAGTGATGAAATTATGATGGGGGAGGAGATGGCTGATTGGATGGTTGATGAGGAAGGTAAGACAGAAACAATAGGAGGTGTAGAAGGAGGAGCAGAGGAGGAAGCAGGCAGTTTCTCAATGAGGGCAGGAACCTGAGGGGAAGAGACTAAAACAGTCCTTGTGCCTGAAGCAGATGGTGCTGCAGCAGCCCTGTTGGGGTTGATAATCTGCCTGTCCCACTTGCTGAAAAGGGCACAGGTGAGCCTTTTGGATGCATTGATGTGCATCCCATTTGAAACCAGTAATTCAGGGCACTTGGAATGCAGGAAAACCCCTAGAATCCTCCCAAAATAGACACAACCTTTTGTTAATTTTCTTCTTGATCAAGTCAAAGAAGATAGTTCCCCAATCCAGATGTTTCTTGTCAACTATTGCTCCCATTAAACAAAACTGATACCTTGAGATGGTATCATGAGCTGAGTGCTTTGCCAAAAGCACTTTCCCCACAACATCAGCCAAAAATTGAAATTCAATTGATAGATTCTTTTTCAACAGCTTATTAGGGTGTACAGCAGAGTGACTCATTCTATCTAACATGGAATCAAATTCTTCTCCAGACAAATCAATAGAGTCATCTCCAGTACTTAAGGTGAATACTTCAGTCAGAAGAATAGGGGACAATGGTACCTGAGTCCCGTTGATCGTGCTGACTATAGTATTTTCATTCTCATTGGTTGCAGTAAAAACCCATTCCTTTATTTCATCTGCCGTAATCTTTATTCTGGTGGTCATAAACTGAACTAACTGCTGTTCTCGGAAAAGATTCAGAATATCTTTGAACCTCTGATCGCTGCCATCGAAGGAGTTCATATCTATGTCAAAACCTGTATCAAATTTCATTTTGGAAAGAGCGGCAACCGACACCTCCATTTGAACCTGCAAAGATTGAACAAACACGACCAAGTGTAGAGAGTTTGGAGGGAAAGAGAAAAATTTGCAGAGCGTATGAAAGCGTAAAAGACGAACGGCAGTCAAAAAATGATTTTTACATTAGGGTTCGACACCGAAACGAAAAATCGTTGAACTCTGTTCAATGATTTGGGCTTCTAATGGAATACGAAGAGGTTTCAATGTCGTCGATCTCCGTTTGACGACATTGACGAGCGTCGAGCTCTGCTCGACGACCGCTTAATAGAAGGAAGGATAGCTTAAAGCTATCAGGCGGCGCTGAACTCAGGTCGATGATTCAGGAAACGTCGATCTGCGTTCGATGATTTTTGGGAAACCGTCGATCGCCGTTCGACGATTTCTGGGGAAAACGTCGAGCACAGTTCAGAGACAGAAACTATCCTACATACACAAAGAGAAATGAGTTTTTAGCCTAATCTTGGTCTGTTTTTAGATTTTAAAATCTTGGAATTCATTTTAGACAGCCTCCATCTAGCATTCCTAACTGATTGAGGAAGAAGTTGTGTTTATTTTCATCCAAAGGCTTGGTGAAAATATCTCCTCTTTGCAAATCAGTTGGGATATATTGAAGTTCAATTTTATTTTTCTCAACATTATTCCTTAGAAAATGATGCCTAATTTCTATGTGTTTTGTCCTACTATGGAGGACTGGATTTTGTGCAATGGAAATAGCACTGGTGTTGTCACAAAATATTTTAGACTTCTCTAAGTTGTAACCATAGTCTAGGAGTTGATTTTGTATCCACAAGATTTGTGAACAACAACTACCTGCTGCCATATATTCAGCTTCAGCAGTTAAAGTTGACACAGATGTTTGTTTCTTACAAAACCATGAGACAAGTCTATCACCAAGAAACTAACAAGTTCCACTAGTGCTTTTCCTGTCTATTCTGCATCCAGCATAATCAGCATCTGAAAATCTAGTTAAGTCAAATGCTGAATCTTTTGGATACCTAGAGACCTAGATTTGGACAGCTTTTAACATACCTAAGAATCCTCTTTACTAAAGTTAAGTGTGACTCTCTAGGGCTAACTTGGAATATAGCACATATACATGTAGCAAACATTATATCAGGCCTACTAGCTGTAAGGTACAATAAAGAGCCAATCATTGCTCTATATATTGTCTGATCAACTGGTTTCCCATGGTCATCAGCATCCAATACAACATTGGTAGGCATGGGTGTTTTCATACATGATGCATCAGACATACCAAATTTCTTAACCAGCTCTTTTGCATACTTGGTTTGAGAAACAAATATGCCTTCAGCATGTTGTTTGACTTGTAATCCCAAGAAGAATGAGAGCTCACCCATGCTACTCATTTCAAATTTAGAGTGCATAAGCTTGGAAAACTTTTTGCACAAGTTTGAATCAGTAGAACCAAAGATGATGTCATCTACATATATTTGTACTAGTAGGGTATGAGACTTATGGGTTCTAATAAAAAGAGTTTGGTCTACTCTCCCCCTAATAAAATCATTTTCCAGAAGAAAGCATGCTAGAGTCTCATACCATGCTCTGGGAGCTTGCTTTAGACCATATAATGTTTATGTAGTTTGAAAACATAGTCAGGGTGAGTTGGAGAGACAAAACCTGGGGGTTGTTTGACATAGACTTCTTCTTTGATCTCCCCATTGAGAAAAGCACTCTTCACATCAATTTGGTAGACTTTGAATCCCTTGTGAGCAGCATAAGCCAAGAAGATTCTTATGGCCTCTAACCTTGCAACTGGTGCAAAGGTCTGGTCATAGTCTATCCCCTCTTCTTGAGAATATCCTTGAGCAACTAGCCTTGCCTTGTTCCTTACAATAATTCCTTGATCATCCAATTTATTTCTGAACACCCATTTTGTTCCAACAATGGAATGATCCTTTGGCTTAGGCACTAGTTCCCAAACTTTGTTTCTTTCAAATTGATGCAACTCCTCTTGCATTGCAATGATCCAGTGTGGATCTTGCTCTGCATCTTGAATGGATTGAGGTTTAATTTGAGAGAGAAAGCAAGTGTACATCAGGTTTTGGTTGACCTGATTTCTGGTTTGCACACCAGCTGAGATGTTTCCAATCACTTGGGAGATTGGATGATCTCTTGATATTACTAAATCAACAGGGGTTGTTGATTGTTCACCAACCTGTGTTGTTATTTCCTCTTGTCGAACAGCAACTGGCTCTTCAAGAAGATTTTCTTCCAGATGTTTAGCAGCTCCTTCATCTTCAATACTTTCATCCTTTTGAGTAACTTGCAATCTGTCCAAGTCTTCAGCTAGAGAATGTATCTGCAATGTTCTATGGTAGAAGCATTCTTCTCCTTGAAAGACATATTAGTTTCATCAAAGGAAATATGGACAGATTCTTCTATTTTTTGAGTAGTTTTATTATAAACCCTATAAGCTTTACTGATCATGGAGTATCCTAGAAACACTCCTTCATCAGCTTTTGTTTGAAATTTATTTGCTATATATCTCTTGTCATTGTTGTGAATATAACAAATGCAACCAAAATTTTTGAAGTAATCTACTTTAGGTTTCTTCCCTTTGAGTAATTCATAGGGAGTCTTGCCCTTCAGTTTATGTATCAAACTTCTATTCAGTATATAGTTGGAGGTGTTCACTGCCTCAGCCCAAAAGGATAGAGGAAGGTGAGCATCTGACAACAATGTAGTTACAGATTCAATTAGGGTTCTATTTTTCCATTCTACTACCCCATTTTGTTGAGGAGTTCTAGGAGCTGAGAATGTATGCATTATCCATTCACTCTGACAAAACTCTTGCATAAGAAGAGAATCAAACTCTGTCCCATGATCACTTCTGATCAGGGCAATATGAGTATTGAACTCACTCTGTATACATTTGAGAAACTCTGTCAAACACTTAAAGTTATCAGACTTCTTCCTCAGAAAGAACACCCATGTGAATCTTGAGAAGTCATCTACAACCACTAAAGTGTAGGATTTCCCTCCTAAGCTTTGTACTGTAATGGGTCCAAAAAGATCCATGTGTAACAGATACAAAATCCTAGGTGAATCACTCTTGTTAAGTGACTTAAAACTGTTTTTAGTTTGCTTGCCTAATTGACAAGCCTTGCAAAGTCCTTCCTTCTTGTAGGGGCCAGAAGGTAGTCCTCTAACAAAGTTGTCCTTGGATAGCCTAGCAATGGTTCTAAGGTTAATATGTCCTAGTCTCTTATGCAATAGTATATTAGGTCTGGATATGGAATTGAACAGGCAAATATCTACTTTAGATGAATGAAAATCTACTAAGTAAATGTTACCTTTTTTGTTACTTGTCAACACAGTTGTGTTGTCTTCTGACTTGACCTTGCATATAGCTTTGTTGAAAGTCACTTGATATCCTTCATCATAAAGTTGACTGATACTTATCAAGTTGTGCTTGAGTCCTTCAACATAAGCTACTTTCTTGAAGGTGACTGTTCCAATTTGGACTGCACCATATCCTTTTGTTGTTCCAAAATTTGAATCACCAAAAATTACTTTGGGTCCAAGCTTGGCTTTAAAGGATGTGAAGTTGTCCTTGTTTCCTGTCATGTGCTTTGAGCACCCACTATCAGGATACCATAGCTGGTTTGATGTTGGATAGGTCTTCACCTGTACATATAAGAATTTACATATTTTTGACCCAGTTTATCTTGGGCCTAGGTTGATATCCTTTAAATTCAGAAATGAAAGATATCCCAGGTTGATTCTTATAACCTTCAGGATGGTATCTCCTAGGAGGTACTATCCATTCAGTATATGGGTTGAAACCTTGGGATATAGGACTTCTAGGATTGAATCTAGATGTACCTTTGAAAGATTGTTCAAAGCCCTGATCTCTGTTCGATGATCGTCGAGCTGAGGTCGACGATCTTGGGTCAGATCGTCGAGCTCTGTTCGAAGATCGACTGTCCTGGAGTTCAGAGTTCAGGTGTCGTCGAGCTGAGTTCGACGATTTTTTCTTGGATCGTCGAGCGTCGTTCGACGATCGTCGAGCTCTGTTCGACGCATTCTGTTGAACTATAACTTTCTTTGGCAAATCTGCATTCTTCCTAGCTACCTCTACAACTTCCTTCCCTTTATCAGAGATAAATTTGATTGGAGTTGTCAGAACTATAGGCTGGCTGGATGAAGCTCCCAAGCCCAGTGTACTATTAAGTCTAGAGTTCACTATGCTTGTGATATCCATCAGTTTGATGCTTCTCCCATTAAGGGATTCTTCAAACTGCTTGGCCTTGGATAGTTCACTTTTCAGTGAAGCTATCTGCTCCCTATAGCATTCTAACTCTTCAGAGAGTTTGAGGTTCTCTGATTTTAAAGTGCTATACTCAGACAGTTGTTTTCTGAGGGAAATGATTTCCTTCTCAGACTCTAATATATCTAGGCATAGTACTTTAAACTCATGTTTAAAGTCCTCAGAACTGAAATCAAATGAATTGATTACCTGGTCTTCTTCTAGTTGAATTTCTGAATCTGACTCTGACTCTTCTGCTTCTTAATCTGTTTGAGAGGCATTGATAGCCATCATGCAAAATTCCTTTTCATCAGCATCATCCTCATCTTCACTAGAGCTGGATGAAGCTTCAGAATCCTCTTCAGTTTCACTCCATGTCTCAGCAACAAATCCCTTCCTTGTATGTTTGTTCTTGCTGGAGGAGGGTTTGCCTGAGCTGTTCTTCTTAAAGTCTTTCTCCTTTCTTCTTTCTCTTCTATCTTTCTGGTCCTTGTTTTTGTTTTCTGGACAGTCAGGCACAATATGGCCTGGTTTCCTGCAACCAAAACATATAACTTCCTTGTTATTTGATTTATCATACCTTAGCTTATCATGTCCCTTGTATGATCTCTTTCTGAAGTCTTTTCTGGCCATTTTGTAGAATCTTTTGGCCAATAAGCTGAGTAGCTCCTCATTGTCTGTGACCTTTTCTTCAGGCAGGTCCTCAACATCTTTGAAGGCTATTGTCTTCTCTTTCCTTGTGGTTGGTGAGGCAGCCTTCTGTTCTTCTTCTCTATTTTTAATGAGCAGCTCATAAGATTTGAGCTTTCCCAGGAGAGCTTTAGTGGTAATCTCATTTAGACTTCTGGCATCTTTGATTGGCCAGATTCTTGAATCCCAAGTGCTGGGGAAACACATTAGGATTTTGTCATTCAGCTCAGTCAATGAGATTTCTTTATCCAAAGTCTTTAACTCATTGACAATCAGACTTAATCTGTTGTACATGTCTGCTACTGACTCAGCTTCTCCTTTCTTGAAGTTCTCATATTGGGATATGAGATGGGATCTTCTATCTTTTCTCTCATCAGCAGATCCTGAGACAATCTCAGAAAGTTTGTCCCAAATTTCTTTGGCTGAGTTGCATTCAGCTACCTTCTGAAATATCTCATCAGACATTGTCTGAGCTAAGATATTCATGGCCTTGGCATCTGCAGTCTTCCACTTCTTTATTTCAGCATCTGTTCCTGAAGGAGGTGGAACAGCACTTGTACTTGTGTTTGCTGGTGGACTTGGGCACACTGTCAAAACAGAATTAAATATGTCTTCATCAATAGAATTCATATAAAGTCTAATCCTTGCTTTCCAAAGTGCAAACTTGGATAGATTGCACACTGGAGGCCTGGTGCTTGCATAATCTTTGTTCTGTGCCATGTCTTTATATATAGTTAGATATAATGAAAATAACCCTCTTACAAGATTGATCTTATCAAGGATATTTTGGTTCAGGTGTTAGCATGTATGAACAACCAACCTCCCTCTGATACCAATTGAAAGTTGATCTATCTGGAGCATAACTATATTGAAAGTGAGGGAAAGATCTATCTCAACTCTAGAGGGGGGGGGTGAATAGAGTATTTTAAAGTAAATTTACAATTTAAAATTGCAAAGCAGTAAAGACTTAATTTATGTATAGGTGTAAGGTGCTTTGCTGTAGAAATAAGACTAAGGCAGTAAAATAAAAATCACAGCACACAACAAAGAATATACACAAGTAACCAGAAGACACAAGGATCTATAGTGGTTCCCCAAAAACCTGGGTACATCCACTCTTCTACCACCCTTGGTAGGAATCCACTACAGGAAGAGTTGATCAGGTGTCCTGAGCACCAATGAGCATTTGATAAGGTGCTCAAAAACCAAACTAGATTTTTTGATAAGGTGTCTTGCCACCACTGAGTTTTGACAAGGCTCTCAGAACCAGATTCAAAACTTTTGAAGGGAGTTTTGATAATCCTTTTACAGCAGGAAAAGAAAAAGGAAGAGGTGAAGTTGTCTTCTCTGACTCAATCACTGAGAGAAGACTTAGTGGATTGATTGTGTTGTCAAAGCTCCCCCTGAGATGTAGATGGTTCAGGAGTGAGAGCTTTGCTAGGGTGATAGGCCTTCAGAAGCTTCAGATCTCCAGCAGAAGATGATTTCAGCAGAGGCTGAAATATGAGTTGTCTGGAGTCTTTGATGTTGAAGCTGTGAACACTTTTCAGTATGCTAATTTTCAGGATTGATCACTTGATTTTTCTCTCAGTTGATCTGACTATCTGTGTATGTGTGTATTGAGTAGTTGTTTCTCTTGATCTGTTGTTGGATATTTTATCCTCTGATGATTCTCTGTCCAAGATAGCCGTTAGCAGTCATAAATATATTCCATAAATATTTTGTCTTCTAGAGGAAAGTCCAATAAACATTCTCTGAGAAATCCCTTGAAACTTGCTCCAGAATAAATGAAAACGGCTAACAAATTTCTTGAAATAAATGCTGAGAGAATTTGAAAAACATTCCAAAGGCCGACTGAATTTGAATCCTTAAAGTCGTCGATCTCTCAAAAAAACGTCGATCTGAGCTCTACGATCGTTGAACTGAGCTCAGAGATTGGATTGAACATCAGACAAAAAACATCGAACTGAGCTCTACGATCGTCGAACTGAGCTCAGCGACCTGAAGAATAAGTGAGGATAGATCGTTGAACTGAGCTCAGTGAATTGGAAACAAGCTGAAGGCAGATCGTTGATCTGAGCTCGAAGATCGTCGATCGGAGTTCGACGACTTGGCAAAGTTGAGCTCAGAGATCGTCGAACGGAGTTCGACGTTTCGTCGACCTGAGCTCGACGAAAATTGTCTTTGTCTCAGCTCTAAGTCTTGATCCTTGAATGGTCCTGGGGGCAGCTTCAAACCTAAGTTCTAAGCCCTAGACTCATTCTAACTTGACCTTTTCAACTATACATCTAGGTCAAACTAATTTCCTAAAAACATAGTGATCCTTGCCCAAATTAGTAATAGGGTGTTCCAACAGAGAAGATAACTTCAGCTAGGGCACGCCTAAGCAGATTCGTCTCTCTCAGATGATTACTCTGAACCTGCTGGAGTGGATGTTGATTGCACCAGCAAACTCAGAAGCCCTTGAGATTTGAACTTGAGGTTCTTCGCTTCTGTAAAAATGGTGGATGAAGACGGCGAACTCCGCTTCTTGTTTTTTTAGAAAGTTAATCAGAAATTAATACAATAATCATTAATCATAATTAGATCTCGATCTCTTCTTTTATTTATAATCTCATCACATTGATGAGATGATCGATACGTGTCTCAGTTTTAACGGTAGCTAAAACCTCAGCTATATTAACTTGAGATCCACTGTAGACTGACGGCGATGTTAATGTCGATTTGCATCGAATATGAACTTTGTTGACTTGTTGATTTTGCTAAGTCAGCATCATTCTTGACTTAGCTAAAATCAACTAACTTTCCTGAAATCCTGCGTTCGACGAACTTCAAGCTCAGCTCGACGAAATCTGAGCTCAGCTTGACGAAATAGTGAAGCTGAGATCGACGAATTCTCTCATCTCAGTTCTTTCTTTAGGTGAATGCTGAGGTCGACGAGCTTCGATCTCAGTTCGACGAAACCTGAGCTCAGCTTGACGAAACAGTGAAGTTTAGATCGACGAAAACTCTCAGCCCAGTTCTTTCTACAGGTGAAGGCTGAGTTCGACGAAATCCGATAACTGAGTCCTTCTTATAGGTAAAAACTGAGATCGAAGAACTCTGAACTCCGGTCGACGAAAGCTAAGCTCAGCTCGACGAATGGTAGAATTAGGGATTCTGGACTTAGAAATTTCTTCAGCTCTACTAGGCATTGAGTGGCGTTGAGTGTATAGGTCATTCTCAACGAATCTGGACTTAGAATTATTTTTGCTCTACTAGGCGTTGTGAGCGTTGAGTGTATATCCCTCACTCAATGCTTTTCCCTTAGCCTATATTCTTCAGCTTTCTGCCTGATGGCGTTGAGAGCGTTGAGTGAGCTTGCCTCACTCAACGATTCTGGACTTAGTCGATTTTCTGGATTCTTCACAGTAAGGCTATGACAGGATAACCTTGACCCAACGCTTCTAGCTATATGGTGTTGAGTGAGTTGAGCTAACTCAACGATTCTGGACTTAGCCGATTTTCTAGATTGGCAATACTGTCATTTTTGACTGTCTGCCTTCTCTCAGCACTATTAGCTGAATGATGTTGAGTGAGCTTGCTTCACTCAACGCTTTTGGACTTAGGTAGTTTTCGGAGTTTCCAGCTCCACCTTGAGTCCACCTGTCATTGTCTTTTGAACTAGCTGTCCAATCATTGTGACAAAGACTAACTTGTATGCATGAACTTAACCATACAACAAATACAACTATGTCTATCTCATTGACACGTTTGACATCATCAAATCAGGGTCATAGGGATCAATGGACCCAACACCCACGCACATCGACGCACGAGCAGCGGCGCTCGCCGTTGATGACCCTTGCCATCCTCTGCCGCCTCCTTCTCCACTGACCACCTCCGACCGTTGTCACTGCCTCCGGGCACATGCTCGGCCGCCCGAACTGCCCGGGAGGAAGGGGGCACTCTCGACATTTTGACAAAAATGGGGATCCAGATGATCAAAATGGAGTGACGTCAATCAACAACGCAAATCACTCTCCAATGCAATTACTACCATGATCCTCCAGGAAACTATAAATAGGTCATCATGTCTTCATTTGTGGACAAGTAACTCCAAGGCAAGAGAGAGCTCCTAGATTTTCCGGCGAGATCGTGGACTTAAGTCAATTCTCCGCTCAAGAATTCACTTTACTCTTCTCTTTGCGCTAAGGCTTCAACACACTCCTAATCTCGTCAACCGCTTCCACGAGAGCGCTCCCATCATGGATTTGTATCAACGAGAGCGCCGCCACAAGAAGCTCCGTGGACATAGAGGATTTTTCAGTCGGAACGCTTCCACTCAAGTTTTGCGAGCTCAATAATATTCGAAGGTCGGAGCGCTTCCATCGAGGCTCAAATGTCTTAACCGTTTTTCCTCATTTTCTGCACTTGTAACGGAGTATCGATTTGTCGCCCTCCGAGATCAAATCAAACTCTGTAAAACATTACGAAGCTAGTGGATTTTGGCTTGACACAATTCTAGAACCGTGATTTTCCACCTTTTTCAGGTTTTCCATGTAAAAAATGTCTATTGTCATTTGTTGCGGTTCATTTTAACAGTTTGCACGCACGGTCCGATTCCGAGCTAAGGCGGTTCGATTTCTCCGAACTGCGAAAACACCGGGCGACTCGCGACAAACATAATAAATTTTATCTATGATTTCAAATAAATTATTATGCAAAAAAAATATACCAATAATTAATTAATGCATTGTATTTATAAGTTCTTATAGTCTTTAAACATTTAGTCCCTCACTCCCTCATACATAGTAAAACCATCAAATTAAACATATAAAACAAATGGCTATTATATCAGCTCGGCTTTAGATATTGGCAGCCCAATCAAACTTAAAAGCACATTAAAAATGCCCTCTAATAACAACCCTAAATCATTCTCCCGAACTCTCGTCGTTCTGCCTGATATATGTCCTTCCGCAGCCGCCCATTCGCTTACCGCAAAGAACCCCACTTGAACCGCAAGCCCCAACTTGTCGGAGAAACTCCATGCGTGGTCGTCATCACCTCCGGAAAGGGCGGCATCGAAAAGACCACCACCACGAACATCAGCCTCTCCCTGTCTCTCCTCGGCCTCTCCGTCGTCGCCATCGGCGCCGACGCTAGCCTTCGCAACCGCGTATACTACACCGCCGTCGAGGTTCTCTACAGTGACTACCTCCTCGACCAGGCCCTCTTTCGCGACAAGCGCTCGCCCTCTCTCGAGCTCCTCTGCATCTCCAAGCCCCGATCCAAGCTTCCCCTCTCCTTCGGCTCCAAGGCCATCATCTGGCTCGTGGATGCCCTCCGATATATTCTTAGACATCTCATCGTCTAAGAATGAAATGAGGATAGGTGAAGATACTTCATCTTCTCCATCAAGAATCATATTGAATTGAAAAGCAGAAATCCTGCCACCATCTCTATGATCAGATTGATTTAGGTAACACTTCTACTCAAGTTTTTCCCCCAACAATGACAGAAGGATTCTATATCTTTAATTGTTGACCACTCCGATTTCAACGAAGACATCTGTTTGAAATCCTCAAACAAGCTGTAGAACCTAAGGAATTTGAACTTCTCAAATCGATTGCTATTGTCCGCATCATTTGTTATCATACAAAGTTCCTAATAAATAATGAACCAAACAAACAAATTCAACAAGTTTGAGATGCAAAAAAACTATTGGATTATATGGCCTTTTAAAAAATTAGGCGGTCAATAGCCAATTGACTGCCATTACTGATTTGTTAGACTGTTAATATTAAAAGTCGGGCTGTCAATATAAACTCTCTAAAACAAATTGCAATGAGATAAAATTGATAAGTCCAATTTAAGTTCAAGATCAAACCGACCCATATCAATTACTCCATTACCCTACTCGAGAAGAGCAAAATTTTGATCCGTGGAGGTAAAAGACCAGGGACCAATAAAATATAGGAGAAACCCCCTTATTTTCTGGGGCCCGCGATACACAATAAATTTATATATAGTGGGCCTCACTATTTCCCTTAGTCTCATGGTTTACATCTTATTTTTTTGGTCCGGAAAATTTCACTCCAGCACCCTCAGCACTCACATATTTGCGCTTCATGATTGATCCTCGGCCCACTTTCTTTTATCAACCTCTCAAAATGATATATATTTTTATAGAAATTTGTAGGTACCCGCGTGTACTTAGAGGAAAGTGCACGTGTGCATTGCAAGCCGCCCGATCTGTCAGACCCGCCGTCTGATCAAGATAACTCCTATCAAGTTTTTTTTTCTGCTCGCTTTAATTGCAACTATCACATCTTAAATCCAACGGCACTATTGTCTTTCCTCTAGGTACTCACGGGTACCAAAAAAGTGTTCTAATTTTACACATCCTTTTTTTTAGTATGATGGGGTTTCCCATAAATTCCGAGGTTAAATTGGAAAGACTAGGATCAAAAACATGCGAGAAAAACCAATATGTCCGGACTAGTCGCGCGCAAAAATCCTTGCTCCCCTCAAGGCTCAAAAACACCTGAGAAGAAGGCAAAACCAAACATGCACCCGCATAAACAGCACATGCATGCGGGCGGCACATCCGCACGCAAGCGACCAGCCCGCGCACGCTTGCGGGCAACACCGCCTCGCTTTTGGGTCTAGCCCGTGCGCGCTCCCCTTGCGTGCGTGCCAGCGGTCGTTGTCACCACCTCCCACCATCATCAGCTGCCGTCGTAGTCAGACAACTTGCCTAGGCCTCCCGTACTGCCCGGGAGGGCTCTTTCATCATTTCGTTAAATTTGGTGATTCAAGTGACCGAAACGGAGCGACGACATTTGTCAGCACAAATTCCACTTCGGCAAAATTACCAGCATATCCCTCCAGAAAACTTTAAATAGGTTCGCATGCCTTCATTTGAAGACAAACAACTTCAGAGGATAGAAAGAGCTCTGAGATTTTCCGACGAGGTTGAGGACTTACATCGATCCTTCACTCAGGAAGTCCTTCTAGCGAGAAAGCTCCATCAATTAAGTTTCCAAGGCACGACGTTCTTCTCCGCTAGAGCGCTCCGACCAAGGCTCCACTTTCACAGGAGCGCTTCCATCGATGCTCCGTGAACTTAGAGATTTTACCTAGCCAAAACGTTTTCATCAAGGTTCCATGAACTTAACAATTTTCTGAGTCAGAACACTTCCATCGAGACTCCGAGAACTTAGTTTCTTTTTCATCATTTTCGTACTTTGTACTTGCGATGGAGAGGTAATCTGTCACTCTCCGGGGAATCATCCCAAATTCGTGTAATCTTCAATAAAATAGTGGATTTCGGTCCGGCACAGATCTAAACACGTGATTTTTCACACTTTCCGAATTTTTCACGTAAAATATACAAACTTTATTACATTGAGAATATTAAGTATAGTATATCATTAAACAATCATCCATCAAACAACAAATTACTAGACAAAAAATTGAACCCATGAACATATCTTAATAATAATATGTGGCCAAGATAAATATTGCATATAAAATAAAAATCGACAAGACCCATTTTTATTACATCAGCGTTTACAGGCAAATCATTTGTCCGGCAGCCCCATCATTCCAGGTTTCTGGGTCCCACGCAAGCCCATACAAAAAAATGCACATTATTATTTTCCCCTAGAAATCTTCTATGATCATTTATTTATTATTGATGATCGTAAAATAATTATTTAATCATTTCAAACATTTTACGATCTCTGAGACCTAGCTTTTTTTTTCTTCTACGGCGCCGGCGCTAACCCTGAAACAGAATCCTCTCCGATCATCTCTAGTAGTAGTGAATCATATCAGATGCAGCCATGATCGGCTGATTCAAGCCTGAAAAGCTCCAAGGATTTGCAAAACTATCAGAAACCATCATCTGCGATTCGCCGCCGATGCATTGCAGGATTTCGTTGAGGGAATTAAGCCTGGATGTGAGTTCCATCATCTGTGTTCGGAGAACCGAGTTCTCCGCCTCCACGGCGAGGTAGTTTTGGGTGCGGAGGTGGACGACGGCGAGGATCTGGCCGTTGTCCTTCTTCAGCTGGCTCGCCTGCGCCATCAGATCATCCTGATGCTTCTGCTTCCTCAATCTCGACCGCCTCGCCGACTCCCGGTTCGTAAGCATTCTCTTCCGCTTCTTCTGATCTATCGCCGCCTGAAGATCAAACTCCTCGGATCCGGAGTTTGGTGGTTGGCTGGATGAACCGGATGAAGTTCCGCTGCAGGAAGCCATTAAAGACGTACGGTTTTCCGATCCTTGTAGTAGATCGGGAGCTATTTTATCTACTGCTGTCTATTTCTTGATTTTTTTTTTGGATCGGAAGAAGTTTGAAAGACGAATAATAGCTAATAATTAATTAAACAGAAGAATTTGACCCGATCTTGATGCTTGGAGATGAAATTAGCTCATGAAAACACATAGAACCAGTAGAGAAAAACAACTGAGAAAGATTGCACCAGATGGGTCCTGCGCCTCAGTGCAGAGTTGATCATAAAACCTAGGAGGAAGATCTCACTTAGGATTGGCGACATCAATCAGAAACATCAAGAGGAGATGCTGCATGGGATCTGTAAGATCTTGATGCAGAAATCAGGCCAATATAAATAAATCTGATGGAGATGAAAGCAAACGTACTAGAGGAACGAAGAAGAAGAAGAAATTGGGGGAGGAAAGCAATTAGAGGAAGAAGAAGAAGAGGAAGTGGTGGAGGAAAGCTTAGCAGAGAAGGAGTGGAGAGGGGGAAGAGGGGGTGTTGGCCATGAGAGGAGGGTGAAATTTATAGAACAAAATGGGAGAAAAATGAGCAGGGGAAAAAAGATAAAATAATTTTTTTAAAAACGATGATAAAGTTATTTGAGTGGGTGTATATTGGAATCTCGAGTGGGTAGTTGGTGGGAGCGGCTTTTCCTGGAATTGTACATTTCACAGCTGGACTGGGCTAAGTGCTAGAATCATTCCTGAATAATTTGTTTTACTACAATTCTGCAATTGTACGTTTTTTAATACTTGGTGATATAGTTTTATTAGTTCTAAACAAAATTTAGGCTGTGTTTGGCTCTGCAGCGGCGGTTGTTAATGTGATGGTTATGAATTCGGGTTCGTGCAATCTCACCTATGGATTTTTACCTACTTTTATGTTTGTTGCGGGTCATCCGGTTTTTCTTCGGTCGGAGAATGTGACTGACTTTGCTCGAAGTTGGATCGGGCACGCAAACAGGAAATGAAAATCTAGTAGCAATGACAAGAGTTTTTTTTACCGTGAAAAACCCGGAAATTGTGGAATATCACATGGTCAGATCTGTGTCGGGCCAATATCCACTATTTAACTTTGAGTTTATGAGTATTGGAAGTCTATTCGGAGGGTGACAGACCATCTCTCCATTACTTGTTTTGAATGCAAGAAGAGTAGAAAATAAACTAAGTGCACTAAGTTTGGATGAGTGCGTCCACGGGGCTTGGATGAGTGCGTCCATGGGGCTTGGATGAGTCCGTCCACGGGGCTTGGATTGGAGCGTCCACGAAGCTTGGATGAGAGCGTTCTTGTTGGAGAAAAATGCCAAGTCCCTAGAGCCTCGGAGAGTCTTTACACGAGCATCCACGGTAGCGCTTTCCAGTGTTTGCTCCCAAGCTCACAAATGTGTCCAAGTGAGCGTTGGGCGTTGTGCATGCTAAAGAGGGAGCGAGCGAGTTCCAAGTCGAGAAATGATCTAAGTATCACGTTCTTGTTGGAAAACCTCAGAGCTTTCTCTAGTCTCTGGAGTTGCGTGTCTTCAAATGAAGACCTCATGACTTTTTTTATAGTTTTTTGGAGGGACGTGTGAGTAATTGCATCGGGCTGGATCTCGAGTTGGTGAATGACGCCCTCCGTTTCAGTCATCTGGATTGTCAATTTTCAGGAAATGACGTGCATGCCCCCCGGGCGGCCTGGGCAGGTTATCCGAGGATGGCGGCGGTCGGTGATGGCCAGAGGCTGCGGCGGTCGTATATGCGCACGCACGCGACGCGCCCCGCGCTTGCGCGTGCACGCGGTGCTCGCTATCGCGCGTGCAGTGATTGCGTGTTTGTTGTCGCGCACACAGCGCTTGAGCGTGCATTATTGCGCGCACGCAGTGCTTGCGCACGTGTGAGATACGTACGTGTTGTGCGCGCTGCGCGCGCTTGCAGTGTGTGCTACTGCGCGCACGCAGTGCTTGCACACGTGTGAGGCATGTGTTGTGCGTGCTGTGCGCGCCTGCTACGTGCGTGCGAGTTTTATGTGGCCTCTATGCACGCTTGGTCTCGTTCTTCTTTCAGTGTGATTTCAGACCCTTTGAGCGGGCGTGGCTTGCGCGCTCGCGGCTCGCTCAGTGGGGTCGTATCGATTTGACTTAGAAAATTTAGGGGGAACTCCATCAAATGTTGTGCGTGATGAGCCCATAAATTTCTGTTCTTGATTATTTCGCTTTGGGGTCGTGGACTTTGAATTTGTTGTCTAAGCACACATCATGAGTTATTTTTTGTTTGAGGCGTGAGAGGTACACTCCGTTAGATCTGAATGCATATGCTGATCACTTGACACCACTTGTGTCCGCTTCGTGAGTTGAAGGTTCTGCGACGGTCGCCTAGACTGCGAGTCTTCCGGTTGATTGCTCGTGCATTGCCCTTGCATGTTACGCGGCGTTTGTGGCACGTTGCAGGAACATCATCCTGATTTATACTTTGTGAGTTGTGTTTGTGCAGAAGTGTGTTGCTTTTCATGTTCCTGCTTGTATGAACGTGCAAGTATGAAGTTGCGTGTTAGCTTGAACAATTGCTGATGAGTGTTAACGTTAGTAGCGGATTCTTGGACGCGACGTGAATGGACGTTATGCCTTTCTTGTCTTGGTGTTGTGGAAAGACTAGCGGGTCCGTTCCTACTAGAAGATGCGGAAGGACTTGGTGTCCTCTCTCGAATGGAAGCATAGAAGGGATCAGTGTCCGTTCTTATCAGGAGTTGGGACAGATCCTCTTAAGGCGAAGGCCGTTGATGGCGTTTTTGTCTTAGGATGTCAGAATGATGTGTGCTTTTGTTGTTGCTGATCACATAGAATCCTAGAGCCTTGGAGCGAAGCGATGCCAAATGGATGAGTGTGCCCTAAGATGATGGTTACGAGGGTAGGTCTGTCACGATAGGATGAGTGTATCATTGCGCTCTGTCTTGCACTTGGCGAGGGGCTCCGTGTAGTGAGAGAGATGTAGGGGTGTTTCATCCCTTGAATAGGTGATGCCTTGAAAGATGGTCTTGACACTGAGGGAGTAATTGATTGTATCTATGTCGTGCACAAACTTGGTATCTATAGTTTGTGCATTGCCTTTGTTGCTCCATTATCTTAGGCGCACGAGTTTTGGTGTGATGCATTGAGCTTGTGATTTCCCTCGGGTTTCACCCTTGCGCGACAGAGATCCTGCAGTTGACAGTAGGCGAGGGATCTTGACAGTTGCTAGACCGTGACTTGTTTTTTTCCTTGTTGTTTACCCAAAAATCTACGATCCCCTCCTAGGTGGTCGGTTCAGGTGCCCGACAGTTAGTCCTTTCCTTGACCGTGCTGACCGTGAGGTCGCGCGGTCATCTTTCTCTAGCTACAGAGATCGCATGGTCTCCCTTCTCCCCTTGGGAGAGTTCGCGGTTGACCTTTTTCTAATCGCGAGATCGCGCGTCGGCTTTCTTTAGTCGCGGTGACCACGAGGTCTCCCCCTTAGGAGAGCTCGCGGTTAGGCTTTTCCCAGTATTCGGCGGAACTAGGCGACCTCAACCGCTAGCCGCACGGTTAGATGTGCTAGCCGCTTAGTTAGCCTTTTCCTAGTTGCGAGGTCGCCCTCCCCGGGTTTCCCGAATTTCCTGAGCCTTCCCGTCTGGGCAGCCCCCTATTCCTATAACTAGGGGTCCAACCCTCTCTTGGGTGGATCAGATACAGAAGTCGCAAGGCAAACTTGTGCTAGTCGCACGACCTCTCCTGAGCGGCCTGGGCGAGCTCCTTTTCCTAGTCACGACCAGTCTTTTTCTTTTTATCTGTGAATCAAAGTAACTGACTACTCACGACCACCTTCCTTCAGTTCGGGTTGCAAGACTTTTCCCTCAGCCATCCGTTGGGTACCAATTCGCGGTAGTGCGCAGAGAGTTGGTATCGACATTTTTGATTCCAACATTTTGATGCGGTGAGTGTGAAGCTTGAGTAGTTGATGAAAAGCAGTTGTGATGAAGATGTGGGATGTTGCTTTAAATACACTCGATTTTAAAACAACCATAACTTTTGATCTGGTTGTCTATTTTCAAAAAATAAAAGATTTTTGAAACCGGCTTGATAAGATCTATCAAATGGCAAATTGGGTTCCCGTTTGAGTTTGTTTTGCGCTCTCAGATTGGTCAAATTCAACTCTTTTTAAAAGTTATTACAGTTTTTTCTCTTTCAGCAATTCTTGTTTTCATGAATTTTTCATCAAACGCTCCTGGATGCCCTTCCAATCATCTAAAAATGTTTGTCCAAAGTAGCGACTCCAACCTCCTTTTATCTAAAATCAACCTCCTCAAGGGACAAGTTGGTTCTCATCCTAATGGTGTGGCAACCATCAGTGATGAGCCTTCTATCGATCATGTTGAACGTTTGTTGCAACCTGATGCGGAAGATATCTCCATCCCAACTCGCGAGCTCCATACAGTAAATATGACTAATCATTATCAAGTTTATGAAGAGCAAGACCCTTCCCCTTTTACTGATCAAATCTGTTAGGAAACTGTCTCTAATGATTTTAGAGAGCCCAGTCTACCAGTTTACTCTAGGATAAGCGATCTGGTATCTCATCTACAAGCTTTTGATTCGGCTGTTTCATTAAGAGCCTTATCAGATGGTATCAGGTGCATGCTAAAAGTAAAGTAGAGAAGAGAACTTAAAAAAACATTCGAATAATTGTTTTCTGCAAAGTGAGGATATACCTCCATTGGTTGATTATGCGCTCGGTTCATAAAACCACCAAGATCACATCTCACTTGAATTATTCACATATTTGTAGCGGTAGTCGAAGTCATTGTTCTGTAATGATTATTATAATAGTCACGATGCTTTATTAGGTTGTTTAACCCGCTTTGCTTTAAGTTCAATTAAGAGTACATAGCTAATGATATGTTATTACCTATATAATGTTGAGTTAGAAGTACTCATTCATCAATAAATTGGCTGATTGTTGCTATTGAATAATAGATTAGTATAGCATAATGGTGGAGACTAGTCCCGATCTGGACGTCGCAAAAGTACCTGACGCCGCACCCAACCAAATCTCTATCGGTCCCGAGTCTTGCATATTTTGTTTGTGTCATTTTTGTGTTTATGTACTTTGGAAAAAAAAATATATATATATATATATATATATCTTTACTACTTATAAAGATATATCATCTGATTTTTTTAATTCCATGAATTTAAAATCTATTGAAATATTTGTGACCGTCAGATGTATTTTCAGAGTTTAACCACCATTGATTTTTATCTGATGGATAAAAAAGAAGATGCTAGAGCTCCTACACCTAGAGAGGGAGAGAGAGGAGAGAAAAAAGATGGAGAGAGAGAGTAAGATGAAGAGATGGGCGAGAAACTCGAAGGAGAGAGAGGGAGAAAGAAAGACATGGGGAGAGAGAGAGGGAGAGGGGGTGGTGGCGTGGTGCCAGCGAAGAGAGAGAAAGAGATGGAGAGAGAGGAGAGAGGGGGAGAGAGGAGGATGAGAGAGAAGGAGAGAGGGAAAGAGAGGCAGGAGGATAAATTTTTATAAAGAAAAAGGGCGGATGAGAGAGAAGGAGAGAGAAGGAAAGAGAGAGAGAGGGATGAATAAGAATAAAGAGAGTAAGAAATAAATTTTCTTACGAATAAAAATATATATTTTTACAATCGAACCGCCTCTATTGTAATATTGACTTAGAGTTTTTATGATCATTTTGAGTACTCAAATGTATATGTTGCGGGCGCAGCCCGTAGCGATCCATCGGGGCGGGCGAAGCACGCCGTCGCTGGCCGGGTACTGTCGCGTTTGGCCATAGGGGCGGGTGTCGGGCACGGGCGAAGCACGCCATTGCTGTCCGAATACTGTCGCGCTTGGCCGTAGGGGCGGAGCCCCGTGTCGGGCACCCGCATATATATATATATATATATATATATATATATATATATATATATATATGTACATATATATATATATATGTACATATATATATATATATGTACATATATATGTATATATATATATATGTACATATATATATATATATATGTACATATATATATATATATATATATATATATGGGGAGATATCAAATGCGGGCAGGCTTAAATGCGGGCGTACGGGCAAGGAGTTTTGGGGGTCAAGGAGGCTCCAAATCAAAAAGTGATCAACATGAAAGTTGTAGATCTCGATGATCCGAACAACTTTCATGTTGATCACTTTTTGATTTGGAGCCATCTTGGACCTCGATTTGAGCCCCGAAATCTGGGGCGGCGGACGCTTTACTGTAGCAGTTCCGCCGCCCCAGATTTCGGGGCTCAAATCGAGGTCCAAGATGGCTCCAAATCAAAAAGTGATCAACATGAAAGTTGTTCGGATCATCGAGATCTACAACTTTCATGTTGATCACTTTTCGATTTGAAGCCTCCTTGACCCTTGCCCGTACGCCCGTACGCCCGCACTAGAGTAACCCCCTATATATATATACATATATATATATATATATATATATACATATATATATATATATATACATATATATATATATATATACATATATATATATATATATATATATGGAAATGTTATTATGCACACCATTTAGGGTGCGCACAATCCAAGTAGAGGCATTTTTTGAAAAAGTGTTCAACATCAAAGTTGTAGATCTCATCGATACGAACAACTTTCATGTTAACCACTTTTTAATTTGAAGTCGTTTAGGCCCCCGATTTGATGCCCGAAAAATCTGGGGTGTAGTACATGAAGGACGCCCCAGATTTTTCGGGCACCAAATCGGGAGCCTAAACGGCTTCAAATTAAAAAGTGGTCAACATGAAAGTTGTTCGTATCGATGATATCTAAAACTTTGATGTTTACAACTTTTTCAAAAAATGTCTCTAAGTGGGTTGTGCGCATTGTGCGCACCCTAAATGGTGCGCATAAGATCAGCCCTATATATATATACTAGCATCTTCGAACGGGCTCCGCCCGTTCTCGATGCGTCGCTGCGGGCTTCGCCCGCTTGGCAACATTTATCGTGGACTGCGATAGTGGTCTTGAGTGTGACATTTGTCATGGGTGACGACATTAGTCGTGAGCGGCAATATTGTTCGTGGGCGGCGACTTTGTTCGTGGGCGACAATATTGTTCATGGGCGGCGACAATGGTCAGGGCGGCGACAATGTTCGGGGGCGGCGACATTGTGCAGGGGAGACAACATTGTGCAGGTGCGACGACATTTGGGGGGGGGGGGGGCGACATTGTTCGGGGGGGGGGGGGTGACGTCCTTTCCTAGACGCAACACTTCAACCTCACCATCATAGGTCATTGATAGAGAACATTAATTTTAAGAAGTAACAACAAAGAAATATGATTGTAACACATTTCTAAAGAATACCAAAGAATGATCGCAACACTTCAACCTCACCATCATACTTGCACTTGCAATGAAAAAAGCTCAGAACAAAGTTCATATTTCGCATTGATAAAATCCATGAGCACTCAAGATGTATATAATAGCAGCATTGATTACAAATATGAATTCAATAAATTAAAA
>CM077080.1:223093625-223451925 GCA_039513925.1 Platanthera zijinensis | reverse complement strand
CGGTTTCCCTCCATGGAGAAGGAGTGGGTCCCGCTCCCCCATAATTCTCTCATCATGAGAGTTCATGGGGATGACCCCCCATGATCCACTTTTGGAGGAGATCATGGGGGGGGGGGGCATTTTTCTCCTATAAATGATGTGAAGTCCATCAACTATTTTTAGGAATATGATGAACTCACCCCCAGAACGGCCTGGGCAACCCGGGCAAGCTCGCTGGCGATGGCAGGATGGAGGGGACGTTGGCGGAGATGACCGCAATGCCAACAACAGCGGGTCGGTGGGGCCGCACGGACGCGCGCAGGGGGCTTGCGTGTGGGGCCGCACGGACGCGCGCAGGGCTTGCGTGAACATGTGTTGTCACCTGCACGCACGGCTGCCTGCTACTGGCTTGTGTTGTTGGCCTTTTGGTCGAAGCGGGACCTTGCACGGCGGGGTGAACTGTTTCGGGCCACGGTCCAAAAACTTTGCTTCAATAACTTGAATGTTATGGAACCATCAAATGCCCATAATTTTGGGAGTTCACATCTTAAAAAAAAAGGTGTGTTATCCGCACTACAGTTTTGGTATCCGCACTTTTTTTTCCCAATTTTTCGCGCCTTTTAGAAATACGTCTTGTACATGCATTTTTACGAAAAGTGTTCAACACCAAAGTTGTAGATCTCATCGAGATCTACAACTTTCGTGTTGAACACTTTTCTGAAAATGCATGTACAAGACGTATTTCTAAAAGGCGCGAAATCTAGGTGTATTTTCCAAGTACGTCTTGTACATGCATTTTCAGGAAAAGTGTTCAACACGAAAGTTGTAGATCTCGATGAGATCTACAACTTTGATGTTGAACACTTTTCCTGAAAATGCATGTACAAGACGTATTTTCAAAAGGCACGAAAAATTAGGAAAAAAATATTTGCGAATAACCAAAACTGCAGTGCGGATAACAATCACCAAAAAAAACAAGCCCAAGAATTTTACTGGCAGAAATTTGTAGCGTACCTTTTGGCGCGCACACGTATTGCATGATTTAACAACATTTATTGTTCATGCTCTTGATATTTGTTGCTTATTTCCGAAAGATTTACCGTAATTAATGCCAGATTATTTCGCCAATTACAAACTAATATACTGTCGTTTACGTTGGTAGAATATATTTGCATATTATCTTATGCTTTTGCTACACTTTCCCATATAGGATAGTACTGTACGGATAACACTATATTCATCCAAAATACATCAAAAAATTACAAACAAAAAAAAAGTGAGTATCACTTAGCACAAAAATACCGGACCTTCTTATTTTTCCAACTTTACAAATATAATTATAAAGTTTGAGTGTTTTTGTGATGAATGAGGGACCCATATTTTTGTGATTTTTTAATATATTTTATGTGCGTACAGTAATATCCTTCCCATATAATGTGTGAGATTTTCTACAAATTATGTATGTCCTTTCATTCTTTGTTCCGAAATTGCCGATAATTTTTGGGCAATGTTAATAGCACCCCTCTATTGGCTAATAGCACCCCAAAAAAGTCAAAATAACACATTGAAATGACTGCTAATAGCGACTTCAGGGGTGCTATTAACATTGCCCTAATTTTTTGAGAGATGAAAAAAGCCAACGCATCAGACGGATATTTCTACCACCATGTCTCCGACGGGACAAAGTAAGAAAAAGATTTCTTTTTAGAACTGAGGAGGGGATAATGTGCACGTCTGCGCGAGGCGGGGTGTGGCGTACGCCGTCACTCATGGGCAGTGCAATCGGTTTGGTTTGGACCCAAATAAAAATCGAACCGGCATGCCTCAGTTTTTGGTTGGTCCAAACCGACCCGAACGGTTCGGTTCAAAGCCGGTTCGTTTTTTTTATCGGTTTTTGACGGTTCAGTGTCGGTTTTTTACGAGCTTAACTCCACAAAAATGAAACTATCCTGATTTTGCAGTATAATGGAGATGCAGTTCATGAGCATGTTGACTTGTTTATAGTGTTTAAATGAAATATTCAGCAATCAATCATCACTAATGATGGGGTCCCCATGAAATTTTCGAGCTGGGACAGTTCAAATAAAAGTGAGTCTAACCAGTCCAGCGGCACGCAGAGAACCGTAAGCATCCGGGAAGACCAAGCAAACGCGTCAGTCCCACGTCGGGGCAAGCACGGCTGGCGCGCGCACCCGCGCGGCTCGCACTCGCGCAACGCACGACCCCCCAGGTCGCGCCCCTGGTTGCCCCCCCCGCGCGGCCACACGCACTACGCGCGCCTCATGCCCGCACGTCGTCAGCAGCCACCCGCTGCCGCCGGTAGCCCCCGACGTCGCCTCCGACCTCGCCCGAATTGCTCGGGGGGGGGGGGGGGAGGGAGCACTACTGTCATTTCGGAAAAAATGGTGATCCACGTGAATGACACAGAGTGATATCATTCGCCAGCACCAATCACTCTCCTGCGCAATTACTGGCACGTCCCTCCAGAAAATTATAAATAGCCTCTCAGGCCCTCATTTCAAGCAAAGCAACTTCAGAGGCAAGAGAGAGCTCTGAGGTTTTCCGGCGAGATCGAGGACTTAGGTCGATTCTCCGCTTAGGAATTCGTTACGCACTCTCCTTGCGCCACGGACTGCTCACGCTTCAAGTGACGTCAACCGCCTTCGCGAGAGCTCACATCTAGGTTTCACATCAACGAGAGCGCTACCTCCAGACTTCTCCTTGCACCACGGAGTCCTCACACCTCAAGTGACGTTAACCACCTCTGCGAGAGCACTCCCATCTAGGCTCCGCATCAACAAGAGTGTAACCTTCAGAAGCTCTGCGGACTTAGAATATTTTCCAGTCGGAACACTCCCACTAAGGTTTCGCGAGTTCATTGTGGTATCAAGGCCGGAGCGCATCTATCGAGGCTCTGAAAACTAAGCTGTTTTTCTTCATTTACCGTACTTATAACGGAGTAGCGACTTGTCGCTCTGCGTGTTGAAACTGAGATTCGGTTCCACCTAGAGTTCGGATCTCGGGGTGCAACTCACACCTACTTCTCCCAAGCCGTCCCTTGGTGAGAGACCTGAATTTGGAAAACGACCCTTGGCTCTAGCGTGGAGGTCCCACCTCACACCCAGAATACCTTTGAGATCTCCCCCTCCCTAGCCAATGTCGAGCAAGGTGCCTTGAAGGATGAAGGAAGAGGATGAAGATTGGTGAAAAATGGATCCCTCTCCAAGGCACCCCAATGGTCTATTTATAGATTTTTGGGGACGGTCTGTCAATAGCGCAATCCCGCTGCTCTAAAATTACTGAAATACCCCGGAGCTGGTCTACAAACAGCCAAACTCCGCTGTTTATAATAACTATTCGCAGCCCACCCAGGGCAAAATAGAAGACCCTCAAACCGGGCGAGACCCTCAGGGGGCCGGGGGGGATGTCGGCCTCCCGCCGCACCTGCCCACTTAGAATGAGGCCGGGGAGGGTTCCGTCCTCCCACCGCACCCGCCCCCTTGAGAAGGGGCCGGGGCGAGTGCCTGCCTCCCGCCGTACTTGCCCCCTAAAGAATAAGATGGGGCGGTTGCCGGCCTCCCGCCGCACCCGCCCCCTTGAGAAGGGGTCGGGGCGAGTGTCGACCTCCCGCTGCACTTGCCCCCTAAAGAATAAGCCGGGGCGGGTGTCAGCCTCCCGCCGCACCCGCCCCCTTGAGAAGGGGACAGGGCGAGTTCCGGCCTCCCACCGCACTCACCACCTAAAGAATAAGCCGACGTGGGTGTCGGCCTCCCGCCGCACCCGCCTCCTTGAGAAGGGGCCGTGGGGAGTGCCGACCTCCCGCTGCACTCTCCCCCTAAAGAATAAGTCGGGCGGGTGCCGACCTTCCGCCGCACTCGCCCCCTTGAGAAGGGCCGGGGGAGTGCCGACCTTCCGTCGCACTCGTCCCCAAAAGAATAAGCCGAGGCGGGTGTCGGCCTCTCGCCACACCCGCCCCCTTGAGAAGGGGCCCGGGCCAAGTGCCAGCCTCCCGCCACACTCGCCCCCTAAAGAATAAGCCGGGCCGGGTGCCCGCCTCCCGCCGCACCTGAACCTTTGCCTCCTTGGCCTTTGGGCTCACTTGTCCCGAACCATTTTCTGGATTACACCTTGCGCTTTCTTGGGGACCCCACTCCGTGAATATGAGGTTATACACAATCCCCGCTCTTTTCGAGCGAGTTCCACGCTCAGAAAGAAACGTCCAACCCAATGTATTCGCTGAGTGTAGCACTTTTGGAGCCGAAAATACTTGGCCTCTCCAAGGGGTCAACCTGCCTTGCTAGCTAACGAGAGCCTGGGTGGTGAGATTCCCTCCGGGTAGAATTCACTTAACCTCCCTGAGGGGTTATCCTGCAATGCCAGCTAATGGGAGCCTGGTGGCGAGGCCCCCTCAGGGTTGGAACCTTTTCTCCACCGAGGCACATTCGACCCATCCAGCTAGTCAGAGCCTGGGTGAAGAGATCCTCTCGGGTTGGAACTTACTTTCCACCAAGGCACATTCGGCCCATCCAACTAGTGAGAGCCTGGGTGAGGAGATTCTCTCGGGGTTGGAACTTACTCTCCATCGAGGCACATTCGACCCATTCAGCTAGTGACAACCGCCTGGTGAGCGAGATCCCTCGGGGTTTAGAACTTTTCTCTCCACCGAGGCAACATTTGAGACCAATCTAGCTACTTTGAGAGTCTGGGTGAGAAGAGTCCTCTCGGGGTTGGAACTTATTCTCCACCAAGGCACATTCGACCCATCCAGCTAGTGAGAGCCTGGATGAGGAGATCTTCTCGGGGTTGGAACTTACTCTCCACCGATGCACATTCGACCCATCCAGCTAGTGAGAGCTCTAGGGTCTGAGGACATTTGATCCTCTCGAGGTTGGTTCCTTCTCTTATTCAAACCGAGGCACTTATTCGACAGCCACATCTAGCTAGCGAGAGCCTGGGTGAGGAATCCTCTCGGGAGTTGGAACTTACTCTCCACTGAGGCACATTCGACACATCCAACTAGTGAGGAGATCCTCTCGGGGTTTGAACTTACTCTCCACCGAGGCACATTCGACCCATCCAGCTAGTGAGAGCCTTGGTGAGGAGATTCTCTTGAGGTTAGTTCCTTCTCTCCACCGAGACACATTCGACCCATCCAGCTATTGAGAGACTGGGTGAGGAGACCCTCTTGGGGTTGGAGCTTACTCTCTACTGAGGCACATTTGACCCATCCAGCTAGTGAGAGAGACTGGGTGAGGAGATCCTCTCGGGTTAGTTCCTTCTCTCCACCGAGGCATATTCGACCCATCCAGTTAGTGTAAGACTGGGTGAGGAGATCATATCGGTGTTGAAACTCACTCTCCATCGAGGCACATTCGACCCATCCAGCTAGTGAGAGTCTGGGTGAGGAGATCCTCTCGGGGTTGGAACTTACTCTCTGTTGAAGTTGAGACCGGGCGGGTCTGTCGGTCTGGCTTGGCGGGTTATTGACCGAGCGGTCTGGCGGTTTGCCTCCAGCGGGTTGGTTGCTGCGTTGAGGTCTGAGGTCCAAGCGGTCTGTTACTGGCGACTAGGAGACCGGGCGGTCTAACGGTCTCACTTGGCGGCTTGTCTCTCTCTCTGGTAGTGGCCGAGCGGTTAGCCCTTCTGTCTAACCGCGCGGCTTGTTCCGGCCTGTTGTTCTAGCCGCCCAGATTCTTTTGTATAGTTTTTTAGTCCCACATCTCTTATTTGTATTCTCTCTTCTCTCCTCCATTCTATATAAGGGAGGCCATACCTTTGTAATAGATACCTTTTTCTGATAATAAAATTTCAGTTATACCATTTCCGGCTTGTTTTAGTTCGCTTCTCACATGGTATCAGAGGATCGATCTTTTCCTCCTGATTCTGTACTTCTCTCTGTCCGCGCGGCTTGCTTCTCCGGCTTGCGCCCTGTCCGCGCGGTCTCCTTGTCGTTGCCCTCTGTGTGCGCGACCTGTTGCCTTGTTCACTGCGATCTGTCGCCTTGTTCGCCGCGACCTATCGCCGTGTGCCTTGCCTCCTCCTGTTTGCTCCTGCTCTGGTCGTCGCGACCTGTTGCGTAGTTCGCCGCGACCTGTTGCCTAGTTCGCCGCGACCTATTGCCGTGTGCCTTGCCCTCTCTTGTGCTTCTGTTCGAGCGGACTGTCTGCTTGCCGCTCGACTTCTTCTTCCCTTTGCTTGTTACTGCGGCTTGGTCGTGGTCTCTCTGGCTGCTGGTGTCTGTCATCCTGACCGCTGCAGTTCCTCTTCTGCCTATCCGCGCGGCCTGTTTTCTAACCGCGCGGCTTCCTGTTGTTTGCTCTTATGGCTCTTTCTGATGCTTCTACCGCCACCACTCCTGCCGCCACCCCTGTAGCCAATCCGGCTCCTCCTCCTACTCCTTCCGGGAACCTTGGCACCGTTTCCAAGCTTGTCGGCTCCAACTACCCGGATTGGAGCGTCTCTTTCACCTTTCTCCTTCGCTCGCAACGCAAACGCCACCATCTCGTTGATGACCCTCCTCCTACCACTTCTCCTCTCTTTGATGACTGGGATGCGAGTGACGCTCTTGTGCGTACTTGGCTCGCTAACAGTCTATCCGATGAATGCCTTCCCGTCATCCGTCATGATGAGACGGTGAAGGCCGCTTGGCTTCATCTTGCTGCTTTGTATTCCAAAGGGGCTCAGACGTCCCGCATCTATACGTTGTATGCGGACCTCTTTGCCCGGCCTACCTTGTCTCCCGCTGCTGCCTACCAACAAGTTCAAGCTCTTGGGGCTGAGATTCTTCAGAATCGCCCCTTTTCTGCGGATCTGGCTCAACAACACAAGCACTTCCAGGAGCTTCTGGTTGTGTGTTATCTGCTCCGTCTTCCTGACACTTATGACATGATCCGCCAACAAATTCTGGGTGAGGCGGAATCTCCTACATTAGATGCCACCGCTGCTCGCATCGCCGCTGTCACCTCTCTCCTTCAGCGCCCGCTTCTACCCGCTCCTTCTCCTCCGGATAACTATGCTCATCAAACTCAGCGGAGTGGCTCTGGTAGCCGCAGTCATCAGTCTGGCGGACGTCCTTCTTCCCGCTATCTCTGCTCTCACTGCGGCCGCACCGGACACACTCTTGACCGCTGCTGGACAAACATCCCCATCTTCGCCCCTCGGGTGACTCTTCCGCCTCTTCTTCCAAGCCGTCTGCTTCCGTGGTCACATCATCAGGTAGTGCCCATGTAGTCACTCAAGGTAAATGGCTTATCGACTCCGGTGCTACTAATCATATGACGGGCAATCCTCAGTGCTTCTCTCTCCTCGAACAGCATGATCGGTTGCCCCCGGTCCTCATTGCAGACGGTTCTCCCTCCCCGGTTCATGGGTCGGGAGTGGTTCATGTTACTCCGTCCCTTCGGCTAGAGGACACTCTCTATGTGCCCAAGTTTCCGTGCAATCTGTTATCGGTTACTTCTTTGTGCAAGCAGCTTCAATGTTCTGTAACGTTTACTCCATCTTCTTGCTCTTTTCAGGATCCGAGCTCCCAGCGGACGATTGCTACTGGGACTGAGAGCAGCGGCCTCTACTTCCTCGACAACGTTTCCGCTTTGTCCGCCTTCTCTTCTTCTTGTACGGATCTTCTCCAGTGGCATCTCCGTCTCGGTCATCCTCCACCACGGCTTCTGCATCAGCTTCTGCCCACCTCCCTCCCTCCACTACTCCTCTCCACTGCGAAGCATGTCAACTTGGCAAGCATCATCGTTCCTCCTTCCCGCCGAAGCAAGGTCGGGGCTCTACCCGTCCGTTTGATCTAGTCCACTCCGACATCTGGGGACCTGCTCCTACCCTTACTATTGGTCGGGGTAGTTCTTATTTGTAACTTTTATTGATGATTTTTCTAGATGTACTTGGGTGTATCTCTTACGAGATCGCTCTGAACTGTTTAATGTATGGACCTCCTTTTATCATTTAATCAAAAATCAGTTTGGTGTTAGTGTTAAAACTTTTCGCTCTGATAATGCAAAAGAATACTTAAGTCATGCTTTTACCTCTTTCTGTGTTCAACATGGCGTTATTCATCAAACAAGTTGTGTCTATACATCCCAACAAAATGGGGTGGCGAACGCAAAAACCGTCACCTCCTCGATGTTGCTCGCACATTAATGACTCAAATGCATGTCCCTCACTCATATTGGGGCTATGCTGTTCTTCTTGCTTGCTATCTCATCAATCGCATTCCTTCCTCCGTTCTTCAGGGAAAAACCCCTTTTTCCATCCTTTATCCTGGCAAGGAGCCTTTTCCTCTCCCTCTCCGAATCTTTGGGTGCACTGCTTTTGTGCATGTCCCATCTGCCACCGTGATAAGCTCTCCCCTCGCTCCACCAAATGTGTTTTTCTGGGGTACTCGGTCACTCAGAAAGGCTACTGCTGCTTTGATCCTGTTCTTCGTAAACAGTTTGTCTCCGCTGACGTCACCTTCTTCGAGAATGCCTCCTACTTCTCGGATGACTCCTCTTCTCTTCCTCCCACCTCGGATTCTCCTGTTATTCCGTTCGTTCCCTCGTCTCCTACTGCGATATCCGCTCCTCCTCCGTCTCCGCCCACTCCTCTCCCTCCACCTCTCTCTCCGCCTCCATCTCCCTCATCTCCGCTGCCGTCGCTCTCTCCTCCCGGGCCAGCTCTCTCTGCCACGGATGCTCTGGATGCCGAGGAGCCCGCCGACCTGGATCTTCCTGTAGCTCTTCGCAAAGGGGTGCGGACGTGTACCCTACACCCCCTTGCTGCTGTTGTTTCATATGATCGTCTTACCCCTTCTCGCAGGGCCTTTGCGCTGGCTATCTCTGCTACTACCACACCTCGTTCCTACCAGGAGGCCCTTGCCATTCCTCACTGGAAGCTGGCCATGGATGAGGAAATGGCGACCCTCACAGAGCGGGGTACCTGGACTCTTGTCCCTCCTCCTCTTGATACAGATGTTGTTGGCTGTCGATGGGTCTTTGTAGTCAAGTTTGGCCCAGATGGCACTGTAAACCGTTACAAAGCTCGTCTGGTGGCTAAGGGCTTTACTCAAACCTATGGGGTTGATTACTTTGACACCTTCTCTCCCGTGGCTCGTCTCAGCACTATACGGGTCCTTCTCTCTGTGGCAGTCAACAAAGACTGGCCCTTTCCCAGCTGGATATCAAGAATGCCTTCCTTTATGGTGATCTTCAGGAGGCCGTCTACATGGAGCAACCTCCAGGGTATGTTGCTCAGGGGGAGACACGAGTCTACCGGCTACAGAAGGCAATCTATGGCCTCAAGCAGAGCCCTCGAGCTTGGTTTGACAAATTCAGCGGCATCGTGGCGGCCGTTGGTTTTGCTCGCAGCGCTGCTGATCACTCTCTATTTATTCGCAAAACCTCTTCGGGACTGGTGGTTCTTGCAGTATATGTGGATGATATTCTTCTCACTGGTGATGACCAGGAAGGGGTAGCCTTGACAAAGCGGCATCTTCGCCAACATCTAGTCACGAAAGATATGGGTTCTCCGAAGTACTTTTTGGGGATCGAAATCTCTCGGAAGCCCAACTCTTTAGTCCTCTCTCAGCGTAAGTATGCTCTTGATATTTTAAAAGAAGCAGGATTGACTGGGGCCAAACCTGCCCGATGTCCCATGGCTGTTGGAGAAGACAAAACCTGGACAGATGATTCGCCTCTTCTTTCAGATGCTTCGCGGTACAGGCGTCTAGTTGGTAAGCTCATATACCTCACCGTGACTAGGCCCGACATCTCCTATGCTGTGGGCAAGATGAGTCAATTCATGCAAGCTCCCAGGGAGTGCCATCTACAGTCGCCTTGCGGATCTTGGAGTACGTCAAAGCAGCCCCTGGGAAAGGATTGCTCTTTCAGAAGAATGATCATCTGAGGGTTGAAGCTTACTCAGATGCGAGTTACGCGGATGACAAAGGGGACCGCAAGTCTACCTCCGGTTTCTGTACCTTTGTTGGGGGCAATCTGGTAAGTTGGAAGAGCAAGAAGCAATCTGTTGTCTCCAGGTCCAGTGCTGAAGCTGAGTATCGGAGTATGGCATCGACCACTTGCGAACTAAAGTGGCTACGAGCTCTCATGTTGGATTTAGGAGAGGTCTACAACCATCCTCTACCTATGTTCTGTGACAACAAGGCTGCTATATATATCTCCAAAAATCCAGTCTTCCATGAGAGAACCAAACACATTGAGGTCGACTGTCATTTCATTCGTGAAGAGATTCTGAAGGAACAAATTTGCACTCCCTTCGTCACGTCTGAAAAAGAGCTGGCCGACATCTTCACCAAGCCAGTATCCGCCTTATTTCTTCATATATGTGACAAGCTGGGAATGATCGACATATATGCTCCAGCTTGAGGGGGAGTGTTGAAGTTGAGACCGGGCGGTCTGTCGGTCTGGCTTGGCGGGTTATTGACCGAGCGGTCTGGCGGTTTGCCTCCAGCGGGTTGGTTGCTCCGTTGAGGTCTGAGGTCCAAGCGGTCTGTTACTGGCGACTAGGAGACCGGGCGGTCTAACGGTCTCACTTGGCGGCTTGTCTCTCTCTCTGGTAGTGGCCGAGCGGTTAGCCCTTCTGTCTAATCGCGCGGCTTGTTCCGGCCTGTTGTTCTAGCCGCCCAGATTCTTTTGTATAGTTTTTTAGTCCCACATCTCTTATTTGTATTCTCTCTTCTCTCCTCCATTCTATATAAGGGAGGCCATACCTTTGTAATAGATACCTTTTTCTGATAATAAAATTTCAGTTATACCATTTCCGGCTTGTTTTAGTTCGCTTCTCACACTCTCCACCGAGGAACATTCGACCCATCTAGCTAGTGAGAGCCTGAGTGAGGAGATCCTCTCGGGGTTGGAACTTACTCTCCACCGAGGCACATTCGACCCATCCAGCTAGTGAGAGCCTAGGTGAGGAGATCCTCTCGGGGTTGGAACTTACTCTCGACCGAGGCACATTTGACTCATTCAGCTAGTGATAGCCTGGGTGAGGAGATCCTCTCGGGATTGGAACATACTCTCTACCGAGGCATATTCGACCCATCCAGCTAGTGAGAGCCTGGGTGAGGAGATCCTCTCGGGGTTGGAACTTACTCTCCATCGAGGCATATTCGACCCATCCAGCTAGTAAGAGCCTTGGTGAGGAGATCCTCTCGGGGTTGGAACTTACTCTCCACGGAGGCACATTCGATCCATCCAGCTAGTGAGAGCCTGGGTGAGGAGATCCTCTCGGGGTTGGAACTTAATCTCCATCGAGGCACATTCGACCCATCAAGCTAGTGAGAGCCTGGGCGAGGAGATCCTCTCGGGGTTGGTTTAGGCACGTCATTCGAATCATACTAAATTTTCAAGATACATGACCTCCTGACTCAGCTGGTCAGGGATAGAGCTCATTACAAAAACATAAAGGGAAAAAGACTTTACCGAAGAAAGGTTTTCTTCAGGCTGCTTGGGCATGATGATCATCAATCGCCTCCTTCTCCTCTGATAACTCTATCCTGCTCAAGCTCTCCATAATACTCTCTATCTCCTCTGCCCTATCTAACTAGGAGATGGTGTTGACGGCCGTGACGTAGCACTGCCTTGCCATCCCGGGGTCTCCCTGATCCTGACTTGGATCCCTCCAGTGTTAAACTTGAGGCACTGGTGAAATGATGATGGCATACAACGAAAGGAGCTGATGAGGGGTCTTCCGAAGATGGCATTGTAACTGCTCGGAGCATCAATAATGACGAACCAACAGTTTCTTGAGGTCCCCCCAACTTCACCTGAAGCCCGACTCTACCTTCTACCTCCTTCCTTTCCCCTGAAAATCCGAACATGGGTCCGTCTGAGGCCAACACCCTCCTTGGTTCCACCTTCATCTCGTCAAACGCTTTCTTGAAAATGACGTTGACGGAGCTCTCGTTATCAACCAAGATCTGGGAGATGGTGTAGCCATCGATGACTGTCTGGATGACCAACGCATCGCAGAACGGATCCTCATGATCCAGCATGTCCTTCATTGAGAGGGTGATCTTCTCCTCTGGTGGTGGGGTCTGGGATGTTGAAGCGACTCTCCAACGGTATATGACATGGAGGCTTACCTTTCGAGTGGCCTCGATTCCCACTCCAATGTGGATCACTCTTATACCTCCTCAGGGTCCTACATCGACTCAGTCCTCACATACGTCATCTCCCCTACTCTGGGTAGAACTTCTTCAATCCGTACTGGCGGCTGCTGCTGGGCTAGGGCCTCTCGCCTCTCTCACTTACAGGAATTTGGAGAAGGTAGCTGTGGCGTGACCCTTTACCTGGTGGAAGTCATAGTATGACAACACTCTTCCTTCCCTTCTTCGATGGGCTGGGTGATTTCTCCCGTTACCTCTTCCCCCTCTTCCTATCGTCATGGCTTGTTGTGGTGGGGGTAGGAGCTGCCTAGGGGCTTGCCTCTGGATGTTGAACCTCCCTTGTCCCCTATGAAAGTTACCCCCACCATGGACGAGACCTCTCCTTGGACCCTGAATGGGCCCTCCCTGTTGCCTCCAACCTAGCTCCGGACCTTCCTGAGGTCCCTGGAACCCCTGAGCTCTCTGCTCTTCTCTCATTCTTCCCTCTTGATGCCTCGAGCCACCTTGCTCCTTCGATTCTGCCTCTGTTTACCTTGCCAACTTCTTGACAAACGCCGGGTTGGCCGCCTAAGTTGATATCTCCTCTGCCACTCTTTCTATCAGCTCCTCAAAGGATAGGGGGCCTTTTGGGTCAGACTCATCTTAAAGAACCCCTCACGCAACCCTACTATAAACACCATCTGGAGGGCATACCCTGGCATCTCCTGGATGTCTAGGATCTCTTTCTGTAACTTGTCCACATATTGGGCTAACGACTCCTCCACCCTCTGTCTTATCAAGAAGATGGACTCAGGACTCTTCCTCCTCTTTTTAGAAGTGGAGAAGCGAAGTTGAAAAATCCGGCTCAAGTCTTCGAACCCATAGATCAATCTCGCTGGGAGTTGATGGAACCAATCCCTTGCTTTGTCTTTCAACGTGATCGCGAAAAGACGACACATGAATGCATCCGTCATTGGCCTGATAGAGACCATATCTTCGAATCGATGCAGGTTCTGGACGGTGTCATCCTTCCCGGTATAGTAAGTCATGTCAGGTTTTCTGAAACCCTCGGGAACGGGAGCTGAGACAATCAACTCGCTTAAGGGTGACCCCCAACTTAGTGGTCTCGCATGCTCCACTCACGCGACCTGCTCGTTAAGGAGGATAGTGTAACATCTCGACTTTTATTGGGCCACCAAAGCCATAGTGGGTCCAATAAAAGTGGCCCGAACCCTACCCATGACCCAGTGAGAGGTAACCCTAGGCAGGAAATAGATCTAGAGAACTCCGAATTGAGTTCTGTCAGTTTCTGTGACCTCGTATAGTCAATACGAGCGCATCAGATCTCGTTCAGTTGGACCCCGAGGTCATATAGTGGATGTGACCATTCCTCGTAAAATGCAACGAGAACAAGATTTTGGATATCGAGCTAGAGAACTCTGAATTGAGTTCTGTTAATTCCCGTGACCTCATATAACCTAGACGGGTGCATCGGAACCTTTCGCGTCACAATCCGAGATCTAACGACAGATTTAGACACTTTGACCGTTTTAGCACGCTACGACGCGCAAATTTCGGACTTTCGCCAAACAGACTCTGATTCAACCCCAGTTAGTGGCGTTGGACTCGTGTGGTCAATACGAAGTCAACGAAAGTCGTCCCAGTCAATTTCGACGACAATCGATCAACTCGAGGTCAAATCAAACATAGTCGTGCACCAAAAAGCGTGCACACACCAATTGTGACACGACACCCAAACTTTGACCCGACCCCGATGAATTGGACCCGCATTGACTTTGACCAGCAAGGGGGACCCCTAGGGTTGACTTTGTCAACCCCCACCCCCCTTAAAAACCCACTTTTTGGAATTCTCTCCAAATGGGGGGTCCACCCCCTCTTCATGACAACTTAGGGTCTTGCCTCTCACCCACTTTGGGCCCCCCAACCAGCAAACAGCCCACTAGAAAGTGGAGGCCCATTCACACCCTTTCACCCCCCCTCTCTCTCTTTCCCACCCTAAGAAAAGCCCAAGCCATAAGGGCTTAACCCCATTTCCCCCATGTGGGGGAAATCTCCTTGACCTCTAACTGTCCTTGGATAGCTGGAGGGTGGGATTAATCCCTCCTTAAGGAGGGATTAATCCCACATCGGGTAGAGAAGGGGAGACCCTCCCCACTAGCCTATAAAATGGACCTCATCCCCTGCATATCTCCTCATAGCCTAGTGAGCACTTCCCCCACTCCTGCCCCCCCTGCCGGAGCCCAGGCGGCCGGAAAAGGCAAGCCAAGGGAACCCTTCCCCCTCCACCGCCACCTTTGGCATGGTCGACCAGGCCGACCCCTCCCAAGCCCACCAAATCTAGGTGGAGACCTTCTCCCTTCCCCTTCCCTATTCTAGACGACTTGCATGCGCCTCCCGGAGGCCGGAGCACCGCCTGCGCCACCCGAGCCATGCTCTAGGCCGGGTGGCCCCGATCGACTCGCCGAGGTCCGGCGACCCTCTGGGCGGTGGTCCGGCGGCCTGATGCCGCCGGCTGCCGCCGGCCGCCGCCGGAAAACCTAACCCGAGAGCCTGGGGTGGCGGGGGATCTGCTCCCGGCTCCACCGCGCAACCCCCGCTCCTCGAGTTGTTGGCCGCCTACCGCACCACCCTCGACCGGCCCGCCGGGGGTCGGGCTTCTCGCCGGCAGTGGCTCGGCAGCCTTACGCCGTCGGCTGCCGCCGCTAGCTCTAAACAGAGCATTTCTCTATTTTGCGGGTGCCGCTGGAGCCGCATTTTTCGGTGGCACCGCTGCTCTCCTCCGCTAGGGGTCACCCCCCAGTGGTCTAACACTCCCCCAACACCGGTGGAGCTAACTCCGGCGGCCTCACCGCCAGGAAACGCAAGCCCCCACCTAAGTGAAGGTGGTGGCGACATCCGCCGACGGTGGTGGTGGCTCAACTGGCCGGAAATAGCCAGCAAAGGTGGCCCAGGATGGTTCGATCTCAGCCGTACAGCGATTGGGGACGATGACTGGATGCCGGCCATTTGTCTTTAAGATTCGTGCTATTATATATATAAATGTTATTATATTAATGATAATGAATGTAATTTCTGTCACATGTTTACAGTCACTTTGCATGTAAATTTTAGGGTACTTAGAGGAATCAACATAACTTGACCCCAGAATGAAATGTAGCCCTAACTGTTAGCTTTAATTCGACACCTTGATCATCAATTTTGGTCCAGTGGTATGGCCTTTAGGGCATTTTTCCTAGGACTGGTCCTAGGCTAGGGCATAAACTAAAACCTAAGCCCATGCCAAACCAGAAGTCCACATAGGCTGAAATTTTGGGTATGTGGCTTATTTTGGCATATATAGCCCCTGCCAAAAACTGGAAATTTTTGGGACAACTTTTTCTATAGTATTTGTCATATTACGAAAGATTAAATAAATGAAATATTTGGAATATTAAGCATCCAAATGGCCCCAAATTTTGGTGGTAGGTCCTTGGGGATATCATTGATGCATTTTAAAAATTTCAGCACATTTGGATCACTGCATGTTGGGGTAATCCACTTGCATGTGTTGGTTATGTATAGCTTTGGTGTGTCAATAGCAATATTTTAAATATTGTACATTCAGCCTAATTGAGGCATCCAAAAATCATGGAATTATTTCTAGTGGTTCATTAGGATAAATTTCACCCCTCATATTAATTATGAGATTTTTGGGATCAAAAATCCCATTATTTGGATTTTTTTTAAAATATAGTCCTTGTGAAAATAAATTTGAAAAATAGGTTTTGCCCAAGCAAAAATCCTAAAACTTTGCCAAGTTAAAAAGAAGGTTATATTTGACTTAGTAAAATTTGATCTTTCTGTTTGAGAACTTATGAAGTAGAATACATTGAAATGACCATTTTACCCCTATTGCATTTATTAATGAATTAATAGAAATACTTATCAGTAAATTTTGGAATTATTTTTAGTACTGTATATTTGTATGATTAGACTTGTACATTTATCTCAGAATTTTTGGGTGTACTGAGAATTTTTAAATTAACATAATGACATTTTGGTAAATACTTAAGAATAGGATTTATTAGGCCATTACACTATATAGGTTGATTAAACTCTGCCATTAGTCTTAAATTAGTGTCTTATATGCTCTGTAATTTTCCTGGAATTTTGGCTTATAAATTCCTTATACTTCATTTGGAAAAATGGAAATTATGTAGATTTGGATTAAATAAGGAATAAGTATAAATAATCAAAGGAAAATTGTGAAACCCTGTAGAAACCAATATTTTATCAATATACAACTCAGGAAAAATTACCTAGATCAGTGGATTCTAAATTATACTACTTCATGTGTAAAGTGACATAGGAATTAATTTAAAAGATTTAATTAGAGGCCTTAATGATCTAGGAAAATTATGAAAATCAACATACTCATTTCATTAGTCTGTACCATCCTAGTATAAATAATTAGGGGCTGGTGGCCCAAGGAATTGGAAGTTCGATTTCGGGGTGGTATTAGGTCTTGGGCTGCGCGTAGTAAAAATAGGTTATACCATAAGGCCACTAGGGAATGGATTGACAATTGAGCTAGAGATTATGATTGGAAGTATAACCCTAGTGGGTAGTGTGTCTTAGTGACGAGAGTAAGTGCAAGTCATTGGGTAACATTTGGAGTGGAGGTCGGCGGAAGACCGTCACCCTCCCCCATAACAAATTAAGTCATTAGGATCAACTAAGAGTAACAGTGAGAGTCGAGTGTGGATTATGGGTAGACATCAACTAAAAGTAATTATCCTTGCGAAAGGGAACTTTGGATTTTAATTTCATCTTGGTTCCTAGTGCCCCCGAGACCCCTTCATTGGGCATACCCTGTGCAGTCCTGGGATTAACCCTAATTCACTAAGTATAATAACCGGTAGGCAAGAGTAGCCTAATAGGCTAGGTAAATTGTACTTGTTCTCACTCGTGCCGGGTTGGAGGTACTTGAAGTCTGTTGACTACTTGCTCACCCGTGCAGAGTTGGAAGGAATTGATGTGATATATATATCCACCCGTGCCGGGTTGGAGGGACTCAGAGTCTGTTGACTACTTGCTCACCCGGGCAGGGTTGGAGGAATCAGGACAGGTTGGTCCTAAGAGCTGGAGGCTCGAGATGAAATACTTGCATGTGCATAACTTAGTGGTGGGTCATGCGTTACTGGGCCAGTCGTCATACCGATGGCAGTACGGTGACTCGGGTGAGGTGTACGGGTGGAAGGGCCAGTATGTTGTTTAATACTGCGGTCAGGCAGACAATCCCCGAAGACGTGCACCCTACCTAAAAGACTAGCAGGTAGCTAGCAATAGTACGCAGAGACTCTAGAGTGCACTTGTCGGTGTACAGAGGCGTACATGAGAGGTCTTGGCTTGGTGGTGTGACACTCGCCTAGAAAGCGGAAGTGCCCGTTCCGCTGCTGCCGTAGCCACAACGGCGGTACCTGAGAGTGATGCTAGCTCTCGAAAAGTGGGAACTAAAGGTCTATGATCACGGAGTCATTGTGTGTGAGTTGCACTTGCCTGCTACATAAATTGCATCATAACATTCATTCATATTAGGGCATACGCTTTATAGATCATTATCATATAAATTAGTATGAGCTCTTTTATATGATAAGTTACAATTCCTGGAAACCTTAACTTATAAATTTGTATGGACATTTTTATAAGTTAAGGTACGCTCTGTGATGGTAGTGTAGTGGTAGTGTAGTTTTACTTTCCTGCATTACTTTCAGTTCTTCCTTTACTAGTACTGCTCTTTACTTACCTGTACTATATACATGGAACTGCTAGAGTAGAATGTTAATACCTATTACAACTGTTAGTTATCTCTTGTCACCTGCTTCCACATTTGTTACCCCTTGTTATCCTCCGCTTCGTCCTCCCGCTCGGTGCCTAGGAGCTGCGGGGCGAGGTGCGGAGGAAATGACTTAGTCTTTTTGACTAATGGTCGGTGACCATATCATTTTAGGAGCACGAGGAGATGGAGCAGCACGTCGAGGAGCCATGACTTGAGGAGCAGATGCCGATACCACCTACTACCACTACTAGAGCACATGTTCAGGTGTGATGAATTGAGATGTTAGATTCCGCTGCTGTTAGATTGAGAGAGAGAGTGATTTGATATTGATGTACTGGGCATAAGCCCTTATTCACTTTCATTTTCGTACTCATTTTGGACTATATTCATGTACTTTTCATTTGATATATATGTTTAGTACTGTGGCTGTGGACTATGATATTTACTATGTTTTATACTTCTATTTCTCATATTGGCCGACAGGTTTATGATCGTACTAGCCGACAGAATCAGCGACTTGCGGTGTCGACTAACCCGTGTGTTAGTGTCACAGTAAGACGGCGGTTCTGGGCATAAGATCCGAGTTAGACCCAGAGAGGGGGGACGGATCTTACAAACTGGTATCACTTGAACAAACGATCATATGAGAAAGAAGTCCACAACACTGGAACACCCCGCTCGAGCATTAGTTTGCGGACAAACTATGCAGCGGAAGCAATGGTGTGCCCATGTGTAAAAGTCACATAAACAGTCCAGTTAAAGCAATGAGTTAGGCCAATCCAACTAGGACACCACCCTAGTTTGACTTACTAAGAGGATTTTGTGTCGTACCTTAGGCCAAAGATTGACTTCAGATGTAGATTAGTTAAGGTACGAGTATAAACAAATCGATTAAAGAAGGAACTTAATGCCAGAGTCCCTACTTAAGGCTTAAACTTTGATGTCCCTACTCCGTATATCGAGTGATATTACCAATTCTTACTCAAACTAATAGGACCACCTCGAGAAGAATTTGATGCATAAGTTTAATATTGGATTAGTAGGGTACTCGTAAGCTTAATCCTAGTATCAATGACTTGATTACGTCAAGACAACCATGATGATAAATATCAAAGGTCAGATAAGAGTTCAAAGTTTGGAAGAGACACTTCCTTGTTTGGTCACAGGTATACCTTGAACAGATTGTCGTATGGTAAACTTGAATGCCTAAGGTAGATAACATATCAATTTAAGTGGAAGTCCATGTCAAAGTTTGTTACCCCAAAGGATTAAGGCATGTACAGGATGACTACATTGTGAATATTAAAGGAAATTAACCAAAAATATATGGGGGCTTAACCTTTTGTTTATAGAGCTAAATTGATAGCAACTCGAATTTCTCTAAGCCTTTCTCATAAAGCATGTGTCACAAGCATAATGATCTAAAAACTTGGCTCATTCAGAGATCGCTCAAGTAAAGATGAGGGTTTGTATATACATGATCAGTATGATGATCAATCCTTCCTAGAAGGTTGAGACTCTCGAAGAACTTCACACTATTTATTTACCTTAAGCAGCATAGACTACTAACAACAAGTTGTGAACATAATAAATTCACAAGTGAAATAGGAAAAGTAGAATGTTTCGAGAATGGCTTTCTACTCTCATAATTACTCCAAGACCATATGAGTAAGTGAACAAGGAGAACAATAAGTTTAATTTCTTGAAAGATATATAAAGAGTGGCTTAGTGATGTGTATATATGACCTTGAAACTAGGGGAGATCGTATAAGACTTCAATAAGTTTTCCAATTTCGAATTTAGGGAAGTAAGTAACAACTTAGTCCACATTCTAATGAGCACTCGTGATCTTCCTTAATACCGACACGGTATAAGTCATTTACATATACACGTGAAACCGAAGAAATTGTGTTCAAAAGATCAAAATTGGACCAGTATGAGTTGTAGACGGATCTACATATAATTAAGGGTTGTTTGATTATCGCCTCCGCAATCATATTCCAAGATTCTCTAACACCTCGAACCGATCAATGTAACACATAATTAAGGAACTCAGATATACCACGAGAAGAATCAATGCGAATTGAAGATGCGTTCAAGTAAGAAGAATAATTAAAAAGGTTTTTACACAGTTAAGGCTCTTAGGAAAGTGACTTTGACAGTCACAGGATGGAAGAAGTAAACACAATAATCGATCGCTGCTACCCGTGCCTACTTGACATACACAAGTCATTAGGTTGGAAACCTACATATTAGGACAAAGTAACTCCATGTTAATATGAAGGAATGATCGTAAGTCTTAACTATTATAGGATGAGAGTCCATGAAGTGAAAATGCTGGAATATCTAAACAATTACGCCTATAACAATGAGAGTATCGTAGCCCCAGCAAACGTAAAATCAAATCATACTAAATTGGAGGATGTATACTCTAAGAATAATCATTGTGGATGTGACTCTGATGATCATAACAATCAAAACAAAAGTGTTCGATGATGATTTACAGATGGTGCGTTCTCCCAAGGAATCAATCCTTTTCAATTTAAATGGTCTACTCACCATTATACTTGAGAGATAGTTTAAGTTATAATCAGAAATCTTGATAATATAACGTATTGCGTTTAAGATATAATGATTAAAGTTTACTATGATTATGCATGATTTAGTACTACCTTGTTTGATCCTAAAAGGGGCTGAGATTTGGAGAATTAAACACAATGATGAAATATCAGTATATCCACGCTTACACGATATAGTCAATCACTTGATCATAATGATGAACTATAATCTTGAATGACTCAATCAAGTAAAGTCATTATATTGGAACTTAAGAATTGAAATAAGGTAACAGTTTGGTAAATAAGATTAATTTCTCGTGACATTACATTTGAAATGTAAGGACTCAACAAATTGAAAAAAGGGTGGATGATGAGTTAAAATAATACACATATATATGACCCCTTAATTATGATAGCGTTAAGAACCGGGATACATACGTTGATACCATTATAATCACTGTTAGGAGGATTCATGACAATGATATATAGTTCTTGACTATCAAAGGCGTATACGGTGAAATCACACGAGAAGTAATAAGTGATTAATAAGATTCTCTTTATGCCGAAATCGATTTGTGCTAGACCTCACCATTTCTGAAAAGATACGCTTATAAAGTTATGAATTAGACTATGTGTGAAAAGCGATTGGGAGTCATTTGTACGAACATCAATATCAATAATGATCGTTTGATGTATGCTCAAAAGGTGAACACACTATGAATTATGTATTACTGTTTAGGTTGAGTTGTGATAAGTCTTAAATTTGGGGAAAAACAAAATGATAAATTTTCCATCACACCAACATCTCGGAAGATTGGTTAGCTACTATACATAATAGTGTTGGTCTAGTGTGCCTGAATTCTCTTTCGGTGACCATAAGTTCACGTTGGTGGATAAGTAATAATCTAGGGGTACGTGAATAGAAGAGACTTCTACTTACGAGATCGTTGAATTATACATATTTTGAATGATCGTTGGTCGTAAGGGACTACAACCTAAATTGCGATTGAGAAATATTTTGATTGTTAATTGGCGGAGGACTTGGAAATGAGTCCTCACAGTTTGAAAGAGAGTAGTCCGAAATATAATGAAAGTACATTTGGAAGAGGATTGTTACCCCTAATAAGTTTCTCATAATAATAGCCATGAGGCTTATCACAGGAAGAAGTGCCGAACACCTCCTTCTTGGGTTCAGGATGTGGACCCCCGGGGCACTTGGACCGGAGTGCATAGATGATATGGAGGCTCAGATTTGACTTATCAGTGACTGGATGCTGGAGGCTCAGAGTAGACAAGCAAAGTATTACGATGCGCGACATCGGAAGGTTGAGTTCCAGGTAGGGGACAAGGTATTTTTGTAGATACGTCCGGTGCATGGTGTTCCTCGAGTGTGGAGACATATGAATCTCAGTCCACGATATATGGGGCCAGACTTGATCCTGGAGCGGATCGGTCCCTTAGCTTATAGACTACAACTGCCACCTGAGTCGGGGACCTTGCACGACGTCTTTCATGTCTCTTCATTACGAAGAGCTCTCCTTCGGCCAGAGCATCACATTATCGCTACAGCAGGCCTGGTAGCACCTGATCGGTCAGTTCGATTGGAACCGATCTGGATTGACGATACAGAGGATCGGGTGTTGCGGAAGAAGAAGCTTCCTCTTGTAAAGGTGTTGTGGTCCAACCATGGACGGGAAGGGCACACCTGGGAGCCGAGGGATCTGATGTTGGAGAAACACCCGGAATTATTTACATCAGGTATATTTTAATTTATGCTTTAAGGATTCTTATAAATCTTGCAAGTAGAACCCCGTAGACCCGAACTTAAATTTCGGTGACGAAATTGTTTTTTTTGTTTATAGGATTTGTAACATCCCATGTTACTTATAGGCCCCTTAACTTAGATTGGGTTAGGCATAGGGTGGGTGTTAAGGAAAATTAGCTACGTTTGACCCTAGGTAGTGGGTTGTAGCCATGTGGGGCCCACCATAGGACCAAGGTCAAACTAGCCTAAATAGGAACCCTTGCCACACCATGACCCCACCACACTGCCCTAACCCTAATTACAATCTAAGAGGACCCTAGGGCATGTCACTAGGTCAACACTTTGACCCTAGTTGACCCAAGTTAACCTTGGGCCTAAAGTGGTCAAACCCACACTCATAGGCCCAATTAGCCTAAGTAGGGCACCCCTTGACCCAACCCAAGTTGGGTGGTGCCATTAGGCTCATGACCAACAAGTGGGGTCATCCCACTCCTCATATTGACCAAGTCAACCCAAAAAGTCAACCTAGTCAACATTTTGACCTAAAGAGGAAGAATTGAACCCAAGTCATTTCCATTGGGCTAAGCCCACCCAACTCAGCCCAATGCCAACTAAAATAACCAAAGACCAACCCTACCCCTCTGATTGTGGAGAGAGAATGCATGCAAGGGGGTATTTTTGAGATTTCACCCAAAGGAGGAGAGAGAAATGACATTAAGAGGAAGAAGGCCACATGGACTTCATTCAATCAGCCCCAAAGCTTACTGGCTAGCTGTCCAATGAATTCCAGAGGGAATTAGGGGCTGAGAGCTACTTGGCAACCATGGGCAGAGCAACCAAGGCTGAGCCCGAGCTCACCTTGGTTGTATCTCCCCATATACCCCACCTCAGTCCAAACCGACCACTCCATTAGCTTCAGAGGGCAAAGGAGAGTAGAAATCGATAGCTGGAGTGAAGCTTTTGGTGGAGAATCCATAGATCGGCAAGGAGATCGCCGGAGCAACTCATCCATGGCCAACCGCCGCCGTCGCCGCCGTAGGACTCCATTAGAGGTTCGTTTCGCCGCCCCTCTACCTGTACTAGATATCTAGATCGAATAGGGGAGATATCGGGCTCAATTGAGCCCGATGCCATGAGAGCAAAGTGAGAATTTCCGGACCTTTTCTCCTTGCTCAGGTTTGCCGGAGGAGCCAACTTTGGCGGCCTCACCGCCGGGAAACGCAAGCCCCCACCTCAGTGAAGGTGGTGACGACATCCGTTGGCGGTGGTGGTGGCTCAACTGGCCGGAAATAGCCAGCAAAGGTGGCCCAGGATGGTTCGATCTCAGCCGTTCAGCGATTGGGGACGATGACTGGATGCCGGCCATTTGTCTTTAAGATTTGTGCTATTATATATATAAATGTTATTATATTAATGATAATGAATGTAATTTTTGTCACATGTTTACAATCACTTTGCATATCAATTTTAGGGTACTTAGAGGAATCAACATAACTTTACCCCTGAATGAAAAATGTAGCCCTAACTGTTAGCTTTAATTTGAAACCTTGATCATTAATTTTGGTCCAGTGGTCTGGCCTGTAGGGCATTTTTCCTAGGACTGGTCCTAGGCTAGGGCAGAAACTAAAACCTAAGCCCATGCCAAACCAGAAGTCCACATAGGATGAAATTTTGGGTATGTGGCTTATTTGAGCATATATAGCCCCTGCCAAAAATTGGAAATTTTTGGGACAATTTTTTCTATAGTATTTGTCATATTACCAAAAATTAAATAAATGAAATATTTGGAATATTAAGCATCCAAATGGCCCCAAATTTTGGTGGTAGGTCCTTGGGGACATCATTGGTGTATGATAAAAATTTCAGCACATTTGGATCACTGCATGTTGGGGTAATCCACTTGCATGTGTTGTCTATGTATAGCTTTGGTGTGCCAATAACAATATTTTAAATATTGTACATTCAACCTAATTGAGGCATCTAAAAATCATGGAATTATTTCCAGTGGTTCATTAGGGAACCCCTCATATTAATTATGGGATTTTTGGGATCAAAAATTCCATTATTTGGATTTTTTTTAAAATATAGTCCTTGTGAAAATAAATTGGAAAAATAGGTTTTGCCCAAACAAAAATCCTAAAACTTTGCCAAGTTAAAAAGAAGGTTATATTTGACTTAGTAAAATTTGATCTTTCTGTTTGAGAACTTCTGGAGTAGAATAAATTGAAATGACCATTTTACCCCTATTGCATTTATTAATGAATTAATAGAAATACTTATCAGTAAATTTTGGAATTATTTCTAGTACTGTATATTTGTATGATTAGATTTGTACATTTATCTCAGAATTTTTGGGTGTACTGAGAATTTTTAAATTAACATAATGGCATTTTGGTAAATACTTAAGAATGGGATTTGTTAGGCCATTACACTATAGAGGTTTATGAAACTCTGCCATTAGTCTTAAATTAATGTCTTATATGTTCTGTAATTTTCTTGGAATTTTGGCTTATATATTCCTTGTACTTCATTTGGAAAAAATGGAAATTTTGTAGATTTGGATTAAATAAGGAATTGGTATAAATAATTAAAGGAAAATTGTGAAACCCTGTAGACAGCAATATTTATCAATATACAACTCATGAAAAATTACCTAGGTCAGTGGATTCTAAATTATACTACTTCATGTGTAAAGTGACCTAGGAATTAATTTTAAAGATTTAATTAGAGGCCTTAATGACCTAGGAAAATTATGAAAATCAACATACTCATTTCATTAGTCTGTACCACCCTAGGATAAATAATTAGGGGCTGGTGGCCCAAGGAATTGGAAGTTCGATTTCGGGGTGGTATTAGGTCTTGGGCTGCGCGTAGTAAAAATAGGTTATACCATAAGGCCATTGGGGAATGGATTGACAATTGAGCTAGAGATTATGATTGGAAGTATAACCCTGGTGGGTAGTGTGTCTTAGTGACGAGAGTAAGTGCACGTCATTGGGTAATATTTGGAGTGGAGGTCGGCGGAAGACCGTCGCCCTCCCCGATAACAAATTAAGTCATTAGGATCAACTAAGAGTAACCACGAGAGTTGAGTGTGTAACACCCCAAAATGTTGTAGGAGCGACGGGGATCACTTTTGGCCAAGACGAAGTTTTGGAGCAGGTGTCACGGGCGTGACACGGCCATGTCACGGGCGTGACACGGGCGTGACACGGGCGTGACACAGGCGTGTTTGGCCACGGTCGTGCGGTCGATGCTTTGGCGGTCGACGGTGGTCGAGTTGTAGAACACGGCCTAGGACACGGGCGTGTCCCAGGCCGTGTCACTCCAGGGATTCTGCAAGTGTGGCACACGGGCCGTGACACGGGCAAAAACACGGCCGTGTCAAATTTGACACGGGCGTGTCGGATGCCGTGTCACAAGGCCGTGTACCTCTCTGACTGCGAAGCGTTGGTTGATTGCACACGGGGGGCGTGACACGGGTCCCGACACGGGCGTGTCGCAGGTGACACGGGCGTGTCGGAGGCCGTGTCAAAGGCCGTGTGCTGGTTTTCGAATCGATCGAGACGGCGAATGGGCGACACGGCCAGGCACACGGCCGTGTTGCAACCCGTGTTCGGCGCAGATTTTGTATTTTGAGGCCTAATCGTGGCCGTTCGTTTCCTTGGCTTGGGATCCGACGGTTGGGAGTGATTGCTGGCAGCTTAAACCCAAAAATAGGGTTTGCAAACCCCATTTTCACTTGGGTTTTCTCTTTCTAAATCCTAGAGAGAAGGGAGAGCAAGGAGGAAGGAGGAGTCCAAGATCCGGCCGCCAGAGGAGCTTTGGAGCTCCGAATCGCGATCCGAGTCCAGATCCGCGGAGGTGACGCCGTTGCGGTGCTTTCCAACCGCATAGTTTTTGATGGCGCCGCGGAAAAGCGAAAGGGTAACGATTCTCTTCTTGAGCATGTGAAGCTCTTCTTCCTTTGCATGGGAAAACCCCTCTCCCGCGAGTGTGCGGCGAGATCGTGGTATTCCTTGGGGTAGATATGTAAAGTCCCCCTTGTTAGAGTCCGGAATCGTAGTACGGACATAGGCATGGTGTGTGAAGTCTACCCGGACGTGTTTTCCGGATCGGTGATGTTTTGCTCTGCATATTTTAGCCGGAGAAGACTCCGAGCATTGTGGTTGTTTTCGGGTTGCTATGCGGTAGAATGCATTAGGGAATCTTGGGGATTAACCTCGAGGTGCACCCAGAAATCTGGACGGAAACGAAGTTCTGTCATCTCGGGGGCCTGGGTGCCAGCCGGGAACATAGCGGGGCTATGTATCATGTTTTGATTGCAGCAGGGAGCCTTGGGGATGAAACCCGAGGTGCACCCGAAAATTTTGGACGGAAATGCAGTTCTGTCTTAGCGGTGGCCTGAGAGCCAACCGGGTACTTAGCGGGGCTATGTACCGTGTTTGATCGTTATTTAGGACTGGGGAAAGCTTAGTCCGCGCCAAAGGGCCGAATGGCAGTGGCGGAGTGAGCAACGGACTAGTAGCCTCCTACCCGCTCCACCTGCTCGGTTAAAGCGACCTAAAGTTTTACGTGGGACTTACCGAGGTTTGGAGACCGAGTCTAGGCTACGGCTGAGAAGACTAAATGCTCACAAAGATTGCCACCCTGGGGGTGGTGGTGGAGTCGAGGACCGGACCGGGTTCGGACTGGCTTTGCCGAGTAATTGCCCTGAGAGCACGGGGTGTACGGCCGTGAGAGCGTGCACCTATGATGAGATGCTTGTTTTACTGTGTTGCTTGTTTTGCTAACAAGTGCAGGGAAGAAGCTTTGCCGCCCGGGTTTGGGAGCGGAATCGTTATAATTTGGTCAGCATTGCTGACCGTTGCTATTTTTCGCCACCGGGCGGTGGTTTGTGGCTTGCAGGTGCTGCGGAGCAGAGTGGGAAATAGCGGGCTAAAGCCCTTGTTGCTGTGCCGGCCCTCGAAGGCCTAATTGCTTATGTTTCTTTCCCGTTTTTCATATATGGCCGGCCTGCGAGCCGAAGTATGAAAACACTACTTTTGTTAAGTGAACAATGTAAGGCCTTAAGGACATTTCTCTTTTGGTGTATGTATACATTCCTGAGTTTGTAGTGGACATTCATGATGTTGTGGCTGGGTTCTTATTTCTTTTGCAACCTAATAAATTGCTTCCGCTAGGTGTTGTGTAGGACGACATGATTGGTTGAATGGTTTCAACGCATAACCAACCGGTCTGTCCGTAGTATATGGCGTCGGGCCCCGGCTGGACCTACTGCTATATGTTATGCGACGGATAGTGGTGCTACAAATTGGTATCAGACTACTGGTTTCGATCAAGCTTAAATGAATTTGTGGGCGAATTCACTTTAAGGGGTGGTGAGCACATGTATGTGCGTCATCGTTATAACATGAAAAGAACCCATGAATGTCCACTTAGGAATGAAAATACACATGTTTGAGGAACCTGCGTGTTCCTATAATTGCTTTTTGCAATTTTGTTCGGTCCCTTATTGGTGTTCTGTACGATTGTAGGTGTCCGAGAGTGGCGCGTGACAGTCTGAATGCGCACTTTCTGAGAAAAGTAATGCACCCAGCGACGTGCTGGAGACCCCTACGTCTTTGGAAACCATAAGAAGGGTGGTTGAAGTGGTGTTCGCTGTGACCAACACACATCATGGGAGTAATGTGCAACCATTTTTCCCTGAGATGACCCCAACATCGGGTGGTATATTGGAGCAAAGGGCATTTATGGGTCAAGTAGAGCAGCAGAAGAGCATGACTGTGGCGCAGGGAGCGCATTCGGTGGATGCATATTTGCAGGCGTTCCTTATGGTAAGGCGCTACCCAGGCTTTGAATGGGAAAGCGAGCAATCTATAGTGGATAGATTTTATAACGGTCTGCGCAGCGAGTTGCGTATCCTACTGCTAGGACCAAAGTTATTGGGATTCCGAGCTTTGGTGGAATCGGCTAGAGCGTTGGAAGTGGAGTTGGGGGAAACTCACCGAGTACCGGTGAATAGGGTACCAAACCTTACAGATCCTATAAGGACTGCTTATCGAAAGATGCCGAGAGAAGAGGCTGGGTCATCTACTACCCAAACTACCGTCAAATGTTATTCTTGTGGCAAGAAAGGGCACCTCGCCAGAGAGTGTTGGGAGAGTGCTCAGAAGATAAGGAAAGTTTTGGCAGGAACAGTCGGAGATTCTGTGGCAAAAGATTCGGTGGTCAAGCGGACAACCTCAAAATCTGGGTACCGTAGGTGGTTCAAGAAGGCTAGGAGGTCGGGTCTAGTCCCTTCCTCTAGCACATCCGGAGCGACTACAGTCCAAACCCTGGATGAATGCTTTGTTTGTGGAAAGCCGGGGCACTATGTCTGGGATTGTTGGTTTGGACGCCCAATGTCCAAAAAGAAGTCGGGGGCAATTTTTGAGGAGAAAGGAAATGCGGTGGCGTCTACCGCACCACTATTTACTCCGACACAACTGGGAATGGACATCCTTGGCCAGCAGGAGGCCTTGTGACCGATTGTCAGGAAGACAGGTATGGTTTAATTGATATCAATTTAGCTTCTTACACCTGCTACCTTTTGCGTGTTAGCTTAGGACTGGAGGTTCTAGGCTTTGTTTGGATTATTGGCAATCCGGCGAGAGCATTGTTCGATACGGGAGCTTCGCGCACCTTTTGTCCAAGGGGTTTATATCATGTATTGAAGTACCTTCTTCGATGGCAAAGGACAAATTGGATGCGTTGTGGCGTTACGGATGTTCAATGCGCGCGAAAAGAGATTCTGTGTTGCAAGGTTACGGTTTAGGGGTCAGGGATTCGACGTGTAAGCGTCATTACTGCCACCATGGGAGGCTTTGAAGCCTAAGCCTACATTGGGTAGTATCTCGGGTGTATCCGAATATCCTGATGTGTTTCCCTGGAGTCCCTCCGTAGCGAGCGATCGATTTCGCGAGTGAGCTGGCGCCAGGTGCCAAATCTGGGTCATGCTCTCCTTATAGGCTAACGCCTAATGAGTTGGCAGAACTTAAAGTTCAATTTGAAGAGCGTATGGATCAAGGTCTTGTGCGTCCAAGTTTGTCGTCTTGGAGCACACCGGCCCTCTTCGTGTAGAAGAAGGACGGGAGTTCGCGGCTCTGAATCGTCTATGAAAAACTGAGCAAGTCGATAAAAGAGAGCAAGTACCCGATCCCAAGGATTGACGATCTGTTTGATCAATTGGTTGTGTCGTCGGTGTACTTAAAGTCGGATCTTAAGTCTGGTTACTATCAAATGAGAATCAAGGAAAGTGTTATCCCAAAGACGGCGTTCAACGCAAGATATGGGCATTTTGAGTTTACGGTCATGTCGTTCGGGCTGACTAATGCGCCATCGGTGTTCATGGACCTGATGAACAGAACGTTCAGGGAATACTTAGGCCATGTTGTGATCGTCTTTATTGACAACCTATCGGTGTGCTCGCAGTGCGAAGAAGATCGCTTCAAGCATCTGCGTTTGGTTTTGGGGACGCTAAGGAGGAACGAGCTATACGCAAAGTTCTCCAAAGGCGAGCCTTTGTTATCTTCAGTGACGTTCCTTGGTCACTTAGTCAGTAGGGAAGAGTTGCGGTGGATCCGGCGTAGACTGTTACAATACGAAAGTGGCCTGTGTTGTCTTCGGTAGCGGAAGTCCGGAGTTTGCTGGGGCTTGCCGGCTTTTACAGACACTTCGTGGAGAACTTCTCGCGGATAACGCTACCTCTCACGACTTTGACAAGGAAAGATCAGAGTTTTGTGTGGGCGCATGAGTGTGCGCAAGCTTTTGAAGAGCTGAAGAGTCGGTTGACCACGGCGCCAGTGCTTAGTTCACCGAGTGGGACCGAGGGCTTCGAGGTTTTTAGTGACGCTTCGGGTAGTGGTTTGGGCTGCGTGCTGGTGCAGCATGGGAACTTGATAGCCTATGGTTCGCGTCAGCTAAAAGTGCATGAAAGGAATTATCCGGTCCGCGACTGGGAGTTGGCGGCCGTGATATTTGCGCTTAAGCTGTGGAGGCGCTACTCGTACGACGTTAGGTCGATATTCATACCGACCTTAAGAGCCTGAAATATCTGTTGAATCAATAGGACCTGAACTTGAGGCAGCGAAGATGAAAGGAGTTCCTGGGGGACTATACGTTCAAGATTTATCATGCACCCGACGAGGGCAACGCAGTGTGGATGCGTTGAGTCGCAGGGCTCCCGCCCAAGCCAAATGGTTGTTGGTACATGTTGAGAGGCTAGTTCAGGAATTGGAAGCGTTAGAGATCCGTTGTGTTGACAAGTAGACTAGCGCCAAAGCATTGTTGAACTGGATGGAGGTTCAGTATGACCTGGCTGATCGTATTTGGCAGGCCATGGTTTGTGTAGCTGCATGAAGGAAATCATGGGTACGGCTCGATGGGTCAAAATCCCAAATCGACGGTGGTAGGTGGGCTACCAAGGAAAGACAATCATTTGTGCGGCCCAAGCTTGGGTAATCTATTGGTGGAGTTGTGATACGTTATATCAAGTACTCAACTCGCTTAGGAGGCACAAGTTGAGCCGATATCTGTAGAAGTGCTCTGGTGGCCAGAACTTTAGAAAGTCGTGGCGCTATATGTGGCAAATCAGCCTTGCGCCTTAGTAAAGGCAGAGTGTCTAGTGCCGGGGGATTCTTGAATCCTTGCCTAGTTCGGAATAGAAGTTCGACTGGACTGTGGGCATGGTTTGCCAAAGTCACAGTGAATTAACGACGCCGTTTGGGTGATCGTAGTTGTGTTGACACTAGTGTCGCACTTCATTTCGCATAGGATGACTCGGTGGAGAAGTTGGCAAAGTTGTATGTTGACAATATCATTAGGCTGCATGGTGTGCCCCGTAGCATTGTGAGTGATCGCGATGGGCGGTTCACGTCAAATGATTGGAAGTGGTTGCAGAAAGTGCTGGAGGTTAAGATGAAGTTTAGTCCAGTCTTACAACCGCGGACGGATGAGCAGACCGAGAGAGTCAATAGAACAATGGAGGACATGCTCCGCATGTGTGTTCTAGACTTCAGGAAGCTTTGGGAGGACCACCTATTTTAGTGGAGTTCTCGTACAACAATAGCTACCAGGCGAGTATCCAAATGGCGCCCTTTGAGGCCCTATATGGTAGAAAATGTCGCACGCCGTTGTCCTGGTTAGAAACGGGTGAGGCAAGGTTGTACAAGAAGCAGGAGGTAGAGAGTGCTACCTCGTTAGTGCGGATCATTCGGGAACGCTTGTTGATTGCTCAGGACCGGCAGGCGAAGTATTACAATGTCAAGCACCGGAACGTGGAGTTCACGGTAGGCGATTGGGTATATCTTAAAGTGAAGCCGTTCAAAGGGGTTTCGCGGGTGAGACGCTTGAAGAAGCTGAGCCCAAGATACCTTGGACCTTTTGAGGTTCTGGAGCGAGTCGGCGAAGCGGCTTACCGTTTGAGGCTATCGGAGAAATTAAGTGGATTACATGATGTGTTCCACATTTCAGTGTTGCGGAAGGCGGTGCAAGAGCCTTCGCTGGTGATCGCGGTTGACCAAGTGCCGGTGGACGAGGGGTTGACGACTAGGGTCAAGCCCATTCGTATCGAGGATGTTGAGGTCAAGAGACTCCGTAATAAGGAGATCCGGATGGTTAAGGTCCAGTGGGATAATTGCGGGCGAGAGGAGCTCTCTTGGGAACGGGAGCAGACTATGCTGGAGGAGTACCCGGAATTGTTCCGCTCAGGTACTGTTTTACGTTAAGTACTGTTTTTCCTTCATTAATTTTGTGGGCGAAATTCATTAAGGAGGGTAGAATTGTAACACCCCAAAATGTTGTAGGAGCGACGGGGATCACTTTTGGCCAAGACGAAGTTTTGGAGCAGGTGTCATGGGCGTGACACGGCCGTGTCACAGGCGTGACACGGGCGTGTCACGGGCATGACACAGGCGTGTTTGGCCACGGTCGTGCGGTCGACGCTTTGGCGGTCGACGGTGGTCGAGTTGTAGAACACGGCCTAGGACACGGGCGTGTCCCAGGCCGTGTCACTCCAGGGATTCTGCAAGTGTGGCACATGGGCCGTGACACGGGCACAAACACGGCCGTGTCAAATTTGACACGGGCGTGTCGGATGCCGTGTCACAAGGCCGTGTACCTCTCTGACTGCGAAGCGTTGGTCGATTGCACACGGGGGGGCGTGACACGGGTACCGACACGGGCGTGTCGCAGGTGACACGGGCGTGTCGGAGGCCGTGTCAAAGGCCGTGTGCTGGTTTTCGAATCGATCGAGACGGTGAATGAGTGACACGGCCAGGCACACGGCCGTGTTGCAACCCGTGTTCGGCGCAGATTTTGTATTTTGAGGCCTAATCGTGGTCGTTCATTTCCTTGGCTTGGGATCCGGCAGCTGGGAGTGATTGCTGGCAGCTTAAACCCAAAAATAGGGTTTGCAAACCCCATTTTCACTTGGGTTTTCTCTTTCTAAATCCTAGAGAGAAGGGAGAGCAAGGAGCAAGGAGGAGTCCAAGATCCGGCCGCCGGAGGAGCTTCGGAGCTCTGAATCGCGATCCGAGTCCAGATCCGCGGAGGTGACGTCGTTGCGGTGCTTTCCAACTGCATAGTTTTCGATGGCGCCGCAGAAAAGCGAAAGGGTAACGATTCTCTTCTTGAGCATGTGAAGCTCTTCTTCCTTTGCATGGGAAAACCCCTCTCCCGCGAGTGTGCGGCGAGATCGTGGTATTCTTTGGGGTAGATATGTAAAGTCCCCCTTGTTAGAGTCCGGAATCGTAGTACGGACATAGGCATGGTGTGTGAAGCCTACCCGGACGTGTTTTCCGGATCGGTGATGTTTTGCTATGCATATTTTAGCCGGAGAAGACTCCGAGCGTTGTGGTTGTTTTCGGGTTGCTATACGGTAGAATGCATCAGGGAATCTTGGGGATTAACCTCGAGGTGTACCCGGAAATCTGGGCGGAAACGAAGTTCTGTCATCTCGGGGGCCTGGGTGCCAGTCGGGAACATAGCGGGGCTATGTATCATGTTTTGATTGCAGCAGGGAGCCTTGGGGATGAAACCCGAGGTGCACCCAGAAATTTTGGACGGAAATGCAGTTCTGTCTTAGCGGTGGCCTGGGAGCCAACCGGGTACTTAGCAGGGCTATGTACCGTGTTTGATCGTTATTTGGGACTGGGGAAAGCTTAGTCCGCGCCAAAGGGCCGAATGGCAGTGACGGAGTGAGCAACGGACTAGTAGCCCCCTACCCGCTCCACCTGCTCGGTTAAAGTGACCTAAAGTTTTATGTGGGACTTACCGAGGTTTGGAGATCGAGTCTAGGCTACGGCTGAGAAGACTAAATGCTCACAAAGATTTCCACCCTGGGGGTGGTGGTGGAGTCGAGGACCAGACGGGGTTCAGACTGGCTTTGCCGAGTAAGTGCCCTGAGAGCACGGGGTGTACGGCCGTGATAGCGTGCACCTATGATGAGATGCTTGTTTTACTGTGTTGCTTGTTTTGCTAACAGGTGCAGGGAAGAAGCTTTGCCGCCCCGGTTTGGGGGCAGAATCGTTATAATTTGGTCAGTATTGCTGACCGTTGCTATTGTTCGCCACCGGGCGGTGGTTTGTGGCTTGCAGGTGCTGCGGAGCAGAGCGGGAAATAGCGGGCTAAAGCCCTTGTTGCTGTGCCGGCCCTCGAAGGCCTAATTGCTTATGTTTCATTCCCATTTTTCATGTATGGCCGGCCTGCGAGCCGAAGTATGAAAACACTACTTTTGTTAAGTGAACAATGTAAGGCCTTAAGGCCATTTCTCTTTTGGTGTATGTATACATTCCTGAGTTTGTAGTGGACATTCATGTTGTTGTGGCTGGGTTCTTATTTCTTTTGCAACCTAATAAATTGCTTCCGCTAGGTGTTGTGTAGGACGACATGATTGGTTGAATGGTTTCAACGCGTAACCAACCGGTCTGTCCGTAGTATATGGCGTCGGGCCCCGGCCGGGCCTACTGCTATATGCTATGCGACGGATAGGGGTGTTACAGAGTGTGGATTATGGGTAGACATCAACTAAAAGTAATTATCCTTGTGAAAGGGAACTTTGGATTTTAATTCCATCTTGGTTCCTAGTGCCCTCGAGACCCCTTCATTGGGCATACCCTGGGCAGTCCTGGGATTAACCCTAATTCACTAAGTATAATAATCGGTAGGCAAGAGTAGCCTAATAGGCTAGGTAAATTGTACTTGTTCTCACTCGTGTCGGGTTGGAGGTACTTGGAGTCTGTTGACTACTTGCTCACCCGTGCAGAGTTGTAAGAAATTGATGTGATATATATATCCACCCGTGCCGGGTTGGAGGGACTCAGAGTCTGTTGACTACTTGCTCACCCGGGCAGGGTTGGAGGAATCAGGATAGGTTGGTCCTAAGAGCTGGAGGCTCGAGGTGAAATACTTGTATGTGCATAACTTAGTGGTGGGTCATGCGGTACTGGGCCAGTCGTCACACCGATGGCAGTACGGTGACTCGGGTGAGGTGCACGGGTGGAAGGGCCAGTATGTTGTTTAATACTGTGATCAGGCAGACAATCCTCAAAGACGTGCACCCGACCTAAAAGACTAGCAGGTAGCTAGCAATAGTACGCAGAGACTCTAGAGTGCACTTGTTAGTGTACAGAGGCGTACAGGAGAGATATTGGCTTGGTGGTGTGAACACCCGCTAGAAAGCGGAAGCGCCCGTTCTGCTGCTGCCGTAGCCACAACGGCGGTACCTGAGAGTGATGCTAGCTCTCGAAAAGTGGGAACTAAAGGTTTGTGATCACAGAGTCGTTGTGTGTGAGTTGCACTTGCCTGCTACATAAATTGCATCATAACATTCATTCATATTAGGGCATACGCTTCATAGATCCTTATCATATAAATTAGTATGGGCTCTTTTATATGATAAGTTACAATTCCTGGAAACCCTAACTTATAAATTTATATGGGCATTTTTATAAGTTAAGATACGCTCTGTGATGGTAGTGTAGTGGTAGTGTAGTTTTACTTTCCTGCATTACTTTCAGTTCTTCCTTTACTAGTACTGCTCTTTACTTACCTGTACTATATACTTGGAACTGCTAGAGTAGAATGTTAATACCTATTACAACTGCTAGTTATCTCTTGTCACCTGCTTCCACATTTGTTACCCCTTGTTATCCTCCGCTTCGTCCTTCCGCTCGGTGCCTAGGAGCTGCGGGGCGAGGTGCGGAGGAAATGACTTAGTCTTTTTGACTAATGGTCGGTAACCATATCATTTTAGGAGCACGAGGAGATGGAGCAGCACGTCGAGGAGCCAGGACTTGAGGAGCAGATGCCGATACCACCTACTACCACTACTGGAGCACATGTTCAGGTGTGATGAGTTGAGATGTTAGATTCCGCTGCTATTAGATTGAGAGAGAGAGTGATTTGATATTGATGTACTGGGCATAAGCCCTTATTCACTTTCATTTTCGTACTCATTTTGGACTATATTCATGTACTTTTCATTTGATATATATATGTTTAGTACTGTGGCTGTGGACTGTGATATTTACTATGTTTTATACTTCTATTTCTCATATTGGCAGACAGGTTTATGATCGTACTAGCCAGCAGAATCGGTGACTTGCGGTGTCGACTAACCCGTGTGTTAGTGCCACAGTAAGGCGGCGGTTCAGGGCATAAGACCCGGGTTAGACCCAGAGAGGGGGGGGGGGGGACGGATCTTACAAACTGGTATCACTTGAACAAACGATCATATGAGAAAGAAGTCCATAACACTGGAACACCCCGCTCGAGCATTAGTTTGCGGACAAACTATGCAGCGGAAGCAATGGTGTGCCCATGTGTAAAATTCACATAAACAGTCCAGTTAAAGCAATGAGTTAGGCCAATCCAACTAGGACACCACCCTAGTTCGACTTACCAAGAGGATTTTGTGTCGTACCTTAGGCCAAAGATTGACTTCAGATGTAGATTAGTTAAGGTACGAGTATAACCAAATCGATTAAAGAAGGAACTTAATGCCAGAGTCCCTACTTAAGGCTTAAAATTCGATGTCCCTACTCCGCATATCGAGTGATATTACCAATTATTACTCAAACTAATAGGACCACCTCGAGAAGAATTTGATGCATAAGTTTAATATTGGATTAGTAGGGTACTCGTAAGCTTAATCCTAGTATCGATGACTTGATTACGTCAAGACAACCATGATGATAAATATCAAAGGTCAAATAAGAGTTCAAAGTTTGGAAGAGACACTTCCTTGTTTGGTCACAGGTAGACCTTGAACAGATTGTCGTATGGTAAACTTGAATGCCTAAGGTAGATAACATATCAATTTAAGTGGAAGTCCATGTCAAAGATTGTCGTATGGTAAACTTGAATGCCTATGCCTCTCGTCAATTAAAGCCGCATGATTTAAATTACGCAACATATGATTTAGAGTTGGACGTCGTCGTCTTCGCCCTTAAAATCTGGAGGAATTACTTGTACGGAGTAAGATGTGAGATCTTATCCGACCACAAAAGCCTCAAATATATCTTCACGTAGAAAGAGCTGAATCTTCGGCAGCACCGATGGCTAGAAATCCTGTGTGATTACGATTTTGCTCTCCAATATCACCCCGGGAAAGCTAATAGAGTCACTGACGCTTTGAGCCGCCAGCCTGCGATAGCTGGGATTTGGATGGAGCAAATCCCTAAGGAGCTATTCCAGTCCTTGATAGAATTGGAAATTACCCTGGTTGCCCGAAGAGATCCGGAAGAGTACCATGCTCAGCTATATTGGATGGAGATCCAATGCGATATCTGAGACCAGATACGTGAAGCTCAGAAGATCGACCCAGAGGTAATGTTGATCATCCGATCTTTTCAAGGAGGGGCACAGGAGGATTATAGTCTGCATGACGGGATTCTACAATTCAAGCATCGCATATTCGTTCCCGCTACCAGAGGAATTCGTGAAAAAATTATGCAAGAGGCCCATCTGTCCAGGTACTCGATTCATCCTGGTGTAGTTAAAATGTACGTAGACCTGCGCAAGACCATTTATTGGCCTAGAATGAAGAGAGAAGTCACCAACTTTGTGACCCAGTGTCAAACCTATTAGAAGGTTAAAGCTGAATGCCACAGTCCAGGAGGCCTATTACAGCCCCTGCCGATACCAGAATGGAAGTTCGAAGATATCTCTATGGACTTCGTCCACGACCTACCTCGATCCCGCACTGGGAATGACTAAATTTGGGTAGTCGTAGATCGACTCACCAAGGTAGCGTGATTCATTCTAAATCGACAGGGTGACGGAGTTGATATCCTGGCCAGAATGTTCCTAGAGTAAGTGGTCCGATTTCACGGAGTACCAAAGTCCATCGTATCAGATCGTGACGGGCGTTTCACATCTAAGGAGTGGAGGGGGTACATGCATACTTGGGAACCAAATTGGCCTTCAGCACTGCCTTCCACCCGCAGACAGATGGACAGGACGAACCAGACGATAGAGGATCTTCTTCGATTGTGCGTAGTGGAACACAATGAGCCGTGGGAGCAGCTGCTGCCACTAGTCGAATTTTCTTACAATAACAGTTACCAGGCTAGCATTAAGATGGCTCCGTACGAAGCATTGTATGAGAGACGGTTCCAAACCCCATTGACTTGGGCTCAGGAAGAGAACCTGAAAGCCTTGGGAGTGGCTTACATTGATGACACTACGACAACGATACGGCTGATCCAGGAGCGAATGCGGGAAGCGCAGAGCCGACATGCCAAGTACTATGATGCGCGACACCGTTCGGTGGAGTTTAGCATGGGGGAGATGGTGTTTTTGAAAATAAAGCCCATGCATGGTGTCTTCCGGTTGAGAAAGCAGAAAAAGTTAGATCCCCGCTACTTGGGCCCCTATCCGGTGATAGAGCGTGTTGGACCCATCGCCTATCATTTAGCATTGCCCTTAGAGTTGAGAAATCTTTACGATGTGATTCATGTCTCTTCCTTGAGACGAGTCCTCCGACAACCAGAGCAGCCCCTTCCTACCTCTCCGATGCAACTACAGTCAGATAGATTTGTCTAGCTCGAACCCGTCAGAGTAGTAGATTACAAGGTGAAGACACTACGTAACAAGACCATCCCAATGGTTAAGATACTATGGTCAAACTGCGGATGAGAAGAGTTCACGTGGGAACCTGAAGCACTCCTCCGAGAGAAGCACTCGGAGCTCTTTCCACAGGTATGTTACTTTTTCCCCTACTTCGAGCAAATTTTCGGGGACAAAAGTCCTTTTATTTTTATTGGATTGTAACATTCCGACTTTTATTGGGCCACCAAAGCCCTAGTGGGCCCAATAAAAGTGGCCTGAACCCTACCCATGACCCGGTGGGAGGTAACCCTCAGCGGGAAATAGAGCTAGAGAACTCCGAATTGAGTTCTGTCAGTTCCTGTGACCTTGTATAGTCAATACGAGTGCATCAGAACTCATTCAGTTGGACCCCGAGGTCATATAGTGGATGTGACCATTCCTCGTAAAACACAACGAAAGCAAGATTTTGGATATCGAGCTAGAGAACTCCAAATTGAGTTCTGTCAATTTTTGTGACCTCATATAAGCTAGACGGGGGCATCGGAACCCGTCGCATCACAATCCGGGATCTAACGACAGATTTGTACACTTTGACCATTTTAGCGCGCTGCGACGCGCAAATTTCAGACTTTCGCCAAACGAACTCCGATTCAACCAAGTCACTGGCGTTTGACTCGTGTGGTCAATACAGAGTCAACGAAAGTTGTCCCAGTTAATTTCGACGACAATCGCTCAACCCGAGGTAAAATCAAGCATAGTCGTGCACCTAAAAGCGTGCGTATACCAATTGTGACATGACACCCGAACTTTGCCCTGACCCCGACGACTTGGACCCACTTTGACTTTGGCCAGCAAGGGGACCCCTAGGGTTGACTTGGTCAACCCCCCCGCCCCCTAAAAACCCACTTTTTGGAATTCTCTCCAAATGGGGGGCCCACCCCCTCTTCATGACCACTTAGGGTCTTGCCCCTCACCCACTTTGGGCCCCCCAACCAGCAAACAGCCCTCTAGGAAGTGGAGGCCCATTCACACCCTTTCACCCCCTCTCTCACTTTCCCACCCTAAGAAAAGCCCAAGCCATAAGGGCTTAACCCCATTTCCCCCATGTGGGGGAAATCTCCCTGACCTCCAGCTGTCCTTGGACAGTAGGAGGGTGGGATTAATCCCTCCCTAAGGAGGGATTAATCCCACACCGGGTAGAGAAGGGTAGACCCCTCCCCACAAGCCTATAAAATGGCCCTCACCCCCTACATAACTCCTCATAGCCTAGTGAGCACTTCCCCCAATCCTGCCCCTCTCTGCCGGAGCCCAGACGGCCGGAAAAGGAAAGCAAAGGGAACCCTTCCCCCTCCACCGCTACCTTTGGCATGGCCGACCAGACCGTCCCCTCCCGAGCCCACCAGACCTAGGTGGAGACCTTCTCCCTCCCCCTTCCCTATTCTGGACGACTTGCATGCGCCTCCCGGCGGCCGGAGCCCGCCGACGCCACCCGAGCCATGCTCTAGGCCGAGTGGTGCCCAAGGAGGAAAGCTCCTCCCTCAGTGCTGGTGGTGGCACTGGGGGAGTGCTAGACCATTGGGGTCGGTGACCCCTATCGGAGGAGAGCAGCGGTGCCACCGAAAAACGCAGCTCCGGCGGCACCCGCAAAACAGAGCAATGCTCTGTTTAGAGCTGGCGGCGGCGGCCGACGGCGTACGGCCGCCGGGCCACTGCCAGCAAGAAGCCTGACCCGCGACGGGCTGGCCAGGGGTGGTGCGGTAGGCAGCCAACCACCCGAGGAGCGGGGGTGGCGTGGTGGCGCCGAGAGCAGAGCCCCTGCCACTCCAGGCTCTCGGGTTAGGTTTTTCGGCGGCGGCCGGCGGACCACCGCCTAGAGGGCCGATGGCCCCCAGCGAGTCGATCGGGGCCAGCGACGGCGGATGGGAGTGGCTTGCCGGCGGTGGTGGAGGCTTCCACCCTCCACACCGTCGGGAAGCACATCGGCTGTCCTATCTCAAGATGAGATCAGACGACCCTGATTACCTCAATCCCCGCCCCACCTCCTCTTTTGTTTCCCCACAACGGATCCGTGGTCGATCTGTTGTGGGCAAGCGCTGGCCTTTTGCGCTGTGTGACTCGATCTCAGCCGCAGGATCCTATTTGATCTGCTAATTGCAGACCATTTCATTAACAGAAATTTGTAGAAATTTCTGGGCCAAACCTAGGCCCTAGGGGAAAAGTGATCAACATGAAAAATGTTCCCCATGATGAGGGCTTCCTCCACAATATTTTTGAGAATTTTTGGAGTTGATTTAGTTTTTTTAAAAGCCAAAATAAAATTTATTTGGCCAAATTAAAAGCCCAAAATACTTGGGAAAATTATAAAAAAAATTACTAGGCTCATTTTAGACCCTCCTAAGGGTTGTATCAAAATTTGGGGTCATGGGGGATAGGTTTTGATATTTTTTCCTAAAATTTTGAAGCCTAGGGTAACGCTCGGAACGCATTCCACTCATTTTTCCTCGAAGGTGAAAATTGGAGCGCGCGACCACCCTTCCTATTTTGAATAAGAAACTCAAATCATTTTATCAACGAGAGTGGTCGAGGCAAGTGAACAAGCTCCGGGTATTCCGAGATTTCATGAAACCATCGAGCGCCTCGACTCTCGGGTAATTTGGGCACGCTCAGAAGGTTAGAGTACGGGTGGTGAGTTATGAATTATTCCTGATGAATAATAATAAGAATGTAACTCCTAACAAGCCCTGATCTGATTAAGCCGTAATAAAAATGACGCAACCAAATTAATCGGATCCTAATAATTTATACAACCCAATGAAATCTCCTTTAAGTCTGAGATGGAATTGAAGCCTCCTGAATATGAGTGATTGGACTACTAACCATTTTCTTTGTGTTTTCTCTAGTCTCGTACTGGTCAAGCTTTTTTCAAAACTTTTAATTCAGTACTACTCCAGTCTCGCACTAGTCAAGTTTATTTCAGTACTTTCAATTCAGTACTACTCCAGTCTCGTACTGGTCAAGCTTTTTTTCAATACTTTCAATTAAGTACTACTCCAGTCTCGTACTAGTCAAGTTTATTTCAGTACTTTCGATTCAGTACTACTCCAGTCTCACACTGATCAAGCTTATTTAAGCACTTTCAATTCAGTACTACTCCAGTCTCGTACTGGTCAAGCTTATTTCAGTACTTTTTATTCAGTACTACTCCAGTCTCGTACTGGTCAAGCTTATCTCAGTACTTTCTATTCAGTACTACTCCCATCTCGTACTGGTCACATTTCATTCCAGCACTTTAAATAAGCAGCATAATCACTGCACTTATCCTCATTACAATTTACTATTATAATCTTGAGTCCTGCTCTAACGAGCAGTCGTCGTTAAAGTTGAGCCTTAATTGGGGATAACCATAGTTGAAGTAGTCCTCCAGGTCTAGCCCCAAATAATGCGCTCCCACGCTCCTTGACGAAAGTAGAGCTGAGCGCCGCCGCCCGAAATTTAAGCCTAGTAGGGCATGCCGACGTAGATCCGGTGTGTATTATGATTGCCAATTGTTTGATTATTTGTAAATTGCTTGCGGTGAAATAGTTACGGGTCAGTCCGTCCCACAGACCATTCGTACCGGTGCGAGAAGGTCAACAACTCAAGGCGACAGGGAGATGGGTACCACGGGTGATCGGCCGTTATATTATTCCCCATCAGGTTTCCTCTGCTGGTCGGCCAAAACGATTCGCCAGATGTCGCTCACATCCAAGAGTACACAAGGTTGTACGTTAGGGTCTGGGGTTGTGCGGTACGACCACCCCCAGAAGTGGCAGGACTGGCCACTGTCACCGACGGCCACATCGGTGAGGCCCACGGGGCTCGTTACCCTGCTGGAAACTGAAGCGGTCCAAACTATGTCGACATATGGTTTGTGTGCGCGACTATGAATGCCTGCGGTGTGTGTGCGGCTGTGAATGCCTGCGATAGAATACAAGATGTGAAAATCTGATGTGCTAGTGGAGTCTTGTTATAACTGATTTATTTTGCTGCTGCTTTTCCCAGTTATACTATCTTGTACTCTTTTATAGTTGCTCCTAGCTTTACATATATGAAATGTTGTTCTAACCCTCTCTTGCTTCGGCTATTTACTTATGTTGTGTGGGTGTGTGCTCGTCCCTAGGATATGAATCCGGGAAGGAGATTTGTTTCCACTTAGTTCTGTGACTAACGGTTATCTAAATAACAATTCTCAGAAAATGGAGCATTGTAGTGACCCGCTGCCGCAGGAGATTACGCCTGCGGCTAGGACTACTCGAGCAGATACACCCCCGACATCCTCGAAGTTTAGAGACTTGAGTACCGTCGAGCAGCATAGGGAGAGAGAGTGTGAGGGTTCTATGTAGTACATGTATAGCCCACGGGCTTATATAAACACTTAGGCTTCGGCCCTAGAACCTCTGTATTATTATATGATGTTTTACATATATCTGCAGTGGTTTCCTGTTAATGCTTCCGCTATACTCTGATGGGTCGTGAATGTTGTGATTCGAGTGGAGCAAGACGGCTAACTAGTGCTCAGATAGGGTGGATCGTTTACCCTAAGGAGCACTAGGTGGACGTCTTGGGCCAGTAGTACCCCTCCGACCCGACCCGGGCTAAGGTTGGGGGGGGGTACTATAACTAGCACTCGTCGGGCTGGGGAATAACTGCAGAATGGTAAGGTCGCGCTTGACCCTCTCTCCCATCCTTTCCTTTCCGGGTCGTCTTCCTGGTGGACTTTCTTTTACCCCTCCCGGGGTCATCTCATCTAGACCCCTGGAAGCTGGTTCGCCGAGACCCCTGGAAGCTGGTTCGTCGAGACCCCTGAAAGCTGGTTCGTCGAGACCCCTTTGAGCTGTCTTGCCAATACCCCTATGAGCTGTCTCGCTGAGACCCATGGGAGTTGTCTCTCCGAGACACTTGGGAGCTGTCTCGCCGAGACCCCTGGGAGCTGTCTCGCCGAGATCCATGGTAACTAGATCCTGGGGGGTAAGAGCTGAGCAGTCACCCCGAGGAGCAATACTTCGCAGCATCTCCATGATGCCTTGAATAGATGCCGTGAGCTCTTCCCTCCCTACAAAGGGTGCTGGGTTGCAGAGCTCGTTGGAGTCATCACCACCTCCATGATATCCCTCCTTGGAACTTACTCAAGAACTTCTGTATGAGCTGCAGTCCATGCTCACCGCACCAAAATGTTGAAACCGAGATTCGGTTCCACCTAGAATTTGGACCTAGAGGTGCATCTCACACCTACTTCTCACAAGCCATCCCTTGGTGAGAGACCTAAATTTGGAAAGGTAAGCACACATGTTACCAGCCAGCCGGCTTTCAAGGAATTTAGCAGTCAAGCATCCAATGAATCACTTGCACTACTCCTCGAGGAAATAGTTCTGACACTAGCATCGATGGTGGAAGAGCTGACACGCCAAATGGAGGAGCATTAGGCTCGAATGCTCGCCCTACTAAAAGGCTCAGAGACTCTCAAGCCACTGGGGGCACCTCCCACACTCATATAACAAGGGCTGCCACCTCTAGACTGCCGCTTGCTCGACCAAGTCACTCACACCGTATGGGGGGCACAAGTCGATGGGGGCGCCTCGCCCCAGAAATCCTTTCCCCCACCAGAGCAAAGGGATCATGAGAAGAAAGATCTGGGTTCGATCCCGACGGCTAGAGGAGGAATAAGGCATACAACAGAGGAAGAGAACCCCGACACAGGTGCAGAATCCCTCGTCCACCTCACCTCTTTTTTATCCCAAAAATCCTGGTGTAACCTTTTATCCCAGGGATTGACATATCCAACCTCAATACTTTCGACGAGATAAGCAATCCTGTGGCACACGTCCAACATTTCGTGACCGTCATGAGGCTCTATAATGCCCTAGACCCGCATCTGTGTTGGGTGTTCCTGATAACCCTAAGAGGGGAATCCCTCAGTTAGTTCCACACTTTATATGAAGGGGAAATCAAGGACTTCGCAAGGCTGGCACAACTTTTCACAAACTATTTTGCAGCTAACCAACGCCTCATACGCCTTGCATGGATCCAGTAGGCTCGGGGAGAGCTGCTCAAAGCCTTCTTTCATCGCTTCACCACGAAGGCACAACAGGACCTGAAGATTAGCCCAGAGCTCCTGCGTAGTCTCTTACTTGGAGTGCTCCAGCCAAGAAAGCTCTATATCATGCTAAAAATGGAGACCAAACCCAACTACATTAGCCTCCTCCTCTAGGTCGAAGCTCAAATCGCCGTAGAGGCCACTGAAAAACCACAACCCCCGCCGAAGGGGGGATCGAAAAGAAGGGAAGTCATGAGTCATCCCTGAATCTCAGGGGAGGCAGCAAGCACCACATTAGCCCCCGCCATGCCGGGAGGAACGGTCAGCGCTCGACCTTCCCTGGAACATCACAAGTGAAAATTTTGCTCTCCATCTGAGACAATCAAATGCTACAGAATCCCAAAGCCCTCGCCCCAAACTCCGGAGACCAATCCAAGTACTGTAACTTCCATCAAGGGCGAGGGCATGCCACCGAATACTACATACACCTGAAAGAGGAACTCGAACGAATCACACTCGCCAGCCTGCACGAGCTGTCCTAGGGAAAAAAAGACAATGGACTAGTCCACCTCGGCCACGTCTCAGCCAAGTTAGCCTCCGCTGAAACACAAAGGATTGCACAAAGCTAAGACTAGTCTCAGGTGACCGGATGAGCCGCTCTCCATGCAGACTACTTACATCTCCAATCGACCATCAAATAATCTGCGAAGATGGACTCGCGAGAACCTATATCTTCTTTTCGGCAATAAAGCTTAAGTTTTTTCCTTTCAACCCAAACAGATCATCGTAAGACGAGACTGGTGAAAGCTTTTCTACACCTACCATGCGAGACTAGTAAAAACCTTTCTACACCTCCTAGATGAGACTGGCGAAAGCCTTTCTGCACCTCAGGTGAGATTGACGAAATCCTTTCTGTACCTCCTAGACGGACCCCGGTCCTCCCAGACTAGACGGACAAAGGTCTATCTACACCTCTCAGGCGAGATGGACAAAGGTTCATCTACACCATCAGTTGGACGAACCTTGGTTCTCCTGTGGCGCGAACGAACAAAGGTTCTTCTCCACCTCCACCCGGATGGACCCCAGTCCTCCCAGGAGAGATGGACAAAGGTTTATTTGTACCTTTACTTGGACGAACTCCGGTTCTTCTTTGTCATGAACTAATAAAGGTTTTTCGCCACCTCCACCCGGACGGACCCCAATCCTCCCTAGAGAGATGGAAAAAGGTTCATATTGTAACACCTCCATCCGTCAACGTAGAATATAACAGAAGGTCCGGTCGGGGCCCCACGCCATATTCCACGAACAATCAACGGAGTTATAGGTGAATATCAAAAACTATCAAACGAATCCTAACTCAGAGCATTCTAGCAGAAGTTTCATGAGTTATTAAAACTCATGTAACAATGAATGTCCACTAATATACCACATATGAATGTTATACAAAATACACTAAAAAGTGTGGCCTTACAATTGTTCATCATAAAAGTGGTTTACAAACATCGGCACGCAGGCCGGTCATACATGAAAATAATAAAAACCTCCTCGCTTGACCTTCGAGGGTTGACATAACATCAAAGGTATAGAACCCGCTATTTCCCGCTCGGCTCTCCAGCACCTGCACAGGGACATTCCACCGTAAAGGTGGAAAACAAGAAAACGACCAGCTTTAGCTGATCAATTTATAATGACCCTACCCCATTCCCAGGGCATCGGTATTCCTTCCCTGTAGGCATAACATTCATATATAAATATATCACACGAAGGTACAGCTTAAGCACCATTCAATATATCATAAACGTTTGCATCAACTGCCAAACATTATGTGCACTCAGGGCACACTATCGGTGTATTAGAATCCCAGTCCCACCATCGTCCAAAACTCCCAGACATGACGGTCGATATTGATCAATATTAGCCTGACATATGTCACATAGATCATACCGCCACGACTCTCCCTCTACGCCACCGGTAATTGTCACGTACTTTAGGTCTATTTAACTGATCTACTTAGAGAGGGTATAGTTCAGTTCTTTCCCGGTGCTCAAATCGTCATGCCATCATCGAAAACCGAAACCTTCATGACCAATCTACATGACATGGGTCAGCTTCCCCTATTTGTAAATTAAACATAACCAACGTTATATACAATGACTCTCAAGGCCATCAAAGCTGGGCACCTAGGCTCACAACTCACTTGCTAGCCACACGGTCTCCACGAGACAAGATTCACAAGCACAATATTATCTGGGAGCTATCGCTAGTGATAACCACTATTACTTGTCATTAACAACAGAATATCTCTTTCTGTCTCCAGACTCAACCATAACTGGAACATCTGTCAAAAAAACCTGCAGCATCCTGCAGTGCCGGAAATTGGACTTTCACAACATATATAGCTCACCAAAAGCTATCGCAAGCGATAGCCACTATCGCAAGCGATATCCACTATCGCATGACGATACCTAATAGTTATCAAAACCGTAGTATTCTTTGGGTATTTTCCTGGAGCCTGTCTCCAGCACTTATTGCTACTCCAATTTACAGGAACAACCCCTCGGACTCCGTGAACTACACGTTTGTACTCGGAGTCTTCTCCGACATGCAATTCAAAACATCACCAATCCAGACCAATCTGTCTGGATAGACTTCACACAACATGCCTATTCCGTACTATGATTTTCGGATTCTATATGCAAGACTACCCGGGGATATCACGTATCAACCCATCAGAATTCCCTTCACTCTCCACCTTTTTGGTGGGGGATTCCATGCATATGCAAAATTAGGACTTCACTTGTGTAATAAGGAAGATCGTTACCCTTGTAGATCGTTTCGGAGCCATGACCAAGCCTTCTATCATGATGGAAAGGACCGCCTCGCTTTCCTCTTCACGGATCTTGCTTCAGCTCGTAAATCCGATCACGAGATCTCATTCACCAAGCTTCCAAAGCTCAGCCTTCAACCCTCTTCTTCCTCTCTTCCAAGGTTTTGATGAAAAGGATGAGAGAGAGTGAGAGAAGAGAAATGAATCTTCTCTTCACCTCTTCTCTGCTTAAGTAGTTTCGTGATTAAACCCAGCCACATGATCCTTTCTTCAATAGGAATGAAGGGCCGCGATTTCAGCTGATAAGTCAAACCTATTGCTATCACCGGGCTAGGGCTGATATCGAGTCGAGTTCGAGTAATTTTGGCTCGCCTCAAAATCAAAATTTTTGACTCGAACTCGGTTTGAAATCAACTCGAAATCGAAATTGATTTCGAGTCGAGTCAGCTCGACTCGAAATGAATCGATTCTGAGTTAGCTCTAAATCGAATTGAGTCGGCTCAAAATCAAATCGGGTCGGCTCAAAATCAAATCAAGTCGGCTCGAAATTGAGTAATTTTTTGTTTTATTCCTAGTTTGCTCAAAATTTAATTGGGGAACCTATAAATTTAGGAAATGAAACACTTAAATTCTTTATTCTTTTTATTTACGTTTAAATTTTGTTATTTTTAATCTTAAAATAAGAATATATTAATAAATACATAATTTTTTTAATTAATTCGAGTTGATTCGAATCATATTTCGAGTGATTTAGGACTGACTCGAAATCAGATTCGAGTCAAATTGAATCGACTCAAATTGAGTTGACTCAATTTTAACCGATTCCGGTTCGGCTCAATTTTCGAATGATTTTTGAGCGACTTTCGAGTTTCGAATAATATGCTCAGCCCTACGCCGGGCGATATCAGATATCTCCTGGGCGATATCGTCGGTAGCCGCTTTGACCCAAGTCAACACCGCTCTTCGACCGCTTTCCGGCCATCCGACACGCGTAAAACTGCCACATGGCACTATCATCAGCGATACTCACTATTGCCACGCGATAGTCTACTAAATGATTCGTTGAGTGCGTTGAGAGCGTTGAGTGCGTCGAGTGGTATCGCCAACGATAGTTACTATCACATGACGATAACTACTCTTAAGTTATATTTTCCAATTTTTGGGGGTGTTACAAACCTCCCCTCAAAGAAATTTCGTCCCAAAATTTTATTCATTTAAAGAAAAACAGTACAAAATTTTACAACACTACTTTACAAAAACAACTCAGGAAACTCATCTCGCATTGTTTGCTCACGCTCCCATGTTAGTTCTTCGCAATCACAGTTGTCTCAACGGACTTTGACCATCCCGATTGATTTATTTCGTAGTTATCTGATCTCTGTGTCTTCGATACGAATGAGTCTAACTTTCGTCGTCAGCCCACTATCGACCAGCACCTGATCGTAAACAATCACTTGCATAGGCTCTTGTAAAGCTTTCCGCATCACCGATATGTGAAACACATCGTGCAAACCACTTAGCTCCGTCGAAAGAGCTAACTGATAGGTGGCTTCACCAACTCGCTCAACCACTTCAAACAGACCAAGGTATCTCAGACTCAGCTTTTTTAAGTGTTGAATCCGGGACACGCCCTTGAATGACTTTATCTTCAAATATACTCAATCGCCAACCGCAAACTCCATGTTTCCATGCTTGACGTTGTAGTACTTCGCTTGCCTATCCTGAGCCACCAACAATCGCTCTCGAATAGTATGTATAATCGAATTTGCATCTTCAACCTCTTTACGCTTATATAACTTCGATTCGCCTGTTTCCGCCCAAGATAAAGGAGTACGACACTTCCTACCATATAAAGCTTCGAAGGGCTCCATCTGAATGCTAGTTTGATAGTTATTATTATAGGCGAACTTGATCATATACAGATGGTCCTCCCACCTCTTTCAGAAATCCAAGGCACACAGGCGGAGCATATCCTCCATTGTCCTGTTAGTTCTCTCGGTTTGACCATCCATCTGCGGATGAAAGACCGTACTGAATTTCAGTTTAGTACCCAACAACTAGTGAATTAGTCTCCAATCATTCGAAGTAAAGTGCACGTCTCGGTCACTGGCGATGATACGAGACACACCGTGCAAACGTAATATGTTGTCAACATATAACTTAGCCAATTTTTCAACCAAATCATCCTTTTTATTAAGTTTGAAGTGTGATACCTTTATCAGCCGGTCAACGATCACTCACACGGTATCGTTCCCTCTCCGTGATCTCGACAACCCATGCACAAAATCCATAGATATGTCATCGAACTTTCACACCGGAATTGGGAAAAACTTCAGGAAACCATCAGGTTTCTGATATTCAGCGTTTACCAAGGCACATGTATGACACTTTGCTACGTAAAGAGTTATGTACTTCTTTAAACCCGGTCTTCAGAACATTTTTTTTCATGTCCTTATACATTTTTGTGCTCCCTGGGTGGATTGAATATTTTATAAAGTGTGCCTCATATATCAACTCCTCCCGCAATTTACCCATATTTGGGACGCACAAACGACCATCTTTTCTCAAAAGGCCGTCATCCAAGGAGAATTGGGATTTCGACCCATCAGTTGTCTAGAGTTTTATACTCTCATCAAGTTCCATTGCTCGACGAATCCTATCCGCGAGGTCATATTGCACCTCCGTCCAATTTAAGCACGCATTTGCAGTGGCATTCTTGTCAACACAAGAAATATCTAAGGCTTCCAAATCCTAAATCAGAGCGCTCCTCATGCATCTGTAGCCAACTTGCCCATACAGGAGTCCTACGACTTAAGGCATCTGCGACCACATTTCCCTTCCCAGGAGTGTAATGTATCTTGAAGGTGTAGTCCTTGAGGAACTCCATCTACCTCCGTTGTCACATATTCAGATCCTTCTGATCTATTAAATACGACTTTTATGGTCCGTGAATATATCAACTTTCACGTCAGACAAGTAGTGACGCCATAACTTAAATGCAAAAATCACAACCGCCAACTCAAATTCATAGACTGGATAGTTTTACTCGTGCACTTTCAACTAGCGTGAGCCATAAACTATAACCTTTCTGAACTGTAGAAGAATGCAGCCTAAGCTGCTCCCTGAAGAATCACTATATATCTCATAACCGTCTATACCACATGACGAACTCAAAATAGGTGTCGTGGTCAGGCGACTCTTTAACTCCTCAAAAGCCCGTGCACACTCAGGCATCCAAACGAACTTCTGATCTTTCCTCGTTAGTGTGGTGAGAGGTAAGGCTATCCGCGAAAAGATATCCATAAAGCGCCTGTAGTAGCCATCAAGTCCAAGGAAGCTCTTGACTTCCGCTACAGTAGCCAACACAGGCGACTCTCGAATCACAACGATCTTTGTCGGATCCACAATAATACCCTCTTCACTAACCACATGGCCAAGAAAAGCCACCTATGATAACCAAAACTCACACTTTGAGAACTTGACATAGATTTTATTCCTCCCCAGGGTGTGCAAAACCATCCTCAAGTGATTTGCATGATCTTCTAATTGAGAGTACACCAATATGTCATTAATAAAGAAGATCACAAATCGATCTAAGTACTCCCGAAAAGTCCGGTGCATTAAGTCCATGAATACTGATGACGCGTTTGTTAGCCCAAATGACATTACAGTGAACTCATAGTGACCATAGCGTGTACCAAAAGCTGTCTTGGGAATGCCACATTCCCTAATCTGCAACTGGTTGCCAGACTTTAAATCTAGCTTCGAATAGATAGTCGATCCCACCAGCTGATCAAACAAGTCATCAATTCGTGGAATCAGATACTTATTTTTATCTGTCAACTTGTTCAATTCTCGATAATCAATGCATAGACGAAAGCTTCCGTCCTTCTTCTTCACAAAGAGGATCGATGCACTCCAAGGTGATATACTTGGACGTATATAGCCTTGTTCTAGCAATTCTTGTAATTGAATTTTCAATTCTGCCATTTCCTTTGGCGCTACTCGGTATGGTGAGCGGGCCACAGGTTTTGCACCTAACACCAACTCAATAGTGAAGTCAATTTCTTGCTAGGGCGGAATCCCAGGGAGATCATTAGGAAACACATCTGCATAATCGGACATAATAAGAATGTCACTCAAACTAGGCTTCGGCTCTACAACCTCCAATAGCGTGAAAAACATTTCTGCACCCTTTCAAACTGCCTTGACTACCTGGAGAGCAGACATCAATATCTTGCTCGATCCTTGCATACCAACAAACTTAGTCTCATGTTCGGTGTTCTGTCCCAGCATGACTTACTTAGAGTTGCAATCTATACAGACACGCTGCTTCGAGAGCCAGTCCATACCAAAGATTACATCAAACTCAGATATCGGTAGCACCGATGCTTCCAATCCGAAATCCTGACTTCCTATCCGCACCTCAATATAATAAGATCTATCCGCACGCATCAAACATCCGTTAGGTAACAACATCTTTAATCTATCTGTTGACATAAGAGTAGGCACTCTGATTCGCAATACAAATTCCTCAGATAGAAACGAATGAGAAGTGCTTGTATCGAACAGTGCTCTCACTAGATAGTCCTGAATAAGGACAAAGCCTACATTCACCAAGTTATACACAAGCAATTCACAAGGTATAAGGTATATAAAGTATGAAAACTATATATTACTAGTACCTATGACGACATCAGCCTGTTTGATGGCCTCCTGTTGTGCAAGATTGTATACCCTCGGCTGAGCTGGAGCATATTAGGATGTAGTGGACTCCACCGCTTTTCCCTTCTCAGCATAAGATGCTCCCGCCTTCTTCTCAACCGTTGGATTACCATACTAACAATATCGAGCCATATGACCCACCTTGCCACAAGTATAACTTGTACGAGTGCTTTGCCCATGCGTTGCTCCAAAATCAACAATAGATGGAGCTTGTCTAGAAGACTTGGACTTCTTATTCCATTTCCGAAACTGTGATTTTGAAGAAGTCGACACTTTGAACTCAGGCTTTTTTACAGCCAAATCCTTCTTGCCCTGTACCCTCTCCATGTATTTCTCCAACGAACAAGCCGTATTAACCAATACTTGAAAATCTTGATTCATCAGACCCGAGAGAAAAACCCTCAACTCATCCCACAGTCCCTCGTAGAACTGATTGGTCTTATGCTCCTCGTCGGCGAAAGTGGACCCCGCATAACGTACCAACCTGGTGAACTCATGCAATGAGTCAAGCATGGTAACTCATTCTCCATGGAAACCCGCTGCGACGAAGGCAAATGCTTTGCCAAAATAATCTCAAAAACTCCTCCATCGAGATCTCAGATAGTTGTTTGCCCACAAAGTGGTGTAACTCCAACTCATCCCACCAAAGCCGAGCCTCTCCCTTTAACAGGAAAGTGGCCAAGATTACTTTCTGTCCCTCCTCTGTTTCACTCGTCGTCAACACTCTCTTGACTTGCGAAAGCCAGTCCTCTGTCTGCGTTGGGGATCCTGTAACCATTAACGTAGGAGGAATAAAACTCATAAATGCTTCAGCTGCCTTTTAGTAGCTCGCCTTTCAACCAAAGCCTCAACAAGCCCTTTCCTAACAGCTATAGGCTCATAGGTTCCTCAAATATGTGTATTTTCATTCCTAAGTGGACATTCTCGAGTTCATTTTGTTATAATGGTAAACACATACACGTGCGCGCCACTGCTTAAAAGAATTCGACCACAAATTTGTAGAAGGAAGACCGAGACAAGAAGTTAATATCAAATTGTAACACCTCCATCCGTCAACGTAGAATATAACATAAGGTTCGGTCGGGTCTCCACGCCATATTACACGGACAGTCAGCGGAGTTACAGGTGAATATCAAAACTACCAAATGAATCCTAACTCAGAGCATTCTAGCGAAAGCTTCATGGGTTATTAGAACTCAAGTAACATCGAATGTCCACCAATATACCACATAGGAATGTTATGCAAAATACACTAAAGAGTGCGGCCTTAAGGACTTACAATTGTTCTTCATAAAAGTACTTTATAAACATCGGCACGCAGGTCGACCACACATGAAAATAATAAAAAAATTTTGCTTGGCCTTCGAGGACCGACATAACAACAAAGGGCTAGAAGCCGCTATTTCCCGCTCAGCTCTCCAGCACCTACATAGGGACATTCCACCATAAAGGTGGCAAAATAGGAACCGGTCAGCTTTAACTAACCAATTTATAATGACCCTACCCCATTCTCGGGGCAACAGTATTCCTTCCCTGCAGGCATAACATTCATATATAGATATATCACATGAAGGTACAACTTAAGCATCATTCAATATATCACAAACGTTTGCATCAAATGCCAAACGTTCCATGCACTCAGGGCACACTATCGGTGTACTTGAATCCCAGCCCCACCACCGTCCAAAAGTCCAAGATTTGACAGTCACCATTGAGCAATATTAGCCTGACATATGCCAAACAGATCATATCTCCATGAATCTCCCTCTACGCCACCGGTAATTTCCATGTATTTTAGGTCTATTTAACCGATCGACTTAGAGCGGGTACAGTTCAGCTCTTTCCCGTTGCTAAAATCGCCATGCCATCGCCGAAAGCCGAAACCTTCGTGGCCAATCTACATGATGCGGGTCAGCCTCCCCTTTCCCATAAATTAAACATAACCAATGTTATGTGCAGTGGCTCTCAAGGCCATCAGAGCTGGGCACCCAGGCTCACAGCTCACCTACTAGCCACACGGTCTCCACGAGACAGGCTTCACAAGCATAATATTATTTTGGAACTATCACCAGCAATAACCACTATCATCTGGTGTTAATAACACAGTATCTCTTTCTGTCTCCAAACTCAACCATAATTGGAACATCTATCCAAAAAAACCTGCAGCATCCTGCAGTGCCGAAACTGGACTTTCACAACATATATAGCTCACCAAGAGCTATCGCCATCGATAGCCACTATCGCCTGGCGATACATAACAGTTATCAAAACTGTGGTATTCTCTGGGTATTTTCCTGGAGCTTGTCTCCAATACTTCCTGCTACTCCAATTCACAGACACAACCCCTCGGAATCCGTGAACTATACATTTGTACTCTGAGTCTTCTCCGACATGCAATTCAAAACATCACCAATCCAGACCAACCTATCTGAATGGGCTTCACACATCATGCCTATTCCGTAATATGATTTTCGGATTCTAAATGCAAGACTACCCGGGAATATCATGTATCAACCCATCGAAATTCCCTTCACTCTCCACCTTTTTGGTGGAGGATTCCATGCATATGCAAAATTAGGACTTCACTTGTCCAAGAAGGAAGATTGTTACCCTTGTAGATCGTTTCAGAGCCATGACCAAGCCTTCTATAAGGATGGAAAGGATCGCCTCTCTTTCCTCTTCACGGATCTTGCTTCAGCTCATAAATCCGATCACGTGATCTCCTTGACCAATCTTCCAAAGCTCAGCATTCAACCCTCTTCTTCCTCTCTTCCAAGGTTTTGATGAAAAGGATGAGAGAGTGTGAGAGAAGAGAAATGAATCTTCTCTTCACCTCTTCTTTGCTTAAGTAGTCTCAGGATTAAACTTAGCCACATGATCCTTTCTTCAATAGGAATGAAGGACCACGATTTTAGTTGATAAGTCAAACTTATCGCTATCGCCAGACGCTATAAGCTATCGCCTGAGGGATATCGCCGGTAGCCGCTTTGACCCCAATCAACACCGTTCTTCAGCCGCTTTCTGGCCATCCGACATATGTAAAACTGCCACGTGACACTATCGCCAACGATAATCACTATCGCCATGCAATAGTCTACTTAACGATTCGTTAAATGAGTTGAGAGCGTTGAGTGCATCGATTGGTTTCACTAGCGATAGTCACTATCGCCTGGCGATAGCTACCCTTAAGCTCTGTTTTCCAATTTTTGAGGTGTTACACATATATACCTTCACTTGGACGAATCCCGATTCTCCTGAGGTGCGAACGAATAAAGGTTCTTCGCCACCTACACCCAAACAGACCTCGGTCCTCCCTGGCGAGATGGACAAAGGTTCATCTACACCTTCACTTGGATGAACCCCAGTTCTCCCGAGGCACGAACTAACAAAGGTTCTTTGCCACCTCCACCTGGACGGACCTCAATCCTCCCCGGCGAGATGGACAAAGGTTCATCTACATCTTCAATTGGATGAACCCCGGTTCTCCTGAGGCGCGAACGAATAAAGGCTATTCGCCACCTCCACCCAGATGGATCCCGGTCCTCCCAAACGAGATGTACAAAGGTTCATCTGTACATTCACGTGGATGAACCCTGGTTCTACTAGGCGCGGACGAACAAAATTTCTTCGCCACATCCACTCGGACGGACCCCGGTCCTCCTATGCGAGATGGACAATGGATAATTTGCACCTTCACTTGGACAAACCCCGATTCTCCTGAGGCGCGAACGAACAAAGGTTCTTCGTTGTCTCAACCCGGATGGGCCCCAGTCCTCCCAGGTGAGATGGACAAAGATTCATCTGTACCTCCACTTGGACGAACCTCAGTTCTTCTGAGACGCTAGTAAGCAAAGTTTCCTCGCCGCCACCTCTTGGGAAAACCCCAGTTCTCCAAGGGCATGAGCAAACAAGGGTTCCTCATCACCCCTACTCAAACGAACATTGGTTCTTTAGGAGCACAAGCAAGCAAAAGATCGCCACCTAGAAATCTCAAACATCTATGACCTTCCTGACAACGTGAGTAAGCGAACAATGCTCAAGTAAAGCGCAACTCTACACAGAAGAATACACACGCCAAAAACACAATCAGGGCAAACAAATCCAATAGCAAAAAAGGTCTCCACTCAAACAAAAAGACATCGTAGGGGCTACATCATCATAAAAATAAAAAAACATGCAAACACGCAGAAGTATGTTTACAAAGCAAAAAACAAATGAATCAAAAAAAAATAGGGGAATCTGATGTAAAACCCCGTATTCGTTGAGTGGGACCCTATGACAAGTTCAAGGCATAGTAGCAGAACTTTCAAGTTCAAGATTAGTCAGAGTGGCAAGTGGGGTAGGCTTCCCCGCACTCGCCCAACGCATCAGTGAGCTTTCACCCAAGTCAGGGGGAAATCGGGCCCTCGGCCAAGTGTGGTCTTCATCATGCACTCGCCCAAGGCTCGTGCCTTAATGCACAAGTAGAAGGGTTTTCACCAAGACAAGCGAGTGACTGGTAAAGCCCGCACTCACCTAGGAGGCGAATGCGTGGATCATCCATCATTCTCTCCTTCAGTCGAGTGGTGTTTCCACGAACCACTCGCCTAGTGGGGCCCAAGGGTCAAATTACCCGAATGCCCCTAGGGGCCTGCAAATAACCTTTTTCGATAGCGGATTGACGCTGTTGGCAGACCCAGTTGGGTTGCGTATAGTAGTTCTGAATAGCGGAGTTACGTTGTTGGCAGACCAATTTGGAAATCTATAAATAGACCCGAGGGGGCACCTTTAGAGGTACAGGTTCTCTTAATTTCTTATTCCTCAAGCGTTTCTTAGTTGTGCGAATAAGAAAAAGAAGACCGAAAAATTAGACTAACAGAATTTTATTATCCAAAAATTGTAATGTTTACAAAGGTTTGACCTCCCTTTTATAGAATGGAGGAGAGATGAGAGATTACAAAGAAGTAATGTGAGACTAATAATTACAGGAACAATAAACTATATAAGCCGCACAAGCCACACAATTAGACTAACCGCCCGACAACCACAATGAAGTGAAGACAAGCTGACACTGTCTTCAAGTCGCCTGTATCAAGCTGCCAGACCGCCCGGTCACCAATCTGCAACAACCAGCTAGCTAACCGCTGGAGAGAAACCGCCAGACCACGTGGTCTTCAAGTCACCAGGGGCAGACTACCAGACTGCCCGGTCTCCAAGCCGCCTAGGGCAGATTACCAGACCGCCCAGACACCATACATCAACACTCCCCCTCAAGCTGGAGCATATATATCAATCATTCCCAGCTTGTTGCAAATGTGAAAAAGGAAGCAGACATAGGCTTGGTGAATATATCTGCTATCTTGTTGTCGGAGGTAATGAAGGGAGTACAAATCTGTTTCTTCAAAATCTCTTCCCGAATAAAATAGCAGTCGACTTCAATGTGCTTTGTCCTCTCATGGAAGACTAGATTTTTAGAGATATATATAACGACCTTGTTGTCGTAAAACATAGGTAGAGGATGGTTGTAAACCTCTTCTAAGTCAAGCATGAGAGCCCACAACCACTTTAATTCACATGTGGTCGACGCCATACTTTGATATTCCGCTTCTGCACTAGACCTGGAGACGATCGAATGTTTCTTGCTCTTCCAGCTCACAAGGTTTCCCCCTACAAATGTGCAAAAGCTCGATGTGGAGTTGCGATCTCCTTTGTCATATGCATAGCTAGAATCTGAGTATGCTTCAACCTTCAAATGACCATTCTTTTGAAACATTAGTCCTTTACCTGGTGCCGCTTTAACATATTCTAATATCCTCAGAGCAGACTGCAGATGCCACTCTCTAGGAGCTTGCATGAATTGGCTGACCTTTCCTACAACGTAGGAGATGCCGGGTCTGGTTACCGTGAGATAAATGAGTTTTCCGACTAGATGCCTATACCTCGTAACATCAGATAGAGGAGGTGAGTCATCTGTTCAGGTTTTATCTTCTCCAGTAGTCATGGGGAATCGGGCAGGTTTAGCCCCAGTCAACCCTGTCTCTTTAAGAAGATCAAGAACATACTTATGTTGGGAGAGGACCAAGGAGTTGGGATTTCGAGAGATTTCTATTCCCAGAAAGTATTTTGGGGAACTCATATCCTTCGTGACCAGGTGTTGGCGGAAATGTTTCTTTGTCAAGGCTATCCTAGCCTGGTCATCTCCAGTGAGAAGAATATCATCCATATATACGACAAGAACCACCGGACCCAGGGGTTTTCCGAATGAATAATGAGTGATCGGCGGAACTCCTGGTAAAACCCACGGCCGTCATAGTGCCACTAAATTTGTCAAACCAAGCCCGAGGGCTTTGCTTTAGGCTATAGATGGCTTTCTTCAGCCGGCATACCCGTGTCTCCCCCTAAGAGACATACCCAAGAGGTTGCTCCATTTAGACATCTTCCTGAAGATTACCATAGAGAAAAGTATTTTTGACATCAAGTTGGGAAATTGGCAAATCCCTATTGACGACAACAGAGAGGAGAACCCGAATAGTGTTGAGACGAGCAACGAGAAAGAAAGTGTCAAAATAATCAATACCATAAGTCTGAGTGAAGCCTTTGGCGACAAGACGCGCCTTGTAACGATCCACACCACCGTCTGGACTGAACTTCACAACAAAGACCCACTGCCATCCAACAACATCGGTGCCCAATGGAGGAGGAACAAGGGTCCATGTACCCCACTCAGTGAGGGTGGCAATTTTCTCATCCATAACCGCCTTCCAATGAGGAATAACAAGGGCTTTCTAGTAGGTGCAGGGAGTGACAGTGGCAGAGATTGCCAATGCAAAATTCCTGCGAGAAGGAGTAAGACGAGCATAGGAAATAACAGTAGCTAGCGAGTGATGGGTACATGTCCGCACCCCTTTGTGAAGAGCAATGAGAAGATCCAGGTCGGCGTGTTCCTTAGTTTCCGGTGCATCCATGTTAGAGAGAACTGGCCCGAAAGTAGAGAGGGACGACTACGGAGAAGAGGAAGACAATGGAGGCGGAGAGGGAGGAGGAGGAGACGAAGGACACAACAGAGGAGGAGATATCTCGGTAGGTGTAGATGGGACAGAGGGGATGGTAGGAGCAGGAACATCAGGAAGAAAGGAGCAGTTGTCGATCAGCCATTTACCGGTGAGGAGCTTGCATAAAGAAGTAACAGATAATAAATTGCAAGGGAACTTGGGAACATAGAGGGTATCCGCCAAGTGAAGAGATGGAGTGACTTGAACCACTCCCGTAGCATTGACCGATGAGGGAGAACCGTCCGTAATAAAGACTGTCAGTTATATGATTTATAAGACCAAAGTCGATCAGCTATTTACCTTGAGTAACTACGTGGGAACTACCTAAAGACGTGACCACCGAGGTGGATTTCTTTTAAGAGGAGGTGGAAGCATCCCCAATGGGTCAAAGATGAGTATGTTTCTTCCAGCAACGATCAACCGTGTGGCTGGTGTGGCCATAGTGAGAGCATAGAAAACGGGAAGGGCCGCGCTCGCCAGTTTGGTGGTTGCGACCACCAGAGCCACTCTGCTGAGTCTGGTGAGCATAGTGGTATGGTTGAGGAGGGGAGGATAACAACGAACATTGTAGCAGAGAGGTAACCGTGGAGATGCGGGCAGCAGTGACATCCAAGGTGGGAGAATCCGCCCTTCCAAGGATCTATTGACAGATCATGTCATAAGACTCAGGAAGTTGTAGAAAATAGCATGCAACCAGAAGCTCCTGGAAGTGCTTGTGTTGCTCTGCCAGATCCGCAGAGAAGGGGTGATTCTGGAGAATCTCGGCTCCGAGAGCCTGAACCTGTTAGTAAGCAGCGACAGGAGACATGGAGGGATGATCAAAGAGGTCCGCATATAGAGTATATGTGCGAGATGTCTGAGCCCCCTTTGAGTAGAGAGCGACAAGATGAAGCCAAGCAGCCTTGACCATTTCATCATGACGGATGACAGGAGACACTAATCAGAAAGGCTGTTAGCCAGCCAAGTACGAACTATGGTGTCACTAGCATCCCAATCATCAAAGAGAGCGGAGTCTCGAGGAGGAGGGTCATCGATGAGATGATGGCATTTGCGTTGTGAGTGGAGAAGAAAGGTGAAGGAGACACTCTTGTCCGGGTAGTTGGGACCGATGAGTTTGGAAATGGTGCCAAGGTTGCCTGAAGGAGTAGGAGGAGGAGGAGGGTGGGCCACAAGAGTAGTAGTGGTAGAGGTATCATAGAGGGCCATATAAGAGAACAAAAAATAGAGGAGACCGCACGAACAGAACAGACAGGCCACGCGAACAGAGAGAAGAGACAAGGTTGCAACGACTAAGAGTAGGGTGCGACTAGACAAACAGGTCGTGGCGAGAAGAACAAGTCATGGAGAGAAGAAGAGGACGCGACGACTTAAGAGTAGGTCGTGGCGAGAAAAACAGGCAAACAGAGAGGTCGCGTGCACAAAGGGAAAAGACCAGGATGAGAAAGAAGCCGCGCGAACAAAGCGTAAACAGGAGGGATAAGCAAGTCGCGAAGATAGGTCGCGAGAAGAAGGAACAAGCCGTGAGAACAGGTCGTGAGAAGACAGGTCGCGCAGTCAGAGAAAGCTCACAGAATCGGGAGAAAAAGATCGAGTCCTCTGATACCATGTGCGAATAAGAAAAATAAGACCGAAAAATTGGACTAACAGAATTTTATTATCCAAAAATTATAATGTTTACAAAGGTATGACCTCCATTTTATAGAATGGAGGAGAGAAGAGAGATTACAAATAAGCAATGTAGGACTAATAATTACAGGAACAAGAAACTATACAAGCCACACAAGCCACGCGGTTAGACTAACCGCCCGACAACCACAATGAAGAGAAGACAAGCATACACTGTCTTCAAGTTGCCTGTGTCAAGCCGCCAGACCGCCCAGTCACCAATCAGCAACAACCGGCTAGCTAATCGCTGGAGAGAAACCGCCACACCGTGCGATCTTCAAGTCGCAGGGGCAGACCGCCAGACCGCCCAGTCTCCAAGCCGCCACGGGCATACCGCCAGACCGCCCGATCTCCAAGCCGCCTGGGGAAGACCGCTAGATCGCCCAGACACCATACATCAACATTAGCGAGTCTAGAGAGTTCTCCAGGGTGCCTAAGCTCGGTATTGGCTTGGGAGGGGAAGGGCTCTTAGATCTTCCGGGGTGTGTGGTGGGACCTCCTCGCTGAGACCTCAGTTTTGTTCCTGGGTTTCTAAGTCTTTGGTCTAGTGTGCTAGCTCGAGGGAAGTAAGTTTGAGGCCACACCCCTTTTTGGGACCCCTAACTCCACAAGAGACTGATTTCTAGTTTAAACACTTTGGTGCGGTGTAACACCTCGAAATTTAGAGTTGAAACAGGCGGTGTTTGGTACCAAGTTTGGATCTTGGTAGGGTGAACACGGCCTGTGAGACGGGCATGTCACACATCCGTATCTTGCTCGGGTCGTCCAATGAAGGACACGGCCTGGGACACGGGCGTGTCCCAGGCCGTGTTAGTGCACACGGCATGGGACACGGGCGTGTCACCTGGCCGTATACTTCTCTGGAATTTTCTAAGTTTTGTATCGACTATCGAACACGACAATGGACTGGTTGACACGGGCGTGTCAAATTCGACACGGGCGTGTCATCACCCGTGTCCACCAAGCGATGTGGCGGTTGGCGTGGCGTTTATCCGTGACACGGCCCCTGGTCACGGGCGTGTCGAGGACCCGACACGGGCGTTTCAGGTTGGGACACGGGCGTGTCCCAACCCATGTCATTTTCTGTGCTCGATTTGAGTGGCTGGATCGAGGCACACGGCCTGGAACACGGCCCTGTGCAAAGCCGTGTTCGGCCTAAGATGAAATTTTTCAGGCTAATCTAAGCCGTTTGTTTTCTTTAAATAAAATCCAATGACCCAGATGAGTTCCTGCTTGTTTTTAATCCGGGATTAGAGGTTTTATTCCTCATTTTCATCTTTAACTCCCTCTTTCTAAGAAGTTAGAGAGAGAAGAGATTAAAGGAGAAGGAAGGGAGGAATCCGACCGCCGGCGGAGCATCGGAGCACCAATCTTAGAACCGAGACCGGATCCGTGGAGAGAATTCCTTTGCGAAGCTTTCTATCCGACTAGTTTTTCATGGCGCCGAAGCGGACTTCAAGGGTAACGATTTTCAACTCGAGCACTTGAAGCTTTTCTTCCTTTGCATGGGAAAACCCGCTCCCGCGAGTGTGCGGTGAGTGCGCGGTGTTCCTTGGGGTAGATATGTGAAGTCCCCCTTGTTTAGAGTCCGGAATCGAAGTACGGGCATATGCATTGTGTATGAAGCCTACCCGGACGTATTTGTCTGGATCGGTGATGTTGCATTGCATGAATAGCCGGAGAAGACTCCGTGCGTTATTTTCGGGTTTCTACGCGGTAGATTGCGGCAGGGATCCTTGGAGATTAACTCTAAGGCGCACCCGGAAAACTCGGCGGAAACGTAATTCTGCTAACTTGGCGGCCGAGGAGTCATCTTTGAACATAACTGGGTTATGTGTTGTTTGGAAATGATTTAGGATCCGGGTGAAGCTTGGCCCGCGCGTACGTCTTAAAGTGACTAGGCGAGTGGATGCGGACCTAGGCTATGTGGTTCGGTGCTAGAGGCCCTAAAGTGGAACTGGTCATTGGCATAGTCGGGAGCCTTGTACTACGGTCGGAAGGACTCAAAAATGCTCACATTGCTTGCCATTCAAATGATGGTGGTAAAGCTACGGAATTGACCGGATTCACCGTAAATGTGCCCTGAGTGCACGGGGTGTTTGGCCGAGTGAGCCTACACCTGTGGCGAAAGTCTTTTTATGCACTTTTTTATTTAGCTGGGCTAACGATATGCAGGGAAGGAGCACCGCCGTCCCTATTAAGGGGACATGGTCGTTATAATTTGGTCAGCTTTAGCTGACTGTTGCTCTGTTTGCCACCATGCGGTGGAATAATTGCTTGCAGGTGCTGCGGAACCAAGCGCCAAGTAGCGGGTTGAATTCTAAGCTATTGTGCAGGCCCTCAAAGGCCGTAGTGAACTACTATCTTTACTTTCTGTCATGTATGGTCGGCCTGCGAGCCGATATTTGTAAGACATTACCTTGTTAAGAGAAACTTTGTAAGGCCATAAGGTCATGTACTCTTCTATGTATTTATTTTATTTCATTCCTATTTTGGTTAGTGGACATTCATGCCATGCTTGTGCAAATTTTTGGTTCTATTAACTGTTTAAAAGCTTCCGCTAGAATGCTCTGTGTTAGGACGAGTAGTTGAGTCTTTGATATTATTCTGTAACCCCTCTGACTGTCCGTGGTATATGGCGTCGGGTTCCAACTGGACCTTCTGTTATATGCCATACGACGGATGGGGGTGTTATAATTTGGTATCAGAGCTAGGGTGCCGGTCGTCTGTAATCGAATTCGTGGGCGAATTCTTTTAAGGGGTGGTGAGCACATGTATGTGCGTCATCATTATAACATAAAAGAACCCATGAATGTCCATTTAGGAATGAAAAATGCATTTGTTTTGAGAACCTAAGTGTTCCAATGATTGCTTTTAGCAATTTGTGTGTCGCCTAATCAATGGTTTATGCTATTACAGGTGTCTAGAAGTGGTGCGGGGCAATTAGAGCATCCGCAATCAGCGGAAAGTAGTACACCAAGAGACATGCCTACAACACCTCCTTCAGCAGAAACCATCAGATTGATGGCTGAAGCAGTTTTTGGCATGATAAATGCCCAGCAAGTGCAGCACACACTACCTGTTAATGAGCAAGAACCGATTAGAGTGGCAGTGCCGGGAGTAGTAGAGTGCGGGGCAGTTGATCCGGTTGCACCAAGAAGAGCCACGGAGAAACAGCTCAAGCACATGATGAGCTTTAATCCTCCGGTATTCGATGGGTTGGGAACGCCAACTCAAGCTGAGGATTGGCTCTCTACGATGAAGAGGGTCATGAACACCACAGAAACTGCAGAGTGGCAGAAGACCATAATAACGACCTTCCTATTGGCTGGTGAGGCAAGGATGTGGTAGGACGAGTTGGAGGTTCATCTCTTAGTGGGAAGACAACTTACTGACATACCGATGGAGGAATTCTCAAGGTTGTTCTTGGCCAGATACCTACCTTCTGCCCAAAAGCTTGGGATGGAGAATAAGTACCTTGGTTTGACTCAGGGAGCGAGTAGCGTGGATGAGTATCTCCACGAGTTTACTCGGTTAGGTTGTTATGCTGGTGCTATGTTTACTGAAGAAGAGATGAAGACCAACCGATTTTATGAGGGTCTACGGAGTGACCTACAGCTACTCCTTGCTGGGCCTAAGGCGCAGGGCTTCCTAGCCTTGGTAAATACGGCCCGGTCTTTGGAACGGGTTGCAAGGAAAGTGCAAGAGAAGAAGGACCTAGTGGAGAAGAAGTCAGAGTTTAAAGTGCCAAATTCAAAGTCAGGTTTTCGTAGATAGAATAAGAAGCAGAAGACTTCGAGCTCAGCCCCTTCGTCTGGTACAACGGGGGCAAACCCAAGTCGAGTCCCAGGAGCTTGTTACAATTGTGGAAAGGTGGGACATTTTTCAAGAGATTGTTGAAGCGGACGTGCAAAGTCCGAAAGGAGGCAAGGAGCAACGTATGAGGAAAAGGGGAAGGCGGCGGAGTCAACCGCATCCCATCATGCTCCAGCCCAGCCTAGAGTTTACAACCTTGGCCTGCAAGAGGCCATCAAACAAGCTGACGTGGTGACAGGTATGAGTTAAATTTATTATAGTTTAGCTTTTGTTGTAACTGTTACCTTTGTATGTGTTAGCTTATTTGTGTTGGTGTTAGGCTTTGTATTGATTTTCGATCGTCCGACGAGAGCCCTGTTTGATATGGGAGCGTCGCATTCCTTCTTGTCCGAAAGATTTGTATCTCTCATCGGAGTCCCTTCTTCGATGGCAAAGGACAAGCTAGATGTCTTGTTGCCCAATGGGTGCTCAATGCGCGTGGATAGAATCTGCGTGGTAAAGTTGCGGATTGGAGATCATGAGTTTGATTTGCAAGCGTCGGTACTGCCGTTAGTAGAGTTCGACGTAATCTTTGGTATGGACTGGCTTTCGGAGCAGCGAGCCTGCATTGAATGTAATTGAAAAGAGGTTAGGTTGGGACTGGATACTGAGCGGGAGACTACGTTTGCAGGCATGAAAGGGTCGAGCAATATTATGATGTCGGCTCTTCAGGTGATTAAGGCAGTTCGGTTTGGTGCTGAGCTGTTTGCCATTTCAGTACAGGCTTCAATGCCTAATCCTAGTCTAGACAGTATTGTAGTGGTGTCCGAGTATCCTGATGTTTTTCCAAACGATCTCCCGGGAGCCCCTCCTCAACGGGAGATTGATTTTACAATTGAGCTGGTGTCGGGTGCCAAACCGGTGTCACGCTCTCCGTATCGAATAGCGCCTAAGGAGATGACGGATTTGAAGGTACAACTGCAAGAGTTGTTAGAGTAAGGGTATGTGCGTCCAAGTTCGTCGCCTTGGAGCGCACCGGTCCTTTTCATTAAGAAGAAAGATGGGAGTTTGCGACTTTGAATTGATTATCGGGAGTTGAGCAAACTTACGGTAAAGAATAAGTATCCAATCCCAAGGATTGACGATCTTTTTGATTAGTTAGTTGGGTCAATAGTATATTCGAAGCTAGACCTGAAATCCGGATACTACCAGTTAAGGATAAAGGAATGTGATATCCCTAAGACAACTTTCAGCACGCGGTTTGGACATTACGAGTTTACGGTCATGCCGTTTGGGCTGACCAATGCACCATCCGTGTTTATGAATCTAATGAACAGGACGTTCAGAGAGTACCTGGACCAATTCGTGATAGTGTTTATCAACGACATCTTCGTGTACTGGCGGTGTGAGGAGGATCACTACAAGCATCTGCATATGGTGTTGGAGACGTTGAGGAAGAATCAATTGTATGCTAAGTTCTCCAAGTGTCAGTTTTGGTTATCCTCAATAGCGTTCCTTGGGCATATTGTTAGTGGTAACAGGATTGCGGTAGATTCGGCGAAGATAGCGGCAATTCAAGAGTGGACTGAGTTGACTACGGTGGTGGAAGTTCGGAGCTTTCTGGGGCTTGCCGGCTACTACAGGCGCTTTGTGGAGAATTTCTCATGGATCGCGCTACCACTCACGACGTTGACAAGGAAGGATCAGAAGTTTGTATGGACGCTGGAGTGCGCGCAGGCTTTTGAAGAGTTGAAGAGGCGGTTGATCTCGACACCTATCTTGTGTTCGTCGAGTGGATCTGAAGGATTCGAAATTTATAGTGATGCTTCAGGCAGTGGTTTGGGCTGTGTTTTGCTACAACATGGGAGAGTAATAGCGTACGGATCGCGACAGTTGAAGGTCCATGAGAGAAATTATCCGATCCATGATTTGGAACTAGCGGTCGTGATATTTGCTCTAAAGCTGTGGAGGCACTATCTGTACGGTGTAAAGGTTGACATTTACACCGATCATAAGAGCCTTAAGTATTTACTAGATCAGAAGGACCTGAACATGAGGCAACGAAGGTGGATGGAGTTCTTGGGGGACTACACTTTCAAGATACATTATGTGCCTGGGAAAGGAAATGCAGTGGCAGATGCTTTGAGTTGTAGGGCTTTGGCACAAGCCAACTGGTTGGCGGTGCATGATGAGAGATTAGTCCGTGATTTGGAGGCATTGGAGATCTCTTGCATCGACAAGAAATCTCGTTCTGAAGTAATATTATGTTGGACGGAGGTGCAGTACGACCTAGCTGATTGGATTCAGCAGGCTTTGGTTCAGGATAACACTATGAAGCAGGCATTGGATGAATCGTTGGACGGGTCAAATTCCCAGTTTGTAGTTGTGGATGGACTACTAAGTAAGGACGATCGCCTATGCATTCCTAGTGCCGATAGACTTCGGGAGGAATTGATGTATGAGGCTCATAACACAAAGTACTCAATCCACCCGGGGAGCACGAAGATGTATAGGGACATGAATAAGTTGTTTTGGTGGCCAGGGCTGAAGAAGGATGTAGCGATGTATGTGGTAAAGTGCCAAACATGTGCCTTAGTGAAGGCGGAGTGCCAGAAGCCCGGAGGTTTCTTAATGTCCTTGCCAATCCCGGAATGGAAGTTCGACGACATATCCATAGATTTTGTGCACGGTTTGCCAAAGTCACAGAAGGGCGCCATTTGGGTGGTCGTAGATAAACTGACAAAAGTGTCGCATTTCATTCCGAATAATAAGGAAGATCCGGTGGAAAAGTTAGCCAAGCGCTATGTGGATAATATTGTACGGTTACATGGTGTGCCCCACAGTATTGTTAGTGATCGAGATGGGCGCTTCACGTCCATTGACTGGAGGCTGGTGCATAAGTTGTTGGGAACTAAGCTGAGTTTCAGCACAGCCTTCCACCCACAAACGGATGGTCAGACCGAGAGGGTCAATAGGATGATGGAGGACATGCTCTGCATGTGCGTCCTAGATTTCGGAAAAAACTGGGAGGATCACCTATATATGGTAGAGTTTGCGTATAATAACAGTTTTCAAGCAAGTATTGGAATGGCGCCTTTCGAGGCCCTTTATGGGAGAAGGTGCCGAACATCGTTGTCTTTGTTGGAGGCAGGCGAGTCAAAGTTATTCAAACGTCAGGCGGTGGAAGAAGCCACTTCAATGGTATGTACGATTCAGGAACGATTAAGAATTGCTCAGGACAGACAGACAAAATACTATAATGCCAAGCATAGGAATGTGGAGTTCAGTGTTGGCGATTGGGTGTATCTGAAAATCAAGCCGTTCAAGGGTGTCTCGTGGATTCGATGCATGAAGAAGCTGGGTCCGAGATACCTTGGGCCGTTTGAGATCCTGGAGCGGATAGGGGAAGCAGCGTATCGGTTGAAGCTGTCGGTGGAGTTGAGTGGGCTACACGATGTGTTCCACGTATCGGTGTTGCGGAAGGTGGTGCAAGAGACTTCACAAGTCGTTGCTGTCGATCACGTGCCGATTGATAGTGGGTTGACGACGAAGGTCAAGCCAGTTTGCATTAAAGACTTTGAAGTCAAATGTCTCCGCAACAAAGAAATTCGAATGGTTAAGGTTCGTTGGGATAACTGTAGACGTGAGGAGCTTTCTTGGGAGCGAGAGTAGGCTATGTTGGAGGAATATCCCGAACTTTTCAACTCAGGTAATGTTTAAATTGTTTTGTGTACCCTTTTCTTAATTTCATGGACAAAATTCTTTTAGGGGAGGAGAATTGTAACACCTCGAAATTTAGAGTTGAAACGGGCAGTGTTTGGTACCAAGTTTGGATCTTGGTAGGGTGAACACGGCCTGTGACACGGGCGTGTCACACGACTGTGTCTTGCTCAAGTCGTCCAGTGAAGGACACAACCTGGGACACGGGCGTGTCCCAGCGCGTGTCAGTGCACACAGTATGGGACACAGGCGTGTCACCTGGCTGTGTACTTCTCTGGAATTTTTCGAGTTTTGTATCGACTATAGAACACGGTCGTGGACTGGTTGACACAGGCATGTCAAATCCGACACAGGCGTGTCATCACCCGTGTCCACCAAGCGATGTGGCGGTTGGCGTGGCGATTATCCGTGACACGGCCCTTGGTCATGGGCGTGTCGAGGACCCGACACGAGCGTGTTAGGTTGGGACACGGGCGTGTCCCAACCCGTGTCCTTTTCTGTGCTCGATTTGAGTGTCAGGATCGAGGCACACGACTTGGAACACGGCCGTGTGCAAAGCCGTGTTTGGCCCAGGATGAAAGTTTTCAGGCGAATCCGAGCCGTTTGTTTTCTTTAAATAAGATCCAACGGCCGAGATGAGTTCCTGCTTGTGTTTAATCCGGGATTAGAGGTTTTATTCCTCATTTTCATCTTTAACTCCCTCTTTCTAAGAATTTAGAGAGAGAAGAGATCAAAGGATAAGGAAGGGAGGAATCCGGCCGCCAGCGGAGCATCGGAGCACCAATCTGAGAACCGAGACCGGATCCGTGGAGAGAATTCCTTTGCGAAGCTTTATATCAGACTAGTTTTTCATGGCGCCGAAGAGGACTTCAAGGGTAACGATTTTTAACGCGAGCACTTGAATCTTTTCTTCCTTTGCATGGGAAAACCTGCTCTCGCGAGTGTGCGGTGAGTGCGCGGTGTTACTTGGGGTAGATATGTGAAGTCCCCCTTGTTTAGAGTTCGGAATTGAAGTACGGGCATATGCATTGTGTGTGAAGCCTACTCGAACGTATTTGTCTGGATCGGTTATGTTGCATTGCATGAATAGCCGGAGAAGACTCCGTGCGTTGTTTTCGGGTTTCTACGCGGTAGATAGCGGCAGGGATCCTTGGAGATTAACTCCAAGGCGCACTCGAAAAACTGGGCGGAAACGTAATTCTTCTAACTTGGCGGCCGGGGAGTCAGCTTTGAACATAACTGGGTTATGTGTTGTTTGGAAATGATTTAGGATATGGGTGAAGCTTGTCCTGCACGTACGTCTTAAAGTGACTAGGCGGCGTGAGCAATATGCGGGTGGATGCGGACCTAGGCTATGTGGTTCGGTGCTAGAGGCCCTAAAGTGGAACTGGCCGTTGGCATAGTCGGGAGCTTGGACTACGGTCGGAAGGACTCAAAAATTCTCACATTGCTTGTCATCCAAAGGATGGTGGTGAAGCCACGGAATTGACCGGATTCACCGTGAATGTGCCCTGAGTGCACGGGGTGTTTGGCCGAGCGAGCCTACACCTGTGGCGAAAGTCTTTTTATGCACTTTTTTATTTAGCTGGGCTAACGATATGCAGGGAAGGAGTACCGCCATCCCTATTAAGGGGGCGAGGTCGCTATAATTTGGTCAGCTTTAGCTGACCGTTGCTCTGTTTGCCACCATGCAGTGGAATAATTACTTGCAGGTGCTGCGGAACCAAGCGCCAAGTAGTAGGTTGAAGTCTAAGCTATTGTGCAGGCCCTCGAAGGCCGTAGTGAACTACTATCTTTACTTTTTGTCATGTATGGCCAGCCTGCGAGCCGATGTTTGTAAGACATTACCTTGTTAAGAGAAACTTTGTAAGGCCATAAGGCCATGTACTCTTCTATGTATTTGTTTTATTTCATTCCTATTTTTGTTAGTGGACATTCATGTCATGCTTGTGCAAATTTTGGGTTCTATTAACTGTTTAAAAGCTTCTGCTAGAATGCTCTGTGTTAGGACGAGTAGTTGAGTCTTTGGTATTATTTTGTAACCCCTCTGACTGCCCGTGGTATATAACGTTGGGTTCCAGCTGGACCTTCTGTTATATGCCATACGACGGATGAGGGTGTTACATGCGGTAAGCTTGGAGAGTGACCAACACAAAAAATTCTCGACTAATTACATGACTGGAGATGAAGGACAAGGGTCTGGCCGGGAGAAATTGCCACCCCCACTGGCCTTAGCAACGGTGGGCATGTTCAAAGATTTCAGGAAGAAGGTCATGGAGACCTTGCATCATTGGCTCAGCACCACTTGCGATGAGTGCTCGACACCGGCTGTCCTGGTGGTCACACAACCCACTCGTGCTATAGGAGGAAGCCCTCAAATAAAGGGGGTTATCACCTCCAAAATGTAGAGGGGGTAACCATCAGCCACACCTGGAGTGGTGATGATTTGAAGCGCTTCTATCCCTAAGTATGAATAAGAAATATGTTTATTTCTCTAACTCTTTTCCTTTAGCATCCCCCTCATGGACTGAAAGGATGGTGAATTTATATCTCGAGCTAATCCCGCTATTAGGATCCCATTAGCTGGCAGGTATGAAAGGCCTTCGGTGGATGATGAGAAATAAGTTGAATTTATATCCTGCGCTGATCCCGCTGCCAGGCTCCCATTAGTTGTTAGGTCTTGAAGGCCCTCGGTAGATGATGAGAAACAAGTTGAATTTATATCCTGAGCTGATCCCGCGGTTAGGCTCCCATTAGCCAGCAGGCCTGGAAGACCCTCGGTGGATGATGAGAAACAAGTTGAATTTATATCCCGAGCTGATCCCGCTGTAGGGCTCCTATTAGCTGGTAGGTCTGGAAGGCCCTCAATGGATGATGAGAAACACGTTTAATTTATATACTGAGCTGATCCCACTATCAGGCTTGTACAACCCCATATTCGCTGGGTGGGACCCGGAGACACCACTGAGGGATTGGGCTAGGCTTAGGTTAGCCCTAGGTCAGCCCTAAGACATACTTATAGAGTTCTCGCCCTGAAGGGGCTCTCGCCCAAGGCAGATAGTCGAGCTCTCGGCAGGAGAGATCGTCGACCGCCCAAGGCAGATAGTCGAGCTCTCGGCAGGAGAGATCGTCGACCGCCCAAGGCAGATAGTCGAGCTCTCGGCAGGAGAGATCGTCGACCGACCAAGGCAGATAGTCGAGCTCTCGGTGGGAGAGATCGTCGACCACGGAAGCTTCCGCCTTAGGGCAAGCTCCCGCCCAGGGGAGGCGAGAAGGCCCCAAGTAGGCCTTCAGTCGCGATAGTTTCAAGACCGTGAGGGGCGCGAACCTCCCTGGCAAGGGGTCTCGCCAAGGTTGGCCCAGTGGGGGGTCCAGCGAGAGCCTTCACGGCCAGGGTTCTCGCCAAGTGGGCCCACGTGGTGGGGCCCGGCGCTCATAAAGAGGATTATTTTACAATATATTATCCCGAGGTGAAATTACCCAAATGCCCTTTAAATGACAGCGGGATTTGGCTATTGGCAGACCCCTCAGGGGTATTTCAGTATTTTTAGGTCAAAGGAAAACTATAAAAAGACCCATAAGGGCTCTTTGGAAGGCAAGCTGATCATTTTTCCTCTAGCCCTAGTGCCTTCTGAAGAGCTCCCAGCCCAGCATTTGGCTTTGGAGGGGGAGCTCTCAGAGATCTTCCGGGTGTGTGGTGGGACCTCCCAGCTGAGGCTTTGGGTCTGTGTTAGGGCCTTAGCAACCTGTCAGGGGTCGAGGTTTGAGAGAAGTAGGCATTGACTGCACTTTGGTTCGTGAACATTTGTTGAGGTCAATTTTGGCTTCAACAGTTCTGGTGCGGTGAGCGTGGAAGCAGTCGGTGCAAGAAAATCTTGAGTTAAGTCCCATGGCAGGAGGCGAGGGTGAAGGATCAGGCGCGGGAGGATCCCCCACCCGGGTGGACGAGGCGACGAGAAAAATGTTTGAGGACTTCAGGCGAGAAGTCATGCAGACGATCAACTTGGCCTTCTCGGCAAGGAACGAGTGGGAGACGCCGCAGGTTCCGGTGGAGGTGGTTCCGCTGCTAGGCGAGAACGCTCCAGGGCAGCGCCCCGGGAAGGAGGTCCCGGTGGAGGCAGGCGAGAGGGACGTGGCCGCGCGGGAGCTTTTCCCAGGCCAGCGTCTCGAGAAGGAGCTTCCGGCGAATCTGGGCGAGAAGGAGGCGACGGTGCGGGAACTCTTCCCTGGGCAGGGTCTCGCGGATCGGTCCAGCCAACCGAGGTCGCGAGACGTGCCTTCTCGCCAGGCAGGGGGCGAGACCCCCTTTAGTGAGCTCATTGTCTCGGCTCCAGTGCCGGAGGGGTTCCGGGAGCCGGACATGACCTACTACACCGGGAAGGATGACCCGGTCCAGCACGTGCAATGGTTCGAGGACGTGGTGTCCATCAGGCAAATGTTGGATGCCTTCAAGTGTCGGCTTTTTGCCATCACTCTGAAAGAAAAGGCCAGGGACTGGTTCCACCAGTTGCCGGCAAGTTCCATCTACAGCTTTGAGGATCTGCGGAGGGGTTTCCTGTTGAGATTCTCAACTTCGAAGAAAAGGAAGAAGGAGGCTGAGTGCCTGTTTGCAGTGAGGCAGGGGCCGGAGGAGACATTGGGTCGCTATGTCGACCGGTTCCAAGAGGAGGTTCTCCTGGTCCAGGAGGTCCCGGGGTATGCGCTGATGCTAGCCTTCACCCTGGGGCTGAGGCCAGGGTTCTTTAGCATGGAGTTGAAGAGAGTGCCCCCTCTCTCTTTTGAGGAGCTCATGGAGAGGGCGGCGAAGGAGATAGACTTTGAGAGGGCAAACCCTGCGTTTGCAAGAAAGCTGGCCAGGCTGGCCGAGGACGACGTGAAGGAGCCGGTGGCGGGAAGGCAGAGAGAGCAGAGAGAGCAGAGGGAGCAGAGGGAGCCGAGGGAAGATCGGAGAAGAGAAGAGCCCCGAGGGCAGGGGCAACAGCATGGGGGGGCCAGGGAGCCAAACAACCGACTGGGTTGGAGGCCTCAGGAGGGTCGCCCCCAGGGCCAGGGAGGACTTCAGGGAAGAGATAACTTCCGGGAGCCCAGAAGGCTGGAGCAGGGAGGATGGCGACAAGGACCAAGGGGTCATTTCCCACCGCCGCAGGAGGCTATGGAGGTGGGAAGGGGAAGAGGAAGAAGATTTCGGGGAGCCGGAAGAAGGGGAGGAGGAGAAGGAAGAGGGGGCAGGGTGGCGTTGCCTTATTGTGACTTCCATCAGGAGGAAGGTCACGCAACGGCCACCTGCCCAGAGTTTCTGGAGATTAGAGGGGCCAGAGTGGCCGGAAGGCAAGATCCGCCTGCAAGGATCGTCGAAGTACAGCGGGAAGAGGTGGAGGACAGATGTGAAGACAGGATTGACGTGGGGACCCGAGGAGGGATTGGAGTGATCCACGGGGGAGTGGGGATCGAGGCAACCCGCAAGGGGAGCCTTCAAACCATGTTCCGCCGAGGGGTCGCCTCGACCTCCCAGGCTCCACCCCCAGAGGAGAAGATCACTTTCTCATCCGCGGATATGCCAGACTACGAGGACCCGTTCTGCGACGCGCTTGTGATCCAGACAGCGGTAGAAAACTACACCGTCTCCCGGATACTGGTGGATAATGGGAGCTCGGTGAATGTGATCTTCAAGAAGGCCTTCGATGAGATGAGAGTGGAAGGAAAAAGGGTCCTGGCTTCTGATGGACCGCTTTTTGGCTTCTCCGGAGAAAGGAAAGAAGTGGAAGGGGGAGTGGGCCTGCATGTGAGGCTTGGGGGCGTCTCACGGAACTGTCGGTTCGTGATCGTGGACGCCCCGAGTAGTTACAATGCCATCTTCGGACGTCCCCTCATCAGCGCCTTTCGCTGTGTACCCTCCTCGTACCACCAATGCCTCAAGTTCAACAATGGAGGGGTACAGGTTAGGATCAGGGGGGATCCGAAGATGGCAAGGCAGTGCTATGTGACGGCGGTTAACACCGTGTCATGGATGGAGGAGGCAGAGGAGTTGGAGAGGGAGATGGCCGAGCAGGAAGGAGTTGGGGAAGGGGGGATGAGCCTGGGAGAGGCGATGGAGGTTGCTGAGGAGATAGCGGAGGCGGAGGAGTCGGGGAAGATCAGCCCAGAAGAGGCGAGAGGAGTGGTGGATGAAGAAGAGCAGAGGCAGGAGGAGAGCCTGGAGGAGGCGATGGAAGTTGATGAGGTTGGGGGAGAAGAGCTCGAGTTTGAGCGGGAGGAGGCAAGGGTAAGTTGGGAGCGGTCGGGGCTGGAGCCGGCCGAAGAGGTGGTGGAGATGGAGGTGCTTACAAGAGCGGGGGAGGTGCAAAGGATTCGGATCAGCGGAGGCTTGAGCCTCGAGGATCAGGAGCGGATGCGAGCCTGCATCCAAAGCAACGTCGACATCTTCGCTTGGAGCGCGGCAGACATGCCGGGCATCGACGCGGACGTGGCCTGTCATCGCTTGAACCTGGATCCCAGAGCCCGCCCCATACGCCAAAAGATGAGGGCCATCGCCACCAAGCTAGAAGCCCCCATCCGAGAGGAGGTCCAAAAGCTCCTGGACGCAGGCTTCATCTCAGAGATCCAGTATCCAGGCTGGATCTCCAACGTGGTAATGGTAAAGAAGGGAGGAGGAAAATGGCGCATGTGTATCGATTTTTCCTTATTAAATAAATCATGCCCCAAGGATTGTTACCCCTTGCCTCGAATCGACGCGCTGGTTGACTCAGCCGTCGGTTTTTCTCTTATGAGTTTTTTAGATGCATTTTCAGGTTACCACCAGATCCGGATGCACCCTCCTGATGTCAAGGATGTTTCCTTCATCACAAGAGAGGGATGCTTCAGCTATAAGATGATGCCCTTCGGATTAAAGAATGCAGGGGCAACATACCAACGCATGATGGATCGAGTCTTTCGAGATCAAAGGGGAAGGAACCTGGAGGTCTATGTGGATGACCTCATGGTCAAGAGCAAGTGTGTTGATTCCCACTTGCGAGACTTGGAGGAGACGTTCGCCACCCTGCGGAAGTTCAAGATGAGGTTGAACCCCTTGAAGTGCGTCTTCGGGGCTAGTCGCGGCAAATTCCTCGGGCACCTCTTGACTCCCGCGGGGGTAGAACCCAACCCTGATAAGGTTAAGGCTATTCTAGACCTAGAATCGCCTCGCAACGCCAAGGAGATCCAGCGCTTGACCGGGAAGTTGGCCGGGTTAAGCAGGTTCCTCTCGCGGTCAGGGGATAGATGTTCCTCCTTCTTCAAAGTACTTCGTGGCAACCAAGCATTCGAATGGACGGCCGAGTGCGAAGAGGCTTTTCAGGGGCTGAAGAAGCAACTCTCCCAAGCTCCGTTACTTCAAAGCCCAAAGGAGGGGGAGGACCTAGCTTTGTATTTAGGAGTGGGAGGAGAGGCGGTGAGCTCCGTCTTGGTTAGGGAAGAGGGGAAGAAGCAATTACCCGTCTATTATGTCAGCCGAATCTTAAAAAAGGCAGAGCTCCGATACCCCATCCTGGAGAAGCTAGCATATGCTTTGGTCATCTCAGCTAGGAAGCTTCGCCCTTACTTTCAAGCACACTCGATTAGGGTGGTAACAGACCATCCCCTTCGCAAGGTCTTGGAAGGGGTGGAACATTCAGGAAGGTTGGCAAAGTGGTCCATCGAGCTAAGCGAGTTTGACATCTCTTTCGTCCCGAGGCTCTCTATCAAAGCCCAGGCCGTAGCGGATTTTCTGGCGGACTATGTTACCGAGGCGGAGGCCGAAGAACCAAAGCCGCAAGAAGCGTGGAAGATGGTGGTCGACGGGGCCTCAGGAAGGCACTCCCTGGGAGGAGGTGTGGTGTTGGTAAGTCCTCAGGGAGTTACCATAGAGCAAGCAGTGACCTTCCACTTCCCTGTAACCAATAACCAAGCGGAGTATGAGGCTGTGATAGCTGGCCTTCGCCTGGCAAAGGAGCTGGAAATCCAGAATGTGGAGGCCTTCACCGACTCAATGGTGGTAGCATCGCAGATCCGAGGCGAGTTCGAGGCCCGGGAGCCTACCCTCGCAAGATATCTATCAAAGGTAAGAACTATTATTGGAGGTTTCCGTTCTTTTTCTATTCAACATGTTCCCAGGGAGGAAAGCATGGCAGCTGATCGACTGGCGAAGTTCGGGCCTCGGGGAGGAGGTACCCTAACCGAACTATTCCGACCAGCCATTGAAGAGGGGGAGCTGATGGAGGTGAATCGGCGGTCCTCATGGATGGATCCATTGGTGACTTTCTTAACCACAGGAGAACTGTCGGAAGAAGTCAAGGATGCAAAAAGCTTCAGGCACAAGGCGGCTCATTACCTGATGCTGGAAGGGAGCTTGCATCGGAAGATGTTGTCGGGGCTCCTCGCGAGATGCGTAACCGAAGAGGAAGTCCCGAGGATCCTGGAAGAGGTGCATTCTGGAGAGTGCGGCAGCCATTCAGGGGGGAGGACATTGGAAGCAAGGGTGATAAGGCAGGGATATTTCTGGCGGACCATAAGGAGGGATACCGCTGAATTCGCAAGGAGGTGTCGGAAGTGCCAAGTACATGCTCCTCTCCAGCTCTTGCCCGCCCAAAGACTTCGAAGCATCACGGCGCCATGGCCCTTCGCCATTTGGGGGATGGACCTGGTTGGACCCTTCCCTCCAGCTAGCGGGCAAAGGAGGTTCCTCCTAGTGATGATTGACTACTTCTCCAAATGGCTGGAGATCAAGCCGTTAGCCAAGGTAACCTCCCAGGTCATCAGAAACTTCGTTTGGGGGGAAATCATTTGCAGGCACGGATTGCCCCAAGCGATAGTGACCGACAATGGACCTCAGTTTGCCAGTGAAGAATTCATCGGTTTCTGCACCCAATTGGGGATTGACCTCAGGTTCGCCTCTGTCCATCATCCTCGGAGCAATGGTCAGGTGGAGGCGGCAAACAAAGTCATTGTCAACTTGCTCAAAAAGAAGGTGGAAAACCTGAAGGGTAGCTGGGTGGAACAGCTCCCTTCCGTCCTGTGGGCCTTGCGAACAACTCCGAACACGGCCACAGGAGAGACCCCCTTCAAGCTCTCTCATGGGTGTGAGGCTGTCCTCCCTGTCGAGTTCGAGGTTCGGTCCCCAAGGGTTACGGCCGCAGCGGAGGGAAACGAAGCTTGGAGGTTGGAGAACGAGGAAGGGTTGCGCCTCTCATTAGATATGGTGGAAGAGCTGCGGGATGTTGCCGCCATCAGGCAAGAAGAAATAAAACGGCGAATGGCTCGGTACTTCGATAAGCACATCAGAGTCAAGCAATTCGCCGAGGGGGATCTAGTACTGAAAAAGGTCGACGCAGCGGGAAGGTCGGCCGCGGTTGGTAAGCTCAACCCTAGCTGGGAAGGGCCTTACATAGTAGAGAAGGCTCTGGTTAACGGAGGCTACTATCTCCAGGACGCGGAGGGAAGGACCTTGAGTCACACCTGGAATGGTGATGACCTGAAGCGCTTCTACCCGTAGGAGGGAAAGAAGGATTGTAGTGTTGTAAACAACTGTTGCATTTTCAATAAGTTTACTTCAAAATGTTGACTGTCGCTGAATAGACAATCTTTATGTTTTAGTTTTAACTGGCTATGATCCCTCATCTCAGTGATAGAATAGGCCTGGTTGAAGGGATCTTCATCAACACCCCGAGCTCGGCTCGGCCCCAGGTAGACCCGCTGCGCAGGCTCTCATCAAGCTGGCAGGTCCGAAGGCTCGCCTGTGGGGGATAGGTTGGCTCTTGTGATACTTTGTTCTTAGCCACTTCAACGACACCCCGAGCTCGGCTCGGCCCCAGGTAGACCCGCTGCGTAGGCTCTCATCAAGCTGGCAGGTCCGAAGGCTCGCCTGTGGGGGATAGGTTGGCTCTTGTGATACTTTGTTCTTAGCCACTTCAACGACACCCCGAGCTCGGCTCGGCCCCAGGTAGACCCGCTGCGCAGGCTCTCATCAAGCTGGCAGGTCCGAAGGCTCGCCTGTGGGGGATAGGTTGGCTCTTGTGATACTTTGTTCTTAGCCACTTCAACGACACCCGAGCTCGGCTCGGCCCCAGGTAGACCCGCTGCGCAGGCTCTCATCAAGCTGGCAGGTCCGAAGGCTCGCCTGTGGGGGATAGGTTGGCTCTTGTGATACTTTGTTCTTAGCCACTTCAACGACACCCCGAGCTCGGCTCGGCCCCAGGTAGACCCGCTGCGCAGGCTCTCATCAAGCTGGCAGGTCCGAAGGCTCGCCTGTGGGGGATAGGTTGGCTCTTGTGATACTTTGTTCTTAGCCACTTCAACGACACCCCGAGCTCGGCTCGGCCCCAGGTAGACCCGCTGCGCAGGCTCTCATCAAGCTGGCAGGTCCGAAGGCTCGCCTGTGGGGGATAGGTTGGCTCTTGTGATACTTTGTTCTTAGCCACTTCAACGACACCCCGAGCTCGGCTCGGCCCCAGGTAGACCCGCTGCGCAGGCTCTCATCAAGCTGGCAGGTCCGAAGGCTCGCCTGTGGGGGATAGGTTGGCTCTTGTGATACTTTGTTCTTAGCCACTTCAACGACACCCCGAGCTCGGCTCGGCCCCAGGTAGACCCGCTGCGCAGGCTCTCATCAAGCTGGCAGGTCCGAAGGCTCGCCTGTGGGGGATAGGTTGGCTCTTGTGATACTTTGTTCTTAGCCACTTCAACGACACCCCGAGCTCGGCTCGGCCCCAGGTAGACCCGCTGCGCAGGCTCTCATCTAGCTGGCAGATCCGAAGGCTCGCCTGTGGGGGATAGGTTAGCTCTTGCGATACTTTGCTCTTAGCCACTCCGACACCCCGAGCTCGGCTCGGCCCCAGGTAGACCCGCTGCGCAGGCTCTCATCAAGCTGGCAGGTCCGAAGGCTCGCCTGCGGGGGATAGGTGAAGTCCTTGACCTTTTGATCCTTGGTTCCTGATTGGTAACTACTACGTTACAACGAGCTCGGCTCAAACCCCGGTAGACCCGCCGCGCGGGCACCCATGTGAGCTAGCAGGTCCAACGGCTCGCCGACGGGGTAGGGGTTTGATTGGTTGGAAAAATACGTGGGCAGGACCCTGACCTAGACCGGGGGCAAATCCCTGAAGGGTCTCGGTTCAGGGGTCTCGGCCAGTAAAGGTCTCGGCTCAGGGGTCTCGGCCAGTAAAAGTCTTGGCTTGGAGGTCTCAGCAGATCGCGGCCCGGAGGTTTCGGCCAGTGAGGATCACGGCCCAGAGGTCTCGGCCAGCAAAGGTCTCGGTTAAAGGAGGCTCTCGCAAAAAGAAAGCTCCCGGCGGGCCCAGGCAGGACGATTCAATCGACGATGCGAGGTTTCCGCCTAGCTGATCTCTAAGTAGGGTCACCCTAAAGAGACTAAGGGTCTCGGCGGAAGCTCGCGCGGAGGTCATTCGGCATAGTAATATACGCTTAAAAAACACAATGACAGTGAAGAAATGAAACATTACTTTATATAAGGTTAATTACAAAAGTGAGGAGCTTCTCGCTCATTACAAAAGGATATTCAAAGTAAAAGACAACTCAAGGAGACGCGCTGTAGTCCCCACTGGTGCTCTCGCTTGAAGCATCGCCAGAGCCTTCCCCGGACGTCTCGTCAACAGCGGGAGAGGACCTCGGGACGTCTGAGAGCGGCGAGTCCGGCGCGCCCGGGGGTTTGGGAACCGGGTCGTAAAGCCAAGGGAGAAGCTGGCGAGCGTCGATGGTTGCGCCATCCTCCCGGAGCAGCTCGACGTCTCGCAGCGTCTCGAGCGTCAGCCTGACGGTCGCTTGAGCGTTGGCTTGAAGCAGCTTATCGACGTCATACTCCGAGAGGTAGCGGCTCCGCAACCGCGCATCTAGCTCCGGGGGCGGGCCCTTCGTTAGCTCTGCGCGGAGCTGTTCCCTCAGAAGGACGCTCTCGCAGCGCGCGTTGGCCAGCTCTGCGCGAAGCTCCCTGACTTGGGCAGAATCCTGCAAAAGGGACAAAAGATCTTAGTCACGCATTACACAGTAGAAACTTCGAGGAAACGGGGGCAAGGGCTCAGGAAGGTCTCGCCTACCTCGGTCGCGGGGCGCAGAGACAGCGCCAATTTGGCATCCGCGAGCTCCTGTTGAGCTCTCGCGAGTTCTTCCTCCGCGACATGCGCGCGAGCTATCGCGTCCTCCCTCGCCTTGCGCATATCGGTAAAATTCTTGTCAAGGGTGATGCCTCGGCGCGCACACATATGCGTGAGCTCGAACGCGCGCATCAGGGCCCGGGTGGCGTCGAAGGCTAGGAGGCGGGTGGACATCTGGTCAAAAACGCCAGCATCCTCCCGGCTGTAGAGACCATACCCAAGCGAGAAGGCCTCGCCGGTCACATTCTCCCCCTCCGCCCATCTGGGAAGGAGGGTTGAAACCCTGATCGAGTTTGACTCAGGGTCCCATTCCATCTGAGGCTTCCCCTCCGAGTCGGCGTATCTAACGCCGAAGCCAAAGTTTCGGTGCCCTCTCGGCACCTCCGGGGGCGGGACGCTGGCGGAGGTTTCGGCGGCGACCACTTCTCCACCAGCCTCGCTCGCGGCCGATATATTCCTGGCGGAAGCCTCGGCACGGCTCTTGGCGGCGGCATCCATCTCGCTGGCCATCTGAAGGATCGCTTCAAAGGACCTGCCCTCGGGAGGAGGTTGGACAGGCGGGACGGCCGGGGCTTTTCCCTTCTCAAGGGCAGAGGGTTTCGGCCTCTTCAGTGTGCGGAGAGGAGGAAGGGTGGCCTTCCGCTTCTTGGCCGGTGGCGGCATGGAAGGGGTTGGATCTTCTCGGCAGGCGCTGGCGCTGGCTTCCGCGAGCGCAAGGGGGCCTCTCGCTGCCAGACCCCCGACACCCCGTCCTGCGGCGAAGGGTTGGCGCAGAGGAACCTCCCGCTCTCCTGCAAAGTAAAAACGCTTTAGCACTTCAGCGCAAGAAAATCTTTGATAGAAAAAGGGAATCTGAGGCGAGACCGTACCTTCGCCCGATTGAACAAGTGGGAGGGAGTCGACGTCCCGCAGAAGATAGGGGACGTCGAACTCCTTGTTCCCGAAGAATTCCAGGATTGCGCTCTCGCGCGATCCCAGAGCGGGCGGCTTGTAGGCAGCGTCTTCATACTGGACGGGCTGAAGCGGGACGTTGCCGAAGTCCCCGCTGACGTATACGAACTTCTCGCCCCAATGGTGGTGCTTATTGGCGAGACCGGTAACCTCGAGCTGTTGACCGGAGAAGAAAACTACCCCCCCCTTGGCACGGAAGTTGAATAGCTTCCGGAAGATGGGCAGGCTAAACTCGATCCTCTCGGATCGCATATAGCATATGAATGCTATAAGGATCGCGACGGAGTTCGGGTTTAGCTGGGCGGGCACCACCCCATAATAACGGAGAGCTAACCGAACCTCCGGCCACAGGGGGAGGCGGAAGCCCACCTCGAAATGCTCGAGGGGGATGGCAAGCTCTCCCGCCCCGGGGGTATTCACCCTATCATGATTCCCCGGGTTCCGCGCCGAGAAGCCGGCGGGAACGTAGCGGTCGACGATCGCGTTGTATTCGTCGAGGGTGAGCTTGCAGGAAGGGAAGAGATGTTTCTGGAAGGCTTCCGCGCAATGGGCGCGACCCTTGCTCTCGCCAGGCATGGCTAGTTCGTGAGTAAGAGCGAGAGCTGTAAGGGAGTCGAAGCGGGAGCAGGAACGCGAGAGCACGGAGGGAGGCTGAGGTTCCGGATCGGAGAAGTAAATGCGGTTGGTAGACTTCTCTATTTATAGGGAATCGTAGTCATCATGAGTTCATCCGGCGGAGAGAGAGTGACAGCGGAGTACAGCTGTCAGAATCCGGGCTAACGGCGCCTCGGTTCTCCCCCTCAGGATGACGGCGGTCAACGGTCGCTACGGGTTTCGACGCGACTGCCTGGATCGGCGCAAGCCTCCTAGACTGGCGCAAGCCTCCTGGGTTAACGCAAACCTCCTAGACTGGCGCAAGCCTCCTGGGTTAACGCAAACCTCCTAGATCAGCGCAAACATCCTAGATCGGGGTAAGCGCCTTGATTAAAAAGCCCCGCAGAACGATAAAAAGGAAAGGGAAAAGAGAGACATGGGTAGAAGCGAGACTCTCGCTAGCGCAAGCCGGATAAAACTTAATTAATAATAATGTTTATTACAGACATTGAAAAAGAGAAACAAGGGGAGAAGAAAAAAGAGATACATTAAGTTTCAGAGCGTGAAGGCTAGTAGGGTTTCCAGCTCCATCGTCCCCGTTCTCGCCGCCTAGTCCTTGGGGGCGCCAACGGGTTGAAGTAAGACGATAGCGTGGTACACCCAAGGTTGATCCGCCTGGCGTAGTCCCGGATCTGCGAGATGCACCTCCCTGGCGAAGACTCGGCGGAAGGCCCGCGCGGGCGATCAGTCTCGCCCAAGAAGAAGTCCCGCTCCAGAGCCTCCAGTCTTTGCTCCACGGATTCGCGGAACGCTTTCGCCGCGGCAGCATGGGCACGGTCTCGCCGGACAAGCTTGGCCAGGATGGCCGAGATCTTCCTCCGTCTCCCCTTCGCGCTCCCTGCACTGTTCAGGGTTTCCTCTATCTCGCCAGACGAAGGGAGGGGGACTCTTCATCCTCTTCTTCCTCGTCTTCTTCTTCCTCTTCCTCTCCTTCCTCGTTGACTTCCAAGCCAGGATCACCTGCGGAAGAAACACGCGAGAATTCTGGTTAAGACATGACGATCGACAGTCCGACAAAGTTTTCGCATACCTGCGGCTGGGCGAGAACCGTCAGCCAAAGTTGGACGAGAAGGCCCGGCCCCTCCGTTGGTTCCGTAAAGGAGGTGAAGAGGCTTGCCCAGCCCCGGGCGGAAGGGCTCGCGCACGATGATCCCGGCCTGGCCGGAAGCATGAGGGGAGTGGTCTTCTCTCAAGGGGCGATCAGCATCCTTGAGAGTAGCGGAAGGTTTGGAAGCCGCCCCCCCCGCCTGCAGGAGAGGATTGGCCACCGCGGGAGGCACTTCGGCGGTTCTCGTTTCATCTTCCCGGGTGGATAGACCCGGGTCGGCGGGAGCTGGCACTGCGAGAAGACGGTTCAGAAAAGAAAGGGTCTGGTTGAAATATTGACAAGGGAAAATGTACCTATTGTTCCGGTCTCGGCGGGAGGAATCCTTTCCGAGACCCGTGTTTGGCCCTCGGGGGGATGAGCGGGTAGGTTCGAAGAGCTGGGCGGAATTTCGGCGTCATTATCGGGAGCGGACTCCTGCGAAAGCATACTTTAATCATCGAATCCAATGTACAGTTAGCTCGGTAGGCACGTGCGAAAGGCTTACCTTCTGTAGGGAAGAATCTCCGGCAGGATTGGGAGTGGGGGAAGGAGGATCCCTGTTCTCGCGAGAAAGGTCCCGCCGGACCGCCTTCGCCCTTTTCTTTCCCTTCTTCTTCGGCTCCGAAGGCCCGGCGGTTGAAGTCTTTTTCGCTAACCATGGAGCCACCGCCGCACAGTTAGCCAAGGCCCGCGCCTGGGCAGCGGCTAACCGGTCTTGGAGGCCTTGCGGAAGCGGTTTGGCAGCACGTTTGGAATGCATGGTGTGCTCGCGCGAGAATCCCGGAGGCGAGAGCTCAGTCGGAAAGCCGTATTTTAAGGGCAGGGCGTAGGGACGTCCATCAGTGCATATTTATAGCCGCAGTGGGACCCACCAAAAGATTCCCTCGATAGGCGGGCACGTGTCCAGCGAATATTTTGGGGGTTGGACTTGTCTTGTCGAGCGCAGGGCTAGCTCGAAAAGAGCGGGGATTGTGTACAACCCCATATTCGCTGGGTGGGACCCGGAGACACCACTGAGGGATTGGGCTAGGCTTAGGTTAGCCCTGGGTCAGCCCTAAGACATACTTATAGAGTTCTCGCCCTGAAGGGGCTCTCGCCCAAGGCAGATAGTCGAGCTCTCGGCAGGAGAGATCGTCGACCGCCCAAGGCAGATAGTCGAGCTCTCGGCAGGAGAGATCGTCGACCGCCCAAGGCAGATAGTCGAGCTCTCGGCAGGAGAGATCGTCGACCGACCAAGGCAGATAGTCGAGCTCTCGGTGGGAGAGATCGTCGACCACGGAAGCTTCCGCCTTAGGGCAAGCTCCCGCCCAGGGGAGGCGAGAAGGCCCCAAGTAGGCCTTCAGTCGCGATAGTTTCAAGACCGTGAGGGGCGCGAACCTCCCTGGCAAGGGGTCTCGCCAAGGTTGGCCCAGTGGGGGGTCCAGCGAGAGCCTTCACGGCCAGGGTTCTCGCCAAGTGGGCCCACGTGGTGGGGCCCGGCGCTCATAAAGAGGATTATTTTACAATATATTATCCCGAGGTGAAATTACCCAAATGCCCTTTAAATGACAGCGGGATTTGGCTATTGGCAGACCCCTCAGGGGTATTTCAGTATTTTTAGGTCAAAGGAAAACTATAAAAAGACCCATAAGGGCTCTTTGGAAGGCAAGCTGATCATTTTTCCTCTAGCCCTAGTGCCTTCTGAAGAGCTCCCAGCCCAGCATTTGGCTTTGGAGGGGGAGCTCTCAGAGATCTTCCGGGTGTGTGGTGGGACCTCCAGCTGAGGCTTTGGGTCTGTGTTAGGGCCTTAGCAACCTGTCAGGGGTCGAGGTTTGAGAGAAGTAGGCATTGACTGCACTTTGGTTCGTGAACATTTGTTGAGGTCAATTTTGGCTTCAACAAGGCTCCCATTAGCTGACAGGTCAGTAAGGCCCTCGGTGGATGATGAGAATCAAGTTGATTTTATATCCCGAGCTGATCCCGTTGTCAGGCTCCCATTAGCTGGCAGGTCTGGAAGGCCCTCGGTGGATGATGAGAAATAAGTAGAATTTATATCCCGAGCTGATCCCGCTGTCAGGCTCTCATTAGCTGGCAGGTTTGGAAGGCTCTCAGTGGATAATGAGAAACAAGTTGAATTTATATCCCGAGCTGATCCCACTGTCAGACTCTCATTAGCAGACATGTTTGGAAGGCCCTTGGTAGATGATGAGAAACAAGTTAAATTTATATCCCGAGCTGATCCCGATGTCAGGCTCCCATTAGTTGGCAAGTATGGAAGGCCCTCAGTTGATGATGAGAAACAAGTTAAATTTATATCCCGAGCTGATCCCGCTGTCAGGCTCTCATTAGCTGGCAGGTCTGGAAGGGCCTCAGTGGATGATAAGAAACAAGTTGAATTTATATCCTGAGCTGATCCCGCTGTCAGACTCCCATTAACTGGAAGGTTGGAAGGCCCTCAGTGGATGATGAGAAACAAGTTGAATTTATATCCTGAGGTGATCCCACTGCCTGCCTCCCATTAGCTGACAGGTCAGGAAGGTGCTCGGTGGATGATGAGAAACAAGTAGAACTTATATCCCATGCTGATCCCGCTGTCAGGCTCCCATTAGCTGGCAGGTTTGGAAGGCCCTAAGTTGATGATGAGAAACAAGTAGAACTTATATCCTGAGCTGATCCCGATGTTAGGCTCCCATTAGCTGGCAGGTCTGGAAGGCACTCAGTGGATAATGAGAAACAAGTTGAATTTATATCCCGAGCTGATCCCGCTGTCAGGCTCCTATTAGCTGTGCTAGAGTTTGGCGGTTTGATGGTCTAGTCTCAGTGGCTTGGCACTCAGGAAGTTTGTCTAGACGATCTGATTGTGTGGCAGTTTGGTTAGCAACAGCGACGGTCTAGCGGTCTTCTATGGTGGTTTGGCAGCTTACCTCTATTGCTGCTAGGAGATCAACAACTTTTTAAGGTGTTGCGGTTTGACAGTATCAAACCGCATAAGCCGCGCAGAATGTATTTAGTCCCACATATTTTGTTGTATTCTCTCATTTTCTCCATTTTTTCCATTTTCTATAAATAAGAGTGCATACCTATGTATTGTTTATCTTTTTAAAGCAATAAAATTGTCTTTATTTAGCTCTTTTTTACATGGTATCAGAGCTAATCAGTCATTTGCTCCTTTTTGCTCGCGGTTTGCGTTTCTAACCGCTTCCGGTCTTCTTCTATTCGCGCGGTTTATTCCCGCCCTACTCTCCCTTGCTTGTCTCTTTACCTGCGACTGGTTCTTTTACTTTCTTTTTTGTTCGCGTGGCTTTGTTGTTGTTTGCGCGACTTCTTTTCCCTGTTCTCTTCTTGCGCGGGTTGTGTTCTCTACTTGCGTGGTCTCTTCTCTGTTTGCTCCTTTTTGGTGGCAGGTCCTCCTTCTATGATCTTTTTTGGCTTCTCACTCAACCGTGTGGTTTGAGTCTGTTGGGTCCATTGCTCACAATGTCGCAGATTTGTAGAAGTCAAACAAGTCAATGGTATACACATAGTTGTATTTGATGTTTGTTCATGTTCACGCATGCAGGTTGGTCCTTGTCACATTGATTGGACAGGTATTCCAAGTGGTAGTGATAGGTGATCACTAGATAGAGAAGTGGAGAGACAGAAATCTGTCTAAGTCCACAGGCGTTGAATGAAGCCAGTTCACTCAATGCCAGATGTCAAAGAAGAATGCTGGAAAGAATGAAAATCGCCTAAGTCCACAAGCGTTGAGTGAAACCAGTGCACTCAATGCCAGATGCCAAAAAGCACTAAGTAAGGTGTGGACAGTCAAAGCCCCGCAGTTTGCAAAGCAATTCTGCAGCTAAGTCCACAGGCGTTCAGTGAAGGCAGTTCACTCAACGCCATATATCAAAAGGCATCGAGTATAACTGAGTCTTTCAAAGCTTCAGCATTGGCAAGGAATAAAATGCGGATAAGTCCACAAGCATTGAGTGAAGCTAGTTCACTCAATGCTATATACTAAGAAGCATTGAGACAAGCTCACACAGTCAAAGCTTAAAGAATAAAGACAGAAAAATTTATCTAAGTACAAAAGCGTTGAGTGAGGAAGGCTCACTCAACGCTCTCAACACTTCCATAACAGAATTATTGGCTAAGTGTTTTGGCATTGAGTCAAGCTTATTCTCTCAACGTCTAGTGACAGAAAATCTGTCTAAGTATTTTGGCGTTGAGTGAAGGTTGCTCACTCAACGTCTATATTAAAAGTGTTTGAATTTGACTAAGTTCACAGGTGCTGATGTCATCAAAATTCAAAATGTTGCGGGATAGCTACAGTACGCGACAAATGGCGCCGCATGCCTACTGTATGACTATTACTGCTAAAGCAAGTTACAGCCAACAACTACAGGTGATCCCCACTGCTTCTTGGAGCTGTTAATCGACGGAATATAAAAGGGACATGATCGGGAGATGGAACTTAACTTTTAGGGTTTTATTCATTTCGAAAAATTGCGGCTGAATATAATCTTCATCTCCATTGTTGTCGTTCTTGAAGCAAGAAGTTGAATCAACCGATCTAAAAGTTCCTCAAGTTAGCCGTAGCCATTTTCATCAGCTACAACAAGTTCAAAAAAGTTTTTTTGAGAAAGAAGAAGCAGAGACTTCAATTTTCTGCAGTCAAGGTTAGTTGTTTGAAGAAGAAAAAGAACTATCTACTCCTTTGTCTTCAATGGCAAGTTCAGAGACTTTGGTTTCTGAGATACTTCCAACACAAGCAACAGTCTACTGAAAAATTCATTTTCTTTTTACTGAGAAGAAGGTAGGTCTGAGGTAAACTTAGTCCATAAAGACATGCACATAAAAATTTCTCTAGTGTCAAATCAATCACATCAACAAACAAAATTTTCTTTTTGTAGGATCCATTCTTGGATCTGAGTAGTAGGATCCTTTTAGATCTTAGTTGTAGGCCTAATTTATAAAGGCTGAGGTAGGATCATTTATTGATCTGAGTGTAGGGCATGTGTGCCTGAGGTAGGGCATGTGTGCCTGAGGTAGGGCCTTTGGCCTGAGGTGGGATCTTAACAGATCTGTAATGTAGGAGAGTTTTATTCTCTGAGTTGTAGCACTAATCTTTATAGCCTGAGTTGTAGGACTTGTGTTCAAGTCCGAGGTAGGTGGTCTTTTGATCACTGAGTTGTAGGAGTAGATCTCAAAGGATAGCTGAAACAAGTATACTTATGGGTTCATGAGGTAGGGCCTTGTGCATGAGTTGTAGGTCTTGGAGGAGACTGAAAGATCCTACGGGATCTGAGTTGTAAGCTCTTAGGAGTCGAGTTTTGAAGAAGGGTCTTGTCTAACAAGGTTTTAGAAAGGTGAGGGACAGTGGGCGTACCAATAATCCATGGAACCACTATAAATATTGTGTGTGCTTTTGTGGATTGTCTTGAAAGCAAGCTAACCTATCTAATTCACAACACACCAAGTTAAAGAAAATATTAAAAGACTAGAAAACCTATTCACCCCCCTCTAGGTGTTTAGCTACCTTAAAATTAAAAACTTTCAAGTGGTATCAGAGGGAGGTTGCTCAAGAAGGACCTAATAGTCAGAGCAGATCTCAAAGGGTAGCTAAAATAAGTATACTTATGGGTTTAGGAGAGAACCATAAGGAGTTGGGTTCCATGAAACTTCCTATCTGCAAAAGGAGAGTTTTGGAATCTGGAAAGAGAGGGTCAGGCTGTTTATGGAATCCTCTAACCCAAGGATCTTTGTGACAGTCAAAGAGAGACCTTTTATCCCTATGAAGGTCTCAGTTATGGATGCAACCGTCCAGACACTAAAGAAATACTTTGAAATGACCAAGGATGATATCATATTAGCTGCACTAGACAAGAGGGCACAAAATATAATTATTAGTATCATAGATGATTCTATCTTATAGAATCTGGTTCACTTCCAGACCTCCAAGGAGATGTGGGACACTTTAGTGATCTACATAGAGGGAACTGAAGAGGTCAGAGATGACAGGAAGTCCATGCTCAACCAGGAGTATGAGGCTTTCAGACAGTCCAAGGGAGAGAGCATAGTTGTATGCTATGAACGGTTCTTCAGAATAGTGAATGAGCTAAAGAACTATGTGAGGGTCTTCAGCCATTATGAGCTGAATGACAAGTTTCGTAGGTCTCTAACAAGAGACTGAGACACAAAGATATGTGCCATCAGAGAGGTGGTCAAGCTAGCTGATAATCCTCCCTATACTCTATTTGGAAAGCTTCTCTCTTATGAGATGCAGCTGGCTATCAAGAAAGAGGAGGAGACCATCAACAAATACCAGGTCAAAGAAAAGTCTTTGACCTTCAAAGCAGACAACACCAAGAGGAGTAAGGAGAGGATTCCCTCTCCTCCAAGGAGGCCTGCTAACTAAGACAGCACATGACCAAGTTCATCTGACAGCAGCATGTCAGATGAAGATTTTGTTGCCTTCTCTAGAAAGCTTCAGAAATTGATGAGGAGGAAGTAGTGGAGGAGCAGACCTTCCTCCTCCTCTCATCACAAGGAGGACTACTATAAGGCAGAGAAGAAACACTCCAAGGGAGGCAGGTATGACTCTAAGCCGAGTAAACATATTTCATCTAAAATTATTTGCTAGTATTACAACAAACCTGATCATGTAATATTTGACTGACCAGTCAAGAGAAATGAGGATGGTGAGAAGAAACATCACCAGCACAAGGGCAAGAAGGACAAGTCCTTCATTGCAAAGAAGGAGAAGAGATGGACTGACTCATCTTTATCTGAGTCTGAAGAAGTAGAAACCCTCATTGGGCTACTGGTTGCAATTGCAGATGAGGCTGAAGACTGTCCTAATGCTAGGAAAGGTAACAGAGCCCCTCTGTCATAGTCAGGCTATGACTTAGAGAAGGATGATGAGGTTGAAGATGCATACAACTGCTGTGGGCTGATGATAATGTCTGATGAAGAATCCAGCCAGGATCAACCTGGTCCAGCAAAGGTACACTCTCTAACTAGCTCATCTTCTGAATCGGATTATGAGATTAGTCCAAATTCTGAGGCATCATCATCCAATGGTGATGATGGCTCATAATATGAGGAAGATGTCAATCAACTGATTGACAAGTATGGTGAACTTCTAGATGCTTTCAAGAGGAGCAAGAAGTTGCACAAAAAGCAAGCTAAGGAGATTGCTTCACTTCAGCTAGCTGCTGCCCAGCAGGCTGAGATAGCATACTTGCTGGATCAGAAGGCTAGGGAAGTCAGCCAGCTCAGGAACATTACTCTCATCCAGATTGACACCATCAAGTACACGGATAGTCTCATTAGAGATCATGAAGAGAAGCTCCAGAGAGAGAAGAGAATTGTGACTAGTTACTCTAAGCCCAATATAGTGTTGCCCCTGATAGACTCTTCTCCTCTCAGAAGGGTAAGAAGGGGTTGGGGTTTAAGGTAAATACTAGAGTTACCCCTTCCAAAGGGAAAGGGAAAGCTCCAGTCCATCCTCTGGCTTCTAAGCCTCCCATACCTTTTAAGAAGGTGATGTTGCCTTCAAACAGGTATGACCAAGAAAGCATCTATGGTCACTAGATGAATGGTAGATCCACTAGTATGAATAAAGATGTTCACAACTATGGTGGAAGGTATAGTAAGGGAATGAGTGCCTTTAAGGCTCCCTATGAGGAAATTCAAATGGCCCATCCTGGACCATTTGTTTCAGCCCCCACTCTCAAGAACAAGGCAGTTGCCTTCACTCAAGCCCATCCATCAAAGGTTCAGACTAAGGGTAAGTATGTTAGCAGGCCAAATCTAGTTATCTTTGATGCTATAAATAACATGACATCTGCAAAGAAGATTGCTGCAAATGGCATTCAGAGCCAAACAAGCAAGCCTGCTAGAAGACTTACATTCAATCAGATCCTTGTTGAAAGGAACTTGATGAAGGATGCTACACCTCTTCCTTTTATTCAGTCAGCAGTTAACCAAACTGCAGGACCTGCATAGAAAAGAAGATATAATATCCATAAGTGTTGGTGTTGTGGTAAGGTGGTGCATTTTGCCCTAGATTGCTGATACAATCCAAGTGTGTCGAAAGCAAAGGTTAGTCTCCTTGTCAGAAATTATGTAGGAAGACAGTTTGTGTTTCAGACTAATCAGAACCTAGGACACAATAATTATTGGGGTCCTAAGGTAAGATAAATCATTTTCTACAGGTTATTCCAAGTGCCCATACCCCTATATGGTACTTGGACAGTGGTTGTTCCAGGCACATGACTGGAACAAAGAGCAACTTAAAAGAGTACACTCCAATGAATGATAGACCCAAAGTTATCTTTGGTGGTTCAGATAGAGGAGTGACATGAGGCTATGTTAAGATTACCAATGGCATAGTCACAATCTCAAAAGTGGCCTATGTTGAGGGGTTGTAACACAACCTCATAAGCATAAGCCAACTATGTAATCTTGGCTATGTCATTTCCTTCCATAAGGATAAGCGCCAGATTAAGAGGTCAAGTGACCAAGAAGTCATCTTGACAGACACTAGGAGTGGAAATATTTTGTGTTTAAATTTCCTTTTTCTTAATAAAGACTTTCCTATTTGTCTAGTTGCAAATAAGAAAGTCTCATATTGTGTACAATGGCATAAGAGACTAGCTCATTTGAATTATAAGACTATTGACAAGCTCTTTAGTGAAGAACTAGTTAGGAATGGTCCTAAGATGAAATGTATTAAGGAAGGCATTTGCTCAGCATGCTAAAAGGGTAAGCAAACCAAAGCTTCCTTCAAGGGCATTAGGACCAAAGATTCTGTCAGGTACGTATACCTCTTGCATATGGACTTGTTTGGTCCTATGTCAGTTCATAGTATAGGTAGAAAAGTCTACACCATTGTGGTGGTTGATAACTATTCTAGGTTTGCTTGAGTTTTCTTTCTCAAGACAAAGTCTGAAACACTTGATGTCTTCAAGTATTTTGTCAAGCAGATTCAGAATGAACTAGACAGTACTGTGGTCAAAATCATAAGTGATCATGGGACTGAATTTCACTCTGAAAGCATGATAATTTTCTGGGAAGAGCAAGAGATTCATCAAGAATTTTCTTCTCTAAGAACACCCCAACAAAATGGGATTGTTGAGAGAAAAACAGAACTCTCATAGAGACTGGTAGGACCTTGTTGAGTGATACATCTCTCCTAGAATAGGCAGTGAATATTGCATGTCATGTCCTTAACAGAGCCTCTATCACCAAGAGCAACAAGAAGACTCTCTATGAGATCTTGAAGGGCAGAAAACCAAACCTGGGCTATCTCAGGATCTTTGGTAACAAGTGTTATGTACTTCATAATGGGAAGTCCTATGTGACAAAGTTTGCTGCCAAGTTTTTTGATGAGATTTTTGTTGGGTACAACAATCACAGTAAAGCTTATGGGATCTACAACTTGAAAAGCCAAGTTGTAGAAGAGTCTGTACATGTACGCTCTGTTTGGGATAGCTTTGGAGGATTGAAAAGCTACTGTCCGGATAGAGCTGTTTTAAAATAGATCTCTGGGGAGCAATTTTGAAAAGCTGTAGAGTGTTTGGGTGTTCTGTGTAGAAGTGCGCTCGGAATCACTGGAGGAAGGACGTTGGGGGCTTGGAGTCGTCAGAGGAAGGCCGTCCGGGGCTCGGAATCGCCAGAGGAAGGTCGTCCGGCCTCTGAGCTTGTTCCAACTGAAGAAACCATTAGATTTCCAAAACCTGTGAGAGAGAAAGCTATTTTGCGGAAGCTGGAGCTGGGGGGGGGGGAGATTTCTGAAAAACTGCAAAATAACTCCAGTTTTTTGAAAAGCTCTTCATAAGGAGCTATCCCAAACACATATAAAACAGCTCTGGCGGCTGGAATATAGATTTTCCAGCCGCCAGAGCTGCGCCAAACAGACCCGTAGTCTTTGATGAGTCTATCATGATTAATAATGAGCTGCCATGCTCCTCTTCTAGTACTGTAGGTACAGAGCTGATGATGTATAAGTTAAGCATCAAGGAAGCTTCTCCAGTAATCCAAGACGGAGTGGATATTCCAGAAGAACTACAAGGCAGACTTGAAGTGGATGAAGATCAGCAAGAAGCTGCTACTGAAGCTGATGCTGAAAGAAGATTGCCTCCAGTTGTCAGGCATCTAAGAGATCATCCAAGACACTAGATAATTGGTGATGCAAACCAAGGAGTGGTGACAAGAAGCAAGAGCCTTAATACAATAATGTATGCAAGTTTCCTATCACAAGTTGAGCCTAAGAGATTTGAAGAGGCCAACATAGATCAGTTCTGTATTGTAGCAATACAAGAGGAATTGAACCAGTTTAAGAGGTGTAAGGTCTAGAAGTTGGTTCCCAAACTACAAGGATATAATGTCATTGGAGTCAAGTGGATTGACAAGAATAAACTTGATGAAAATGACATTATAATCAAGAACAAGGCTAGGTTAGTAGCTAAGGGGTACAAATAAGAAGAAGGTATTGACTTTGATCAAACCTTTGCCCCTGTAGCAAGATTGGAAACCATCAGACTCTTCCTTACATATACTATATTCAAATGATTTAAAGTCTACCAGATGAATGTGAAGCCAGCCTTCCTGAATGGTGACTTAAAGGAAGAAGTCTATGTTGAGTAGCCTCCAGGTTTTGTTATTCCTAACTCACCTGATTCTATTTATAGACTTAGGAAAGCTCTATATGGGCTGAAACAAGCCCCCTAGAGCATGGTATGAGACATTGTCTAGCTTCCTTATTGATAACAAATTCTCAAGAGGGAAGATAGACAAGACCCTATTCCTAAGGGAATCTAAGGGCAAGATCACCCTAATCAAGATTTATGTAGATGATATAATCTTTGGATCTACTGATGACAACTTTTGCAGGAAGTTTACCAAACTTATGCAAGAGAAGTTTGATATGAGCAGTATGGGTGAACTTAAGTTCTTCTTGGGCCTCCAAGTAACATAGACTGAAGATGAATTATTCATATCCCAGTTTAAGTTTACCAAGGAGTTGACCAAAAATTTTGGTATGGAGAATGCCTCTACCATGAAAACTCACATATGGTCAAGTATACTTATAGACAAAGATGAAGTAGGGAAATATATTGATGAAACTTCGTATAGAAGGATAATTGGCTCCCTTCTATATCTTACTGCAAGTAGGCAGACATCATATATGCTACACGTGTTTGTGCTAGGTATCAGGCTAGCCCTAAAGAATCTCACTACTCTGATGCTAAGAGGATTTTGAGGCATCTTAAGGGTACACCATATCTTGGCCTATGGTACCATAGAAATAGGGATTTTAAACTAATAGGTTATTCAGATGCAGATTTTATAGGCTGCAAAGAGGACATGAAGAGCACTTCAAGCACATGTCAGTTCTTGGGAGGAAGACTAGTGTCTTGGAGCAGGAAGAAGCAGACCAGTGTTACAATCTCAATAGCTGAGTCAGAATATATCTCAGTAGGTAGCTGTTGAGCACAGTTGCTGTGCATCCATTATCAGCTCCAGGACTATAATCTCTAAATAAGTAGAACTCCTTTGTACTTTGATTCTACTAGTGCAATCTCAATTGCTAGGAATCTTGTTTCTCATAACAGGACTAAGCACATTGAGATTAGGTATCATTCATTAGGGAGCATGCAGAATGTGAAGATATCAGTCTTGAGTTTGTCCCTACAGACAAGCAAGTTGCTGACATCTTCACTAAGACACTAGATGGAACAAAGTTCAACACCTTCAAGTTCGAGTTGGGTATGTTGAACTTGGTATTGCTTCAGTTGCTCCTTGTTGAAAGTCTTTGTTTTCAAGTTCAGCTAACACTTAGATGGGGGGGGGGAATAAGTCTTTTTAATTTCCTTTTAGTGCTTGTTTTCCTAGATGTAGGTTGTGATTAGTTTACTTAGGCTTTCAAGGCATACACAGAAAACACAAGTAATTTATAGTGGTTCCCTAGATTTTGGGTACATCCACTGTCCCTCTACTCCTTTCTAACAGTGTGTTAAATAAGGCTCTTCTCCAATACTCGGCTGCTCAAGAGCTTACAACTCGATCCCGCAGGACCACTCTGTCTCCTTCAAGACTTACAACTCGGGCATTAAGCCCTACCACTCAGTGATTCAACAATCACCTACCTCAGGCACAAAGCCCTACAACTCAGTCTAGAAGGACAACCCTACCTCAGATTCAAAACTGAATCCTACACTCAGCCTCTATAACTCAGGCTTACAACTTAGATTCACACAGGAATACTACACTCCGATCCAAGATTGGATCCTATAGAAAATAAAAATATTGTGAATCAATTAGACACCAGAGAAATTTCTCTGTGTCTTTCTTCCTAGGCTGAGCAGATTTCAGCCCTATCTTCTTCACAACAACAAGTTGAAATGATCTTCAGTACTGGGCTGCATGTGCTGAAAGTAACTCAGAATCAAGATTCTGATCCGTTGTTGAAGACAATGGATCTGAAGGTGTTGTATCTTCTTCAAAAAAACTACCAGTTTTAGCAGACTCTGAAGGCTCTGCTTCTCTTCTCAATCAGAAATTGATTCTGAACTTGCTGTCACAGATGAAGATCACAACAACTATCTCTTCTTGCTTTCAGGTAACCTGAACAGAACTTGTGCTTTAGGCTCGACGATAATGGCGAGTAAGAAGACGAAGTTCCACCGATATGCGTAATCAGAAAACCCTAATATCTCTCTTTTATTTCAACCAATCTTATCCTTTTATAGTCAACTGATCAACGACTCTTTGTACTATGGGCCTGGTCTAAAAAGGACAAGTTACTACCTTCCATTTGCAAAAAATGAAAACAGCTGTCCTCCGACGCTATTAACGACATACTGCAGCTTTCCCGCAAAGAATTTGAACTGTGTTGACTTTGTTGACTTTTGCTTAAGTGAGCCATTTTGGACTTAGCCAAATTCATAAAAACACTCTAGGCATCGAGTGCGTTGAGTGAACTGGTTTCACTCAACGATTCTTGACTTAGCTTATTCTTCAACTCTTTCTGCATTCATGACGTTGAGAGCATTGAGTGATTGACCTTCACTCAACGCCATTTGCCTTAGCTCCTTCTTAACTCTGCCAACTGCTGATGCATTGAGTGATCTGGCTTCATTCAACGTTTCCGTACTTAGAATAATTTTACTCTACATTAAGGCATTGAGTGTGTTGACTTCTCTTAACGCCATCTCCCTTCTGCCTTAACATTTGACTAGGCGTTGAGTGAAGTGACTTCACTCAATGCTTTTGGATTTGGTCAAATTCCGATTTCTTCTTAGGCTTTGACTGCAGCAGCATGACTCAAAGCTTTCTTCCTTTGGCGTTGAGTGAACTGGCTTCACTCAACGCTTTAGTATTTAGACAGATTTTTCTTGCCATTCTACCAAGGCTTTGACAGAATCAGCATGGCATTGAGTGAACTGGCTTCACTCAACGCTTTTGAACTTAGAAACTTTTCCTTTTACAGAATCTCTCTGGATTTGACTGAGGCAGCTTTACTCAACGAATTTGCTGCATGGCGTTGAGTGAGTTTACATCAATCAACGCCTATTGACTTAGTCGATCTTTTTGCTTGCTGAAGCTTGGCTTTGACTATCCACTCCTGACTCAGCGCTATAGCTCATCTAGCATTGAGTGAGCTGTCCTCAATCAACGCTTATTGACTTAAGCAATTTCCTATCTTTCCAGTATCCTTCTTTGTATCCACCTATCCAATCAATGTGACAAAGACTATCCTACATGCATGAATTTAAACACCCATCAAAAACAACTATGTGTATATCATTGACTTGTTTGACTTCTTACAAATCTGGGACATTGGGATCAATGGACCCGACACTTGTGTTATTTTTATTGCAGATTGTGCTACTTCTTGTAGGTGGAAAAGACCTTCAGTGGTATGAAGATTTTTCAAGTGGTATACCTTCATTGGTATCAAGTTTTTCAAGTGGTTTAAGTGCTATCCAGACTAGAAAAAATTAAAGTGTCTACCAGGAAGGATGATAGAAGATGCTTCAGTTGAGGGAAAGCAAGTCCAGCACTTGTAGGGATAGATTCAGCCTCATGTAGAGAAGGAGCAAGCTGTTGCAACAGTTGATTATCTGAACTCAAAAAGGGGGAGAAGATAATCAGATGCCAACACCTCCCTGACTATTTACAGAAATCAAAAAGGGGGAGGAAAAGGAAATGATCAAGGCCAGGCAGTAGCAAAACAAGGGGAGCAGGAAGTGATGATGATCACCCTGTAGGCAAGGAAAGTATGGTAACCTATAACTTGATACTCTTGTTCTCTTGTTATAAGTTTTTCAATTTAATGTTTTATTGCTGCATATATTAGTGTATATCATTGACTCAAAATTTTGTTTAAGGGTTTTGACTTCTTCAAATATGGAGAGATTGTTGGGTCCATTGCTTACAATATCCCATATTTGTAGAAGTCAAATAATTCAATGGTATATATATATAGTTGTATTTGATGTATGTTCAAGTTCATGCATGAAGGTTGGTTCTTGTCACATTGATTGGACAGGTATTCCAAGTGGTAGTGACAGGTGGTCACAAGGTAGAGAAGTGGAGAGATAAAAATCTGTCTAAGCCAACAAGCGTTGAGTGAAGTCAATTCACTAAATGCCAGATGTCAAAGAAGAATGCTGGAAAGGCTGAAAATCGCCTAAGTTTGCAGGCGTTGATATAAGCTAGTTCACTCAATGCTAGAAGCAAAAAAGCGCTGAGTAAGGTGTGGACAGTCAAAGCCCAGCAGTCTGTAAAGCAATTCTGCGGCTAAGTCCACATGCGTTGAGTGAAAGCAGTTCACTCAACGTCATATATCAAAAGGCATCGAGTATAGTTGAGTCTGTCAAAGCTTCAGTATTGGCAAGGAAGAAAATGCGGCTAAGTCTACAGGCGTTGAGTGAAGCCAATTCACTCAACGCCATATACCAAGAAGCATTGAGACAAACTCATATAGTCAAAGCTTAAAGAAAGAAGATAGAAAAATCTGTCTAAGTACAAAAGCGTTGAGTGAGGAAGGCTCACTCAACGCTTCCATAATAGAATTATTGGCTAAGTGTTTTGGCATTGAGTCAAGCTTATTCACTCAACGTCTAGTGATAGAAAATCTGTCTAAGTGTTTTGGCATTGAGTGAAAGTTGCTCACTCAATGCCTATACTAAAAGTGTTTGAATTTGACTAAGTCCACAGGTGCTGACGTCATCAAAATTCAAAATGTTGCGGGATGGCTACAGTACACGACAAACGGCGTCGCATGGATACTGTATGACTATTACTGCTAAAGCAAGTTGCATCCAACAATTACAGGTAGTCCCCACTGCTTCTTGGAGCCGTTAATTGGCGGAAGATAAAAAGGACATGATCGGGAGACGAAACTTAACTTTTAGGGTTTTATTCATTTCAAAATGTTGCGACTGAACTTCATCTTCATCTCTATTATTGTCGTTCTTGAAGCAAGAAGTTGAATCAACCGATCTAAAAGTTCCTCAAGTTATCTGTAGCTATTTTCATCAGCTACAACAAGTTCAGAAAAGTTTTCTGAGAAAGAAGAAGAAGCAGAGACTTCAATTTTATGCAGTCAAGGTTAGCTGTTTGAAGAAGAAAAAGAACTGTCTACTCCTTTGTCTTCAACAGCAAGTTCAGAGACTTTGGTTTCTGATATATTTCCAGCACAAGCAGCAGTTTACTGAAGAATTCATTTTCTTGTTGCTGAGAAGAAGGTAGGGCTGAGGTAAACTCAGTCCAGAAATACAGGCATGGAGAAATTTCTCTGGTGTCAAATCAATCACATCAACAAAGCAAAATTTCTTTCTGTAGGATCCATTCTTAGATCTGAGTTGTAGGATCATTTTGGATCTGAGTTGTAGGCTTGATTTATAAAGGCTGAGATATGATTATTTGTTTATCTGAGTGTAGGGTCTGTGTGCCTGAGGTAGGGACTTTGGCCTGAGGTACGATCTTAACAGATCTGAGTTGTAGGAGAGTTTTATTCTCTTAGTTGTAAGGCTAACCTCCATAGCCTGAGCTGTAGGACTTGTGTTCAAGTCTGAGGTAGGTGGTCTTTTGATCACTTAGTTGTAGGAGCAAGCTTGCTCTAAGGTAGTGCCTTGTGCCTGAGTTATAGGTCTTGGAGGAGTCTGAGAGATCCTACGGGATCTGAGTTGTAAGCTCTTAGGAGCCGAGTTTTGGAGAAGGGTCATGTCTAACAAGCTGTTAGAAAGGCGAGGGACAACGGACGTACCCATAATCTGGGGAACCACTATAAATATTATATTGAAGCCAGGAAAATCCCGACCTCAGAATCGGACTAGGCGACCTAAGGCTATCGGTCTCGCAGTGAAGTCAGACGGCCCTCAGAAGCGAGAACAAGGACGAGCTGAAGAAACAAGACCCCAGGCCGCTATGGCAGGAAGGTCCCGCCACGTACCCAGTTGCTTGGAAGAAGCAACCCCTTCTCAACCAGAATGGCCGAGCTAGATACGAAGGAGATGCACGAGCTGGGGTTCGCGAGTAATGATCCGAGAATCTTGTGTCCCTCCTTCGTACCCATGGGGTCCTATTTATAGGGAAATCCAAAGAGGGGGGGGGGTCTTACTTATACCCCCACTCTGGCGATTGGGAGACTTACTGGGGAGCTCACACGGACTAGGCGAGTATCCCGCCTTAGTCGCCACCTGGCGAGTATGCCTAGGGAGCTCGCCATACTCGCACGGGTCTTCCACGGCGTGGGGCGCTAATCCTGACCCCCGTCTTGACTTGTTGATCTTGACTCCTGATGACCTGACGGTGGTAGGGTCCACCCTCATCAAATACGGGTTGTACACAATCCCCGCTCTTTTTGGGCAACATAGGAGCCCTGAAAGAAACATCCATCACTTATTCGGTGAGCTGCTATGCCGAGTATCTGTCTGCTCGCTCTGTCTACTGCTCAACGAAGTCTATAAATAAGGGGTCCTGGTTGCTGGGACGGATCCCCAAAACTCGCCCACCATGTCGGATGCCAACCCGAAGCTTCTCGAGGACAGCCTCGCCGCCTTGTCTGGCCTTCTCGGCATCGCCAGACCGAAGAGGCCGCGCGAGGGAGATGTCGCGACCGATTTGCCACCGCTGAAGAAGAAGAAAATCAAGAAGCCCAAGCAACCTGCCTCCTCAGCGGTCGACTCGCCTTCGCCATCTGGGTCAGTTGCGGCGGTGACTGCCGAACCCACACCCTCCGCCAGTACCCAGAAGCTCCTCAACGACCTTGGTCTGGGCGATGTTCCGGACTCGGTCACCTTCAGCCCAGACAAGAATCCCGAAGTCGCCAAGGTGTCGACGACATCCCAAGCCGAAGTCGTCACCGTAACAGGTCGCCGCTCCGACCCCCCTTTCCAATCATTAACTACCGTGCTTTTCGCTGATCCGGCTTTCTTGTGCAGACTCCCCTTCGGGCGATACTGACGCGCCACTGGACGTCGCCCCCCTGAGCTCTGCGTCGCTGCTCGCCCTCGCCGCGGGTAAACCTCTCTGGACCACGCATACGGTTCAGATCAATATCGCTGCGAAAAAGATGACGGGGACCTCTTTGGCGAAAGGAACCCCTCCGGCAAGTAAGGGTCTTCCGGCGGGCAAAGATCTCCCGGCGAGCAAGGATCTCCCGGCGAGCAAGGATCTCCCGGCCTCCTCCGTGCCAGACTCGTCATTGCCATCGGCGAGCACTCCCTTACCGCCGCCGCCACCTCTGGATGCAGCTTCCGAACAGGCGAGGGGCACCGTCTTGCCGCCGCCGCCGCCCTTGTCCGCCCAGCAGAAGGTGGCCTTGCAGCGACATCCCCCGCTTTCTCCGTTGAAGACTTTCCAACAGCCGGAGAGCTCGTCGCAGGCTCCGACCCCGCCGAAGAAACCAGATAGGCCGCAGTCGAGTTATTTTCTGCCACGGGTTGGGGACCCCGACCATGGAGGATGCGGGCAGGGAGGTCGCGGTCAAGGCAGACCAGCCGACCACCCTGGAGGCTCATCGTCGGGTAGGCGAGATACCTCTGGTCGCATTTCTCCACCGCGCCGTATAACACCCCGAAACTCAAAAGAGAGACGGGTGGCATTTTTTAAGCCAAGACAGGGGTTTTGAAGTATGTGACACGGGTCTCGACACGGGCGTGTCGGAGGCCGTTTCAGGGCGTGTTCGACCACGGGTCGTGCGGTCGACGCTTTGGCGGTCGACGATCGTAGAAGGCTGGAACACGGCCTGGGACACGGGCGTGTCCCAGGGCATGTCAGGCACACGGCATGTGACACGGGCGTGTCACATGGTCGTGTCCTCCTCGGTACATTTCTGGTCCTGTGCCATTTTTTGCACACGGGTAGTGACACGGGTGTCGACACGGGTGTGTCATCCGACACGGGTAGTGACACGGGCGTGTCATCCGACACGGGTAGTGACACGGGTGTCGACACGGGTGTGTCATCCGACACGGGTAGTGACACGCGTGTCGACACGGGCGTGTCGGTGGCCGTGTCCTTCTCGGGTTCAGAAAGCTGGCCGATTGCACACGGGGGGGGGGGGGGGGGGGCGTGACACGGGTCCTGACACGGGCGTGTCACAGGTGACACGGGAGTGTCGGAGGCCGTGTCGAATGCCGTGTGCTGGTTTTTGAGTCGGTCGAGACGGCGAATGGGTGACACGGCCAGGCACACGACCGTGTTGCAACCCGTGTTCGGCCCCAGATTTTGTATTTTGAGGCCTAATCATGGCCGTCCGTTTCCTTAGCTTGGGATCCAACGGCTGGGGGTTGTTCCTGCTGTGTTTAAGCTGGGAATAGGGTTGGAAAACCCTCATTTCGCTTGGGTTCTCTCTCTCTAAAGTCTAGAGAGAAGGGAGAGCTTGGAGGAGGAAGAAGGAGGTCAACTTCGGCCGTCGGTGGAGCTTCGGAGCTCCGATTCTCGATCCGAGTCCAGATCCGCGAAGGCGAGGCCGATACGGTGCTTCCCATCCGAGTGGATCGTCATGGCGCCGAGGAGAAATGCAAGGGTAACGATTTCTCATCCTTGGGCATGTGAAGCCCTTTTTCCCTTTGCATAGGAAGCCCTCTCTCGCGAGTGAGCGAAGAGTTGGAGCGTTCCTTGGGGTAGATATGTAAAGTCCCCCTTGTGTAGAGTCCGTATGCGAAAACGGACATAGGCATTGTGTGTGAAGCCTATCCGGACAAGTAGAGCCGGATCGGTGATGTTGCATTGCATATGAACCGGGGAAGACTCCGGGTGTTTGGGTATTTTTCGGGTTTTCTACGTGGTAGATTGCAACAGGGAGCCTTGGAGAGTAACTCCAAGGTGCACCCGGAAAACTGGGCAAAAGCGAGTTTTGCCAACACGATGGCCGGGGAGCCAACGTGAACATAACCGGGTTATGTGATTGTTGTGGCGGAAACGGGACTCGGTGAGTCTTGACCTGCGCATATGGCTTAAATTGCCATTGCGATATGAGCACGGGTCAGGCGGAACCGTACCCGGTCTATGTCGTTCGGTGGGACCGTTGGCATGGATGAGAGTCTTCGGCGGTCTATGGCTTAAATTGCCGTGACCAAGGGCAAGAAGGCAAAATGCTCATATGGTTGGCCGTCCAAGGGGCGGTGGTGGAACAGGAACGTCTATGGCTTGAATTAACGTGACGTTGGCCGGTTCGCCGTGAATGTGCCCTGTGTGCACGAGGTGTGTGGCCGTGCGAGCCTACGCCTGTGATGATGTGTGTTTATGCTAATAAATTGCCTATACTAATAAAGTGCAGGGAAAGAGCATCGCCGCCCCGATTTTGGGGCAGGATCGTTATAATTTGGTCAGCATAGCTGACCGTTGCTTTTGTTTGCCACCGGGCGGTGGTTTGTGCTTGCAGGTGCTGCGGAGCCGAGCGGAAAATAGCGGGCTAAAGCCCTTGAAGCTGTGCCGGCCCTCGAAGGCCTAAATGTTTATGTTTTTCCCGTTTATCATGTATGGCCGGCCTGCATGCCGAGGTTTGGAAAACACTTTATTTAAAGCAAACTGTTGTAAGGCCTTAAGGCCCGTACTCGTGTATTGTACATTCCTATTTGGTTTGTGTAGTGGACATTCATGCGTGTGGCTGGGTTCTTTCCTTTCTTGCAACTTAATAATTGCTTCCGCTAGGTGTTATGTAGGACGTTATGATTGGTTGATTGGTTTCAACGCGTAACCAACCGGTCTGTCCGTAGTATATGGCGTTGGGCCCCGGCCGGACCTACTGTTATATGTTATACGACGGATAGGGGTGTTACAAATTGGTATCAGACTACTGGTTTCGGTCAAACTTAAATGAATTCGTGGGCGAATTCACTTTAAGGGGTGGTGAGCACATGTGTGCGTCATCGTTATAACATGAAAAGAACCCATGAATGTCCACTTAGGAATGAAAATACACATGTTTGAGGAACCTGTGTGTTCCTATAATTGCTGTTTGCAATAGTATTTGGTCGCTTATCGGTGTTTTGCACGTTTATAGGTGACCAGAAGTGGTGTTGGGCCATCAGAACGGCCAGGTTCTGAGGCAAGCAGTGCGCCAAGTGAGGCGCCTGCAACACCTCTGTCTGCCGAGACCATTAGGTTGGTGGCAGAAGCTGTCATGGCGATGATTAATGCGCAACCGGCAAGACAGGTGCAGCAGCCTGCTCCTGCGGAGGAGCAAGTGCCGCTCCAAGCGGCGGAGTCTAGAAGGGTTGAGCAGGTGGCGGTGGAGCCGGAGTTACCTCGGAGAGCAACTGAAAGACAGTTGAAGCATGTGATGGGCTTCCACCCACCGGTGTTCTCGGGAACGGGAATCCCGACCCAGGCTGAAGATTGGCTCTCAAGAGTCAATAGGGTGATGACAGCTACTGAAACGGAAGAGTGGCAGAAGACCACGATAGCGACGTTCCTTTTGGATGGGGACGCAAGGTTATGGTGGGAAGGCCTAGAGCTACACCAGTTGAGGGGAAGGCCGTTGGCCGAAGTTCCTATGGCGGAGTTTGCAAGATTGTTCATGGCTCGATACCTCCCCTCAGCGCAGAGGATCGCATTGGAGAACGAGTTCCAAAAGTTGGTGCAAGGAGATAGCACTGTAGACGAGTACCTCCACGAGTTTACTCGGTTGGGGAGATATGCTAGCGCTACCTTGCCGACGAGGAGCGAAAGACTAACCGCTTCTACGAAGGGTTAAGAGATGAGCTAAGGTTGCTACTGTCAGGGCCCATGACGCAGGGTTTCCTAACCTTGGTCAACTCGGTCTGGTCCTTGGAGAAGGACATGAGAAATGTGCAAGCTAAGAAGGAATCTGGCGGGAAGAAATCGGAGTTCAAAGCGCCGACTACGTCGAAGTCGGGCTATCGAAAATTCTTCAAGAAGACTAGGACGTCAGGTCCAGCTTCTTCTACAAGTGCCTCGGGGGCAACTACCAACCGAACCTCGGGCGCTTGTTTCACGTGTGGAAAGACGGGGCACTTTGCCCGCAATTGCTGGAGCGGACGCCCAAAATCCGAGAGGAAGCAAGGAGCTACTTACGAAGAGAAGGGCAAGGCGGTGGAGTCAACCGCGTCTCATTATGCTCCGACTCAGCCTAGAGTCTACAACTTGGGGCAGCAAGAGGCCATTAAACAAGCGGATGTGGTGACAGGTACGAGTTAATTTATAGCAAGTTAACTTAGATACTGTTGTTTATTGCTTGTTAGCCTAATATGGTTTGCATAGGCTTTGTTTTGATTAGCGATAGTCCGGCACGGGCACTGTTCGATACGGGAGCTTCACACTCCTTCTTGTCCGAAAATTTTATATCGCGCATCGGAGTCCCTTCTTCGATGGCGAAGGACAAGTTGGATGTGCTGCTACCGAATGGGTGCTCGATGCGTGCGGACAGAGTGTGCGCCGTAAAGGTTCACATTGGGAGCCAAGAGTTTGACTTGCTAGCGTCATTGCTGCCGCTAGTAGAGTTCGACGTTATCTTTGGGATGGATTGGATTTCGGAGCAGAAAGCTTGGATTGACTGTGACCGGAAGGAGGTCAAGCTGGGTGTTGGGCTGGGGAAAACATTCGAGGGACTCAAGGGGTCGAGCAAGACGCTGATGTCTGCTCTTCAGGTGGTAAAGGCAGTTCGTGCTGGTGCAGAGCTGTTCTTCGCAATAGTGGGGGCTATGGAGCCAAAGTTCACGTTGGATAGCATCCCCGTGGTTTGTGAATACCCCGATGTGTTCCCGGATAGTCTTCCCGGGGCCTCACCGCGGCGAGAGATTGATTTCACCATCGAGCTCGTACCGGGGGCCAAACCGGTATCACGTGCTCCGTATAGGTTGGCGCCTAAGGAGATGGCAGAGTTGAAAGTTCAGCTAGAGGAGCTGATGGATCAAGGTTATGTGCGTCCAAGCTCGTTGCCTTGGAGCGCACCGGTCCTCTTCGTTAAGAAGAAGGATGGTAGTATGCGGTTGTGTATCGACTACAGAGAGTTGAACAAGCTGACGGAAAAGAACAAGTACTCGATCCCGAGGATTGATGATCTCTTTGATCAGTTAGTCGGATCGTCGGTATATTCTAAGTTGGACTTGAAGTCGGGGTACTATCAGTTGAGGATAAGGGAATGTGATATCCCGAAGACGGCGTTCAGCACAAGGTATGGGCATTTCGAGTTCACGGTCATGCCGTTTGGACTGACGAATGCGCCATCAGTGTTTATGGACTTGATGAACAGGACGTTCCGAGATTTCCTGGATCGCTTTGTGATCGTCTTTATTGACGATATATTGGTGTACTCGCAGTGCGAAGAAGATCACTTCAAGCACTTGTATCTAGTGTTGGAGACTTTGAGGAGGAATGAGCTGTATGCGAAATTCTCCAAGTGCGAGTTCTGGTTACCCTCAGTAGCGTTCCTTGGTCACATTGTTAGTGGGGAAGGTATAGCGGTGGATCCGGCGAAGATCGTTGCGATACGGGAGTGGCCTGCGTTGTCTTCTGTCGCGGAAGTCCATAGTTTTCTCGGGCTTGCCGGATATTACAGACGCTTCGTCGAGAACTTCTTGCGGATAGCGCTACCTCTCACGAAGTTGACAAGGAAAGATCAGAGATTCTTGTGGACGCAGGAGTGCGTGCAAGCGTTTGAGGAGTTGAAGAGACGGTTGACCACGACGCCAGTGCTTAGTTCGCCGAGTGGGACCGAGGGTTTCGAGGTGTATAGTGACGCCTCAGGTAGTGGTTTGGGCTGCGTGTTGTTGCAGCATGGGAGCGTGATAGCTTATGGATCGCGTCAGCTGAAAGTGCATGAAAGGAACTATCCGGTCCACGACTTGGAGTTGGCGGCCGTGATATTTGCACTTAAGCTGTGAAGGCACTACCTATACGGCGTAAGGGTCGATATATATACCGATCACAAGAGCCTGAAGTACCTGTTGGATCAGAAGGATCTTAACATGAGGCAGAGGAGGTGGATGGAGTTCCTGGGGGACTACACATTCAAGATTCATTATGTACCCGGGAAGGGCAATGCAGTTGCAGATGCGTTGAGTCGCTGGGCTCCCTCCCAAGCCAACTGGTTGTCAGTGCATGATGAGCGACTGATACGGGAGTTGGAGGAGCTTGAGATCTATTGCGTTGACAAGAAGACGAGCGCCAAAGCAATGTTGAACTGGACAGAGGTCCAGTATGACCTGGCTGATCAGGTTCGGCAGGCATTGGAGTTAGATGACTCCATGAAGGAGCTTATGGAGGCAGCGTTGGATGGGTCAAATTCCCAGTTTTCAGTGGAAGATGGGTTGCTAAGGAAGGATCATCGGTTGTGCGTCCCAAGCGGGAGTAACCTACGGGCGGAGTTGATGTACGAGGCTCATCATACCAAGTACTCGATCCACCCAGGGAGCACAAAGATGTACCGTGACCTCAAGAAGCTGTTTTGGTGGCCGGGGCTTAAGAAAGATGTGGCGTTGTTTGTGGCTAAGTGCCAAACATGCGCCTTGGTGAAGGCGGAGTGCCAAAAGCCGGGAGGATTTCTGAAGTCCTTGCCTATACCGGAGTGGAAGTTCGACGACATATCTATGGACTTTGTGCATGGGTTGCCAAGGTCGCAGAAAGGGAACGACGCCATCTGGGTGATCGTAGATCGGTTAACTAAAGTGTCGCATTTCATTCCGCATAGGAAAGACGACTCGGTGGAGAAGTTGGCAAAGCTATATGTGGACAATATAGTTAGACTGCATGGTGTGCCTCGCAGCATTGTGAGTGATCGCGATGGATGTTTCACGTCCAATGATTGGAGGTTGGTGCAGCAGATGCTGGGGAAAAAGTTTAAGTTCAGCACAGCCTTCCATCCGCAGACGAATGGGCAGACCGAGAGAGTCAATAGAACGATGGAGGACATGCTCCGCATGTGTGTCCTAGACTTCGGGAAGCATTGGGAGGACCACCTGTATTTGGTGGAGTTTGCGTACAACAATGGCTACCAAGCGAGTATACAAATGGCACCCTTCGAGGCCCTGTATGGTAGGAAGTGTCGCACGCCATTATCGTGGCTTGAAACGGGTGAGGCAAGGTTGTACAAGAAGCAGGAGGTGGAAAATGCTACTTCTTTGGTGCGGATCATTCGAGAGCGTTTGCTGATCGCTCAGGATAGGCAAGCTAAGTACTACAATGCCAAGCATCAGAATGTGGAGTTTGCGGTGGGCGATTGGGTGTACTTGAAAGTAAAGCCATTCAAGGGTGTTTCGCGGGTGAGACGCTTGAAGAAGCTGAGCCCAAGATACCTTGGACACTTTGAGATTCTGGAGCGGGTCAGCGAAGCGGCTTATCGTTTGAAGTTATCGGTAGAGTTGAGTGGACTACACGATGTGTTCCACATCTCTGTATTGCGGAAGGCGGTGCAAGAGCCTTCGCAGGTGATCGCAGTTGATCAAGTACCGGTGGACGAAGGGTTGACGACTAGGGTCAAGCCCGTTCGTATTGAAGACTCCGAAGTTAAGCGACTTCGTAATAAGGAGATCCGTATGGTCAAGGTCCATTGGGACAATTGCGGTCGTGAGGAGCTCTCTTGGGAACGGGAGCAGACCATGCTGGAGGAGTACCCAGAGTTATTTCGCTCAGGTACCGCTCTTGGTTTTATGTTTACTTTCCTTTAGTAATTTCGTGGGCGAAATTCTTTTAAGGGGGAGAGAGTTGTAACACCCCGAAACTCAAAAGAGAGACGGGTGGCATTTTTTAAGCCAAGACGGGGTTTTGAAGCAGGTGACACGGGTCTCGACACGGGCGTGTCGGAGGCCGTGTCAGGGCGTGTTCGACCACGGGTCGTGCGGTCGACGATCGTAGAAGGCTGGAACACGGCCTGGGACACGGGCGTGTCCCAGGGCGTGTCAGGCACACGGCATGTGACACGGGCGTGTCACATGGTCGTGTCCTCCTCGGTACATTTCTGGTCCTGTGCAATTTTTGGCACACGGGTAGTGACACGGGTGTCGACATGGGTGTGTCATCCGACACGGGTAGTGACACGGGCGTGTCATCCGACACGGGTAGTGATACGGGTGTCGACACGGGTGTGTCATCCGACACGGATAGTGACACGGGTGTCTACACGGGCGTGTCAGTGGCCGTGTCCTTCTCGGGTTGGGAAAGCTGGCCGATTGCACACGGGGGGCGTGACACGGGTCCCGACATGGGCGTGTCACAGGTGACACGGGCGTGTCGGAGGCCGTGTCGAATGCCGTGTGCTGGTTTTTGAGTCGGTCGAGACGGCGAATGGGTGACACGGCCAGGCACACGGCCGTGTTGCAACCCGTGTTCGGCCCCAGATTTTGTATTTTGAGGCCTAATCGTGGCCGTCCGTTTCCTTAGCTTGGGATCCAACGGCTGGGGGTTGTTCCTGCTGTGTTTAAGCCGGGAATAGGGTTGGAAAACCCTCATTTCGCTTGGGTTCTCTCTCTCTAAAGTCTAGAGAGAAGGGAGAGCTTGGAGGAGGAAGAAGGAGGTCAACACCGGCCGTCGGTGGAGCTTCGGAGCTCCGATTCTCGATCCGAGTCCAGATCCGCGAAGGCAAGGCCGATACGGTGCTTCCCATCCGAGTGGATCGTTATGGCGCCGAGGAGAAACGCAAGGGTAACGATTTCTCATCCTTGGGCATGTGAAGCCCTTTTTCCCTTTACATAGGAAGCCCTCTCTCGCGAGTGAGCGAAGAGTTGGAGCGTTCCTTGGGGTAGATATGTAAAGTCCCCATTGTGTAGAGTCCGTATGCGAAAACGGACATAGGCATTGTGTGTGAAGCCTATCCGGACAAGTAGAGCCGGATCAGTGATGTTGCATTGCATATGAACCGGGGAAGACTCCGGGTGTTTGGGCGTTTTTCGGGTTTTCTACGTGGTAGATTGCAACAGGGAGCCTTGGAGAGTAACTCCAAGGTGCACCCGGAAAACTGGGCAAAAGCGAGTTTTGCTAACACGATGGCCGGGGAGCCAACGTGAACATAACCGGGTTATGTGATTGTTGTGGCGGAAATGGGACTCGGTGAGTCTTGACCTGCGCATATGGCTTAAATTGCCGTTGCGATATGAGCACGGGTCAGGCGGAACCGTACCCGGTCTATGCCGTTCGGTGGGACCGTTGGCATGGATGAGTCTTCGGCGGTCTATGGATTAAATTGCCGTGACCAAGGCCAAGAAGACAAAATGCTCATATGGTTGGCCGTCCGAGGGGCGGTGGTGGAACGGGAACGTCTATGGCTTGAATTGACGTGACGTTGGCCGGTTCGCCGTGAATGTGCCCTATGTGCACGAGGTGTGTGGTCGTGCGAGCCTACGCCTGTGATGATGTGTGTTTATGCTAATAAATTACCTATACTAATAAAGTGCAGGGAAAGAGCATCGCCGCCCTGATTTTGGGGCGGGATCGTTATAATTTGGTCAGCATAGCTGACCGTTGCTTTTGTTTGCCACCGGGCGGTGGTTTGTGCTTGCAGGTGCTGCGGAGCCGAGCGGAAAATAGCGGGCTAAAGCCCTTGAAGCTGTGCCGGCCCTCGAAGGCCTAAATGTTTATGTTTTTCCCGTTTATCATGTATGGACGGCCTGCGTGCCGAGGTTTGGAAAACACTTTATTTAAAGCAAACTGTTGTAAGGCCTTAAGGCCCGTACTCGTGTATTGTACATTCCTATTTGGTTTGTGTAGTGGACATTCATGCGTGTGGCTGGGTTCTTTCCTTTCTCGTAACTTAATAATTGCTTCCGCTAGGTGTTGTGTAGGACGTTATGATTGGTTGATTGGTTTCCACGCGTAACCAACCGGTCTGTCTGTAGTATATGGCGTCGGGCCCCGGCCGGACCTACTGCTATATGCTATACGATGGATAGGGGTGTTACACGCCGTTCTCGGTCTCCTCGCCGCGGTAAGCCCTTTATCGCTTGCTACTTTCGATCTTGTTTGGGTGCCGATTTCTGATCGCGACTTATCTTCCTGAAATGATAGATCTCCCGACGACTCCTGGGCCGGCCTTCATCGATGCCATCAGGTTGTCAAGGAACGAGTATCGTCACGCTGCAGCCCACGCCTACATGGAACTGGAGAGTAAGTTCGACCAGCTCGCCATCTACGAACCTCATCGCCGAATCTCTGCCCTGGAGGTGCGCATGGCAAGGATGGAGGAGATCCAGACCACCTTGGAGAGCTACGAGGCTCACTTCCATATGGTGAAGGAGAATGATAGCCAACTGGCGTTAAACAACCACCGCCTTCAGCTCGTCTTGGACGAGTTGGCTGGGATTTGAGCGAGCATGAGCTCCGTGGGGCGGCTGACGAGGATGGAGGAGCAGCTGCGGCTTGGTGACGACGCAATGACGCTGACGACGGAGCACTTCCGGAGGGCGCGCGAGATGGGCTGGGCCGGGCGACATCCTCATCCTCCGGAGCGGCCACCTAGGACGTAGATTTGTTTTTTGTTGAAGCTGTATTCGCCATTTGGCGACATTGTAACGAACACTTTTTAGCATTTGAATAAAAACAAGCGACTATGTATCTCGCTATTCGTTTTGCCGCGACTTTATATGATTCATGGTATCCCGAGTTTACTCGTGCAGGTCTTGGCGAGCGTCGCAGTGCCTCCGCTTCGTCGCGCGAGACAAGTCTGATGTCTCTGGTGTGCTGCCCCTTCCCTCGCGTGGCGTCGACCGATGCTCGCGGGAATGAACCCCCCTGTCCGTTTTGCCTTTGACCTATAAATATGAGGGGTAGGTAGAACATAAGTACACCGCTGCGAATTTATCGATCTGTCTGGCGAGTATCTCTCCGACTCGCTTCGCCTTCCTCTCTTCTTCCACTCGTCCCTTTTCCCATACTCAGCTCGCAGAAATGGTTGGCGACGAAGCTAATGCTCGTCGACAAGCTCACGCCATCAATTTCGCCGACGAATCTTTCAAGAAGTCGATAACTTCAGACAAGGATCTGGAGAGTTTCAGGGAGCGCCTACTGCCGGAGGGATACTCGGTGAGGCTTCCTGCTCGCGGTGAGCGACTCAAAACCTATGTTGATGGCGGGCTAGTGTTGTCGCTGCGCCATTTTGATATTGGCCTGCGACTTCCTTTCTGGCCTGAGTTCTGCGAGATTCTGCGATATTTCGGGATCGTTCCCGCGCAGATCAACCCCAATGGGATGGCGATCATCATGGGGTTCCTCTGCTACCTCCGGGAGGAGAGGATCGCCTTTGACCTCTCCGTATTTCGCCGAGTATTCGCCTTCGCCGTGACTTCGGAGGGGGTCGTCTTCTTCAGCAGCCATGTCTGCACTCTAGTGGGGACTGCGAACAAAGTCCACCGCTGGAGCGAGCTACTGGTGATCGTGCATGGCGACTTCAGGGGTCTCCTGGGAAGGCCGCACCAACCCGCCGACATCGCCTTCCTCCCGCCGATCTTGGAAGACATTCACGAGCAGCTGTTCGAATCCTTCCGAGGTCGCCGGTTCGACATTATCTACTAGCGGCTGAACGTTGATGTGCTGGAGGCGATTCATCCCAATGAGGGTAAGGCTTGAGCGAGATGTTGTATGCTCGCCTGCTCGTTCCTATTTTACTGAAGCTCGCATTAATCATATCGCGTGATTTTTGCAGTGGCCAACGAGCTCCCGGAGAAGCCGCTCCCTCCGGCGAAGGAAGTCGTCACCCCTCTCTCTGAAGCCCGCCCTCCGCCTGATGTCGGGGAGAAGAAGAAAATCGCCAAGGGGAAGGCGAGGGCCAGGTCGCCGGGGCCTGCGAGCAAGAAGGCGAAAGTGTCGTCGCCCTATCCTGACGACCAAGAGTCGCCGCCGGATGCTCGGGCACCTCGCTTCCACTCCAACTACAACCTCGGGCGAGGGGTGGTGGATGGGCATGATCGCCCGTTGGTGACCTGGTCGGCGGAGGAGCACGTGGTGTCGTTGAGCACCAACCTCTCATCCTGGTCGACGGACTGGGAGGACAAGGGGGAGGCCTTCGCCGTCCTCCATGCCTTGTACGGGCGGGTCGACGCCGAGTCAATGTTGGAGCTCGCCCCGCCAGAGCTTGCACATCAGTCTGCCTGCTCGCTCGTACGAGCTGCCGAGTTGGGACATTTCACGGTGAGTAAGTTGCTGGAGACGACGGAGGCTTTGAGAGTCGTCTCCAAGAAGGCCATTGATCTCGGCATGCAATCGGTCCGCTGGAAGGACTTTGAGGTAAGTCGCCTACTTGCGGTGACATTTGCTCCGTTCCGTCTGGACATGTACTGACGTTTGACGTATCGTAGGCCACCGAGGTCGAGGCTGCGAATAAATTGTCCGAGTGCGAGGAGAAACTCGCTGTCTCGCAAGCCGAACTGGAAACGGCCCAAGTTCGCGCAGCCGAGATGGAGACTCGGCTAGTCGCTGCTGAAGAACGCGCGAACTCTGCCCTGCTGCCGGGGGTGAAGTTGCCGGAGGACGATCCTCAGTGGGCCGTCAAGCGGTCCCGAGTTCTATGGGATGAGAGGTCGTCCGTCCGCCGCGAGATAGCGCGGGCGGCTGGGAACATCATACTCGCGCGACTGAGAATGAACAGACAGCTCGTCGAAGGGGATAAGCAACTCACTGTTGACGAGCTTATCCCTGAGTTGCTCGTTGAGGGGACGATCTCGCCAGCTCGTGTTCCCTCTCCATCGTCAGGCTCCAGCGACTCCAGCAGTAGCGATAGTGGTAGCAGCAGTGACGAGAGCAGAGACGACGACGAGGAAGAAGAAGATGCAGATGTAGGAGATGAGGAATATCGGCCAGATACTGGTGACGATGAGTCCTAGTTGCTCGTCGATTTTCGTCAGCGGGTGTAATTTATAACCCTTGTAATTTGTAAAGCTTTTGACATTTATACAAGTTCACTGGAAACTCTTTACTCACATGATGGTTGATGTTGTTCGCTAGGCTCATAAACTCGGTGAAGAGCACTCGCGACGTGTACTCGTTTAACTCGTCTGGACTTGCATTAAAAAAGCATTCGCCTGCTCGTCAAGATATACTAGCCTTCGTGCCCAAGGCGTGTTTGCCTACTCGCATGAGGCATACTCGCTGGCTCGCCTGAAGTACTCGTCTGCTCGCCCAAGGTATACTCGCCCCACGCTTGAGGCATGCTCGCCTCTGCCAAGACGTGATCTGAGCTTGGCGGGCGGCGAATAGTCGTCTCCCGGGGGAAAGTAGTTGGTCTGCGGGAGAGAAGCTCGTGCAGAGACATGAGCTTACATTTACCCTGCCGCTCCAGGCTTTGATTTTAATCGAGGAGATCGGCCGATCCACCAGGAGATGAGCTCGTGGGGGCCGGACTTACGACTTTCCTGCCACTCGAAGTCTGGATTTCAATCGAGGAGATTTGCCGATCCCCGAGGAGAGGAGCTCGTGGGTAACCGGTCTTACGACTTTCCTGCCACTCGAAGTCTTGATTTCAATCGAGAAGATCGACCGATCCCCGAGGAGAGGAGCTCGTGGGTAACCGGACTTACGACTTTCCTGCCACTCAAAGTCTTGATTTCAATCGAGGAGATCAACCGATCCCCGAGGAGAGGAGCTCGTGGGTAACCGGTCTTATGACTTTCCTGCCACTCGAAGTCTTGATTTCAATCAAGGAGATCGGCTGATCCCCGAGGAGAGGAGCTCGTGGGAAACCGGACTTACGGCATTTCTGCCACTCGAAGTCTTGATTTCAATCGAGGAGATTGGCCGATCCCCGAGGAGAGGAGCTCGTGGGTAACTGGACTTACGACTTTCCTGCTACTCAAAGTCTTGATTTCAATCGAGGAGATCGGCCGATCCCCGTGGAGAGGAGCTCGTGGGTAACCGATCTTATGACTTTCCTGCCACTCAAAGTCTTGATTTCAATCGAGGAGATCGGCCGATCCCCGTGGAGAGGAGCTCGTCGGTAACCGGTCTTACGACTTTCCTGCCACTCGAAGTCTTGATTTCAATCGAGGAGATCGGCCGATCCCCGTATAGAGGAGCTCGTGGGTAACCGGTCTTACGACTTTCCTGCCACTCGAAGTCTTGATTTCAATCGAGCAGATCCTGTTACTGGAGGGATGTCGAGGATTAATCACATAGATATCTTGGCAAGAAGATAATCTTTCTTTTCGAAGAGACGCTCTCAAATCTTCTAAATCGGAAAGTTGGCGTCAAGACCCGTTCCTAATAATTTCTCCAATCGAAAGAGAGATGCACTCAGGGAGACATAGGCCGACATGCAAGGGGGGAGCTGATATCGACCGACAATGCAGTGGCTCGGTCTTACAAGAGCGCTTAAAGTCCCGAAGCATCGTCCTATCATCTGTACTGGGCTATTTAGGAGGAATGGGTTGAAGGAACGTATCCCGATCTGATAGCGAAGATCGCTCCCAACCGCGCTCAATGGCCGAAGTGACAGCGCACAGGCAGAGGGCGTTGTTTCCCCGAGGGTCCCTTAGGACGCACTCGGAACTAACACGCACCTTTGGGCTTATCCCTGCCCCTTCTTCGGCAGGTTATCCTGCTTCGTCAATAACTTAAAACCTTTTTATTATGTTTGCTTGACGAGGTCGGCCTCTTATCGAGTCCGGGAGGCTAGGGTATAAGTTTGTTCCTGGTAATTCCTCCAGTCGGAGGAGAGATGCGCTCGGGGAGACATAGGCCGACATGCAAGGGGGGAGCTGATCTCGGCCGACAATGCAGAGGCTCGGTCTTACAAGAACGCTTAAAGTCCTGAAGCATCGTCCTATCATCCATCCTGGGTTATTTACGAGGAACAAACCGACCACTGTTTCCCGTAGCCGATCACAGGGCTGATCCTGGAAGCACCTAAAAGCCTCGATGTACAACACAAAATGTTAGCACAAAAGGGGAGAACAATCCAGTCTCCGCTGTACATCAATAAGCATTCTTACAAAGTAAATACAAGTGTCACCACTAGTGGTAGAACCTTTTCAGGTCGTCCCCACTCCAGGTCCCATTCAGCTGCTCTTCGGCTTGATCTTGCAGGTAATAGCCCCCAGTGGTCAAGGCCTCTTGGACGATAAAGGCCCTTCCCAATTGGGATGCAGCTTGCCGATGGTGGCCCCCTGCCCTGCAGCGTCCACTTTCTTCATGACCAGGTCTCCCGCTAGGAAATGCTTGAGGCAGATGTTTTTGTCGAAGTGCTTTGCCATGCGCCTCTTGATCTCACCCTAGCGTACGGAGGCCAAGTCCCGAAGCTCCTCGACGTAGTCCAGAGAGAGCCTCTGGGCGTCTTCGTTCTCCAGACGCCATTCTTCGCCGCCGTCTTCCGCCGCAACTACTCTTGGACTCCGCACCTCAAACTCCACCGGGATAAGTGCCTCAGACCCGTGGGATAACTTGAAAGGTGTTTTCCCCGTGGCCGAGTTTGGGGTTGTTCTCAGAGCCCTTAGGACCGAGGGGAGCTGCTCGGCCCAGTTTCCTTTGAGATTAGTGACCTTCTTCTTCAGCAGGTTGACGATGAGCTTGTTGGCAGCTTCTACTTGTCCATTGCTCCGAGGATGGTGCACTAAAGCGAACCGAAGGTCTGTTCCCAACTGCTTGCAGAAGTCCTTCAGCTCCAAGCTGGTGAATTGCGGCCCATTGTTGGTGACGATGGCCAGCGGGATCCCAAACCTGCACGCGATTTCCCCCCAGATAAAGTTTTTGACGATCTGGGAGGTGGTCTTGGCCAAGGCTCTGGCCTCGATCCACTTGGAGAAGTTGTCGATCATCACCAGTATGAACTTCCTCTGTTCACTAGCTTGAGGGAACGGGCCGATCAGGTCCATTCCCCAGATGGCGAAGGGCCACGAGGCAGTGATCGAGCGGAGGTGTTGAGCTGGTTGAAGCTGGAGGGGCACGAAGAGCTGACACTGGGAGCACTTTTTGGAGAAGGTCTTCACGTCCTTTCGGATGGTGGGCCAGAAGTAGCCATGCCTCAGGATTCTCTGCTCCAGAGTACGAGTCCCGGAATGGCTGTCGCACTCCCCTGAGTGAATCTCCTCGAGAACTCGGGGGACCTTGTTTTCCGACAAGCACCTTGCCAAGGGACCTGAGATGGTCTTGCGATAAAGCTCGGCGTCTTACAGCAGGTAGTACGTGGCCTTGTATCGGAATTTTCTTTCGGTCCTGCCCGTCCGAGGGCAGCTGACCCGTCGTTAAGAACGCAACGAACGGATCCTTCCACGAGGGCCGCTGCTCGATCTCCATCATTTCTCCTTCCTCGATGGATGGTCGAAACAGCTCGATGACCGTTCCCCCGGCCCGGGGACCGTACTTGGCAAGGTAGTCAGCTTTGGCATTGTCTTCTTGGGGCACATGCTCGACGAAGAAAGACTGGAACCCCCCGATCAGACCCTTAACCTTGACCAGGTATTGCTGCAGGATGGGGTCGTTGACCTCAAACTCTCCCTGAATCTGGGAAGCGACTACCATCGAATCGGTGAAAGCTCGGATGTCCTTGATTGACAGCTCCTTGGCGAGACGTAAGCCAGGCACCATGGCTTCGTACTTCGCCTGATTATTCGTAACTGGGAAGAGGATCTCGACGACCTGTTCGATCCTGGTTCCCTGGGGGCTAACCAACACGACTTCGGCTCCCACGGAATACTTGCCGGAAGCCCCGTCCACAAACATCTTCCAAGAGACCGGGCGGGAAGCGCCCACGTCTACCTCCACCTCGGCCGAGAAGTCGGCCAGGAAGTCCGCTACCTCCTGCGCTTTGATTGCTACCCTTAGGGAGTAAGAGATGTCAAACTCGCTTAGCTCCACCGCCCACTTGGCCAACCTGCCAGAATGCTCCACCCCATCCAAGATACTCCTTAGGGGATGATCGGAGACCACCTTGATGGAGTGAGCCTGAAAATATGGGCGGAGCCGCCGAGCCGAAACTACCAAAGCGAAAACTAGCTTCTCCAGGATATGATACCTCGTCTCTGCTTGCCGCAACACCCGGCTCACGTAATAGATGGGGAGCTGCCTCCTTCCTTCTTCTCGAACCAACACTGAACTAACCGCCTCGGCTCCTACTCCCAGATAAAGTAAAAGATCCTCGCCGCCCTGCGGACCTTGGAGGAGAGGAGCTCGGGTCAACCGCTGCTTAAGCTTTTCGAAAGCCTCCTCGCACTCTGTGATCCACTCGAATTTCTGATTACCCCGAAGGGCCTTGAAGAATGGGGAGCATTTCTCTCCGGCCTTGGAAAGAAAACGGCTAAGGCCTGCCAGCCTTCCAGTCAGCCTCTGGACCTCCTTGGAATCTCTTGGGGAGGCCATCTCCATGATGGCTTTTACCTTGTCGGGGTTAGGCTCCACCCCCCCGGGGGGTGAGGAGGCGACCCAGGAACTTTCCCTTTCCCGCGCCGAAGACACACTTGGCCGGGTTAAGCCACATCTTGTACTTCCTCAGGGTGGCGAAGGCCTCCGCCAGATCCGCTACGTGCTCCGCGACACTCTTGCTTTTGATGAGAAGGTCGACCACATAGACCTCCAAATTTCGCCCCTTTTGCTCTTTGAACACCTGGTCCATCATTCTTTGATATATTGCGCCGACGTTTTTTAGCTCGAAGGGCATCATCTTGTAGCTATAGCACTCGTCGCTGGTTATGAAGGAAATGTCACGGCAATCGGAGGGATGTATCCGGATCTAGTGGTATCCTGAAAAAGCATCAAGGAAACTCATCACAGGAAATCCGACGGCAGAATCAACCAGCGCGTCGATTTGAGGCAACGGGTAACAATCCTTCGGGCAAGCTTTATTCAACATAGAAAAATCGATACATAGCCTCCAGCCCCCTCCGGACTTCTTTACCATTACAACATTGGATACCCAGCCTGGATACTGGATCTCCGAGACAAACCCCGCCTCCAGCAGTTTCCTCACTTCCTCCCGGATTGGCTCAGCCAGTGCGGTGACGCTCTTCCTCTTCCTTTGGCGAACCGGAGCTACCGCGGGATCCAAGTTGAGGCGATGACAGGCGACATCGGCATCAATCCCTGGCATCTCGGCGGCACTCCACGCGAAGATGTCAGCATTCTCCTGCAGGCAAGCAGCTATCTCCACCTTCCCTTCCAGGGGCAAGGCTCCTCCGACCTTCAGCAGCTCAGGCCCTCCTCTCGGGGAGATTACCTCCACTTCCTCTAGCTCCTCAGCAGCTTGCATGCCCTTTTCCTGCTCCATCATCCTCTCCATCCTTTCCGCATCACCCATCCAATTGATGGTGCTGACAACATTCAGGTAACACTCCCTGGAGGCCTTCGAATCCCCCCTGATCCGGACTTGGACATCATCCCAGCAGTACTTCAGGCACTGATGGTACGATGACGGGACGACCTTGAAGTAGTTGATAAGGGGCCGCCCGAAGATGGCATTGTAACCGCTGGGTGTGTCGACGATGACGAATCGACATCGGATTGAAGTACCCCCGAGAGTGACCAGCAGCTCCACTCCCCCTTCTACCTCTTTCTTCTCTCCCGAGAAGCCAAAGAGGGGTCAGTCCGCAACCTGGACCCTGGATGCTTCAACCTGAAGACCGACGAAGGTTCTCTTGAAGATGACATTCACCGAGCTCCCGTTGTCCGCGAGGATTTGGTCGACGGTGAAGTCTTCGATGGCCGCTTGTATCACTAGCGCATCGTGGAAGGGGTTCTCATTCCATAGCATATCTTCCTCTGAGAAAGTGATTTCATTCAGCGATGGGGGAATCTGCGATGTCGAGGCGACGTTCCTTTTATAGATCTGATGGAGACTACCCTTGCGGGAAGCTCCAAGCCCGGCACCCCCATTGATCACCCCGACGTGTCCGCCTACCGGACCGGGAATAACATTTCCTCGACCTCCCTGGTCAACCCTGTCCTCATTCCTCCTCCTCTGCGGAGCTTGGAAGGCTACTTGCCTGACCGGGGCCTCCTGCCTTGGTTGCTCTCTCTGCCTCTGTCGCCTCCAACCTCCTCCTTGCCTCCCAAAACTCTGGGCAGGCCAAGGTCCCATGTCCCTCTACTCGATGGATATCGCAGTAGAGGGGGATGGCCGCCTCCTACTGTCTTCCCCGACGCTCCTCCTTTCGCCGACGCTTGTTCGCCTGCAGCGCGACAACCATTGTCTCCCTTCTTTCTCCTCCCTGCTCTCTCGAGTTGTTATCCCTCCTCTCCTCCTGGTGGATCGGCCGTCTCCAGCGAGGACGATCTCTTGGATACTGGAATCTTCTTTCTTCCCTTCTCCCTTCTGGAGCCCCGACGGGCCTCCTTTCTTTTTGCCTTCGAGGCCTCTCCTGCCTCCTCTCCTCCACCCTCCTGGGCTCCTCTCTTCTCTTCCTTTCTTCTTTCCTCTTCAGCTCCTCCCGCTTTCTGTCATCGTGCTTCTCTGGACGCCTCTCCTTTTCCAACAGTCTTCCCATGTTCTCCCCTAGTGGCTTATCCCCGTCCAGCCTTGCCAGGAACTCCTTGTTCCTCTCCTCCCCCTGAATGAAGACATTCACCCTCTCCACCATTTCCTCAAACGACCTCGGCGGCCTATGCCCCGGCTCCATGTTGAAAAGTCCCCGCTTCAGGCCAAACTTGAGGGCAACCATCAAGGTAAACCCATCCACCTCCTCCACCTCTAAGACCTCTTCCTGGAACCGGTCGATGTAGTGACCCAAGCTCTCGTGCTGCCCCTGCACGATCTTAAAAAGGGCCGTCGCCTCCTTCTTTCTCTTCTTGGACGTCGTGAATCTCGCTATGAGACCCCGACGAAGGTCGGAGAAGCAGTAGATGGAACCTGCCGGCAGTTGGTGGAACCAGTCTCTTGCACTTCCCTTGAAGGTGATGGAGAAGAAGCGGCACTTGAAGGCGCCAGACATGTTGTGAATCGAGACCACGTCCTCAAACCACTGAAGATGCCTTACCGGGTCATTTCTGCCGGAGTAGTAGGTGAGGGCGGGCTCTTGGAAATTGTCGGGGACGGGGGCCGTGAGGATCTCATCGCAGAAGGGGCTCCTCCCTTCCTGGCGGCGGCGATTATCCTCCTCGCTCGAGTACTCGTACTCGCTCGATTAGCGAGTATTCCCATACCTCGCCGAGTGTTCAGGATCTCGGAACCTAATGCCCTGGCTGCTTGCTGGGTGCTGACGCGGCGACGTCAGTCGCTCCTCCCTCGCCCAGGAGGGCTCCTTTCCTGCTCGCCGGGTCAGAACTTCCTCTCCCGGTGGGGTCAGGCGACGGGGAGAAGTCGCCGTGACCTCAAGGGGGTTGGTGAAACCGACGAGTATCGCCCTCTCCATTCTCTTCGCGAACTCCTCGAAAGCTGCTACCGTCACAAACCCGCCACCTCGCTCCGAGGTGCCTGCTCCCGCCGAGTTGTCCGCCAACTCGCCTTGATCGCAATCATTGACCATCTTTCTCAACCACCAAACTTTCCTCCTTGGCTGCTATCCACGCTCACCGCACCAAGTGTTGAAGCAAGGAAAATCCCCACCTCAGAATCGGACTAGGCGACCTAAGGCTACCGGTCTCGCAGTGAAGTCAGACGGCCCTCAGAAGCGAGAACAAGGACGAGCTGAAGAAACAAGACCCCAGGCCGCTGTGGCAGGAAGGTCCCACCACGTACCCGGTTGCTTGGAAGAAGCAACCCCTTCTCAACCAGAATGGCCGAGCTAAATACGAAGGAGATGCGCGAGCTGGGATTTGCGAGTAACGATCCGAGAATTTTGTGTCCCTCCTTCGCACCCATGGGGTCCTATTTATAGGGAAATCCAAAGAGGGGGGGGGGGTCTTACTTATACCCCCACCCTGGCGATTCAGCGACTTCCTGGGGAGCTCGCACGGACTAGGTGAGTATCCTGCCTTAGTCGCCACCTGGCGAGTATGCCTAGGGAGCTCGCCATACTCGCACGGGTCTTCCGCGGCCTGGGGCGCTGATCCTGACCCACGTCTTGACTTGTTGACCTTTACTCCTGATGACCTGGCGGTGATAGAGTCCACCCTCGTCGAATACGGGTTGTACATATTGTGTGTGTTTTTGTGGATTGTCTTGAAAGCAAGCTAACCTAGCTATCTCACAACACACCAAGTTAAAGAAAATCTTAAAAGACTAGAAAACCTATTCACCCCCCTCTAGGTGTTTAGCTACCTTGGAATTAAAGACTTTCAGAGTCTCTACCGGTCTTCTTTTCTTGGTCGCAGTCTTTCTGCGACTTGTTTGCCGATCTGTTTGTCGGCTTGTTCTCTTTCGGCTTGCGCTTTTTTGTTCGCGTGATCTCTTTTTGCTCTTTTGCCGGCTTGTATCTAACCGTGCGACTAGTCTCTTTTCTTTCCGATTTATTTCTCCATGAGGCCGGTTTCTCTTGTCTCCTCTACAGCTCGTGCTCTTTTAGCCTCTTCCGATAAGTGACTTATTGACTCTGGTGCCACTTGTCACATGACCGATAATTCTCGTATGTTCTCCTGCTTGAACAGCCAGAAATGGGTATCTCCTATCGTTATTGCTGATGGGACTTCTGCTCCTGTGCATGGTATAGGCTCTTGCACATCACTCTGTCTTTGCAGCTTGAGGACACTCTCTATGTTCCCACTTTTCCGTGCAATTTACTATCTGTTCATGCTCTTCATATATAGTTACACTACAGGGTTACTTTTTCTGCCACTACTTGTTCTTTTTGGGATTCTGTTACCAAGGCTATGATTGTTACTGAGACTGCGAGTGGTGGCCTCTTCTTTTTTGACAATGTCATTGCTCTTTCTGCTTCTTCTTCCCTTCAACAATGGCATTGTCGTCTTGGTCATCCCCCTTCTCGCCTCATCTACCAACTTCTCCCAGATCTTCCTCCAGAGGATTTCCCTTTGAATTGTGAGCCACCTATCCTAAGCGGATCCCCTGACCTGAGCCCCCTGTAAAAACAAGTTCCAAATGGGTCAGGCCCACTTAAGAGTAAGAAAAACTACTCTCTCCAGCAACAATTAAAGAAAATATTTTTGGTGAGTAATACATGAATTTAAAAGTTTGTATAAATACTCTAATATTAAATGTGACACTTGAGGTCATGGTCTGACATGAATTCAACCTATCGTGTGATCTGACACGCTCTTTCTTATCTGTATCGATCGTTGAATTCTGAAGTTCTGAAGTTGTATCTGTGGTAAGTTTCAACCTGTTTCATTGACTTCTTATTAACTCGTGTCACTAAGGACGACTGTGCACAACTAGAGACTGCATTCCGAGTGGCAAGCCTGTTGGTGCCATGAACTGAGTGCTCCTCAGTGAAATACAGACTCCTATCTGAGGAGTTTCATATCTGAAACAAGGGTCATCGACCTTGAGCTTGAAATACGAGTGGTGACCTATTGACCCCTGAAATACAGTGGTGTGCCTCCACCAGGATCGCGAGGGTAAACCCTTGCCACTTTTCTTGATTTTCACTTATACTGATGTTCAGTGAGTCTAATGCAGAATAAGACCGGGCTTACGATTTTCATGATACTGATTTTGTTAAATTATGCCTAAGCGTATCCTACCCCGTTGAAATGGTTCTAACTTTAGGAACTTGTAAATCTAAGTGTGTATACCAACATTTTCAGTACATGAAATAAATTAATCTGAACTGCTGGACTAAAAGGAGTCGAATTTCTTACCGCGACGCTTCGACGCTCGTACACGCGTCGAGGTGACATGACGTTCCTTCCCAAAAAATCTGACCGCTAAGAACTTCTCCAATTAGAGGTGAAATACCCCCTTATCGTGCTAGGAAATCCCTGATGTACAAACCATACAATTCTTAAAATTAGGAGGCTATTCCCAAAAGGGTATACTACAATGGCAAGAATCAAACCACAAACAAACTGTAAGAAATATCAAAAGAGAGATATTTACCTCGATCAAAAGACAGGGATCTATACCAAGATTGATCAAACCTTGGCACACGGACGCTACAACTCTTCTAAAAATCTGAAAGCGAAATGACATAACAGCACGACTGCATAATAGATGCGAAGATAGCCCTTAAATAGAAGAGGGATTGACAAAGAACACTTACCAGGAACAAAAATGGTGTTTCTGAAACTTTTGCTCGCCGGCTAGGGTTGAAGATTCTCCACTCACAGTGTTGGGGAGGAAAGGGAGGGGCCGACTAGGGCAACGGAGAAGGGAGGAGTGATCGCCTGCGTCCGGCAAGGAAGAAGTTGTCGCTGGCTTCCAACTACAAAGCGCAGGCGATAACTGAAGTCGCCGACTTCTCTGAGTGTGGAAACGAAGGAGGGTGAAACCGTCGCTGGTTTTCGACACTGGGAGGGGAAGAAATCGCCGGAGCTTGCAGAGGGAGGAGCCGGCGACGGTTCCGGGCGAAGGAGAAGGCGACCTAGGCTCGATAGTGATTTCCGCTTGCGGTTTTCCCTTTTTTCACGATGAGAGGGAGTGCGGTTTAACGGGATGGAGGGGCACGATATAAAGGCGGCGGTTCAATAACCGTGAACCGGTATAGTGGGGGGGGGGGGGAATCCCATTTTTTTATTGTCACACTTTTTATTATCATCATAAAAAGCTAACACACTATCACTAAGGAGTTGTTTTTTAAAAAAGAATGTTACCTTCACACTCCACCAACTCGATCAATTAAGCTCGCGATCGGACCCTGAAATTTAATCAAGTGCGACGACAAAAATCTGGGGCGTTACACTATGCATGTTAGACGAGGGAGGGCTAAACCAATAAAGACTTGGAATGAAACTATAAAGAAAGACATGATGTACTCAGGCCTTGGTGAGATTATGACAAAAGATAGGGCACAATGGCGACAAAGGATCCATATAGCCGACCCCACTATAGTGGAATAAAGGCTTGAGTGTTGTTGTTGATGATGTCTGATTAAAAATCACTAGCATCACATGAATATCAATTAAGTAATAAAATCAACTTCATTTCAATTTTTCATATAACCAACCAAACAACTTCAAAATATATTCATTGCTAATTATCAAGTTTCATCTTTCAGGGCTATCAGCCTCCTCCATGGACAGTTTCTGCAAGTCCATCTTGTGCACGGTATCGCCAAAAAAGAAGCAGATTTGGAGCTTCTTGATTGATGCCGGAGCCCTACTTGTAATATTTTTACCTGAAATTCAACACCTTCCAGGTAAGCTGCTTCTATTACTTGAGCAGAATTACAAAGTCAAAAAAACTTTTTTACCTGGTTGATAGTAAAATATGCTGCTTTCTCTTCTTCCCCTCGCCCCTTCGTTATTTTTGTTTAGATTTCTTCGCATTTCCCTTGTATTTTTTTACTGCTTTTGTTTGTGTTTTGAGGTCCAGGAGAGTCATCATTAGCTCTTTCAGCTTCCTTGATAACACTACTACTATAGCGGGCAATGTCTGTTGTTTCTTTGCAGCTGTCTTCTTCTTCAACCATCTCAGCAACAATTTCAGAATTATCGCCGGAAATGCCTGTTGTTTCTTTGCAGATGTTTTCTTCAAACACCTCAGCAGCAATCTCAGAACTATTGTCGGCAATGCCAATTGTTTCTTTGCAGCTATATTCTTCTTCAACTACCTCATGAGCAACTGTTTCAGAAGACTGATTCATTTCTTTGAGTATGGAGTCAATAAAAGAAATCAGATATAATTTGCATCCAGGACACCTCAGCTCTAATTCTTCAACAGTCATACACGGAGGCTCAATTCCTCCGTCTCTGCAAAAAGTCAAAACAATAATTTTAGCCGATAATTAAACACAAGCATACTTGTTTCCTGCACGTTTCTTTTCCAAAAAATATTTGTACATGACTTTAAAGCTCTAAGAATATTGCCGAAAATACTACTTCAATCAAGTGAATACTAATTTAGTCCCCATTCAAATTAATATAAAATTTAATTAGTATTAATTAATATCATTGCTTTTATAACACTAACGTTTAAAGTTTTACTAAAAACCTACCAGCACCATGGGCAGTGTCCCTCTTCTTTGGGTGTCCAAAGATGCATGGAAGCACACAAAAAAACTATACAAGAAGCTCTTTCCACTACAAAGTGGCAACAAGCTGCCCCCGAAGATCTTTGAGAGCTCTAATGGTTGATCTATCAACATAGAAAGATGATAATGGTATGCAAGAAATGTTGGGATTTCCAGTCGTGAAAGCGCAATCCCCAAACAACTAAATATAAAGTCACAAGAAAATATATATTTCGAACAATTTTATTAGCAAGATCAAATTAATAAGTACTCAAATTAAGAGATAAAAATTTGAAAAAATAATGCAAAAGAACTCGAACTACAAAAGTCCAAAGGGAAGTAATATGAACTTGAGTTCAATGCGTAAAACAAACATAAGATTTATACCAGAACGAACATTCGTAGTCGTCAGATGACTAACCACCGCCACGCAGGACTTGACCTTGTCGTGATTGAGCAGCCCGCCACCATCGCCTACGAACATGTAACCATCGAGCACCACGCACCTTGTCACATTCCGCGAATCTAACGCCTTGCGGCTACCCGCACGCTTTTGTTCTTCGTTGCCGATGCAACCTGTAATCGGATTTTGACGCCCATCGTCGGCTGCCGCGACCTCGGTCGTGCACTACCGCTCTCCTCTTCAAGGTTTTACCTCTCTTTGGTTTGGATTTTTTGGTGTGTTCTTCATAGTTTGTCACTCTCTCCTTTTTAGAGTCATTTCACATGTCTTAGCCTCTTTCCTAGAAACTTTCTTGTACATGAGCGCCTTAGAGAAAAGTCCATATTGGCAGCTGGAAGGTGGGGAAGGTAAAACATGTGGGTTTTAAAATTCAAAATCAATTCAACAATTACCACATTGGTTTGAATTTAAACACCACATTCTGCACAAAACATCATTTGTATGAAGCATTGTCTGCACGAAGAAATGTATACATAAAACATCAATTTGCATGAAGAATCACACTGCACAAAGCACCACCTCATGCTTGAGCCATCAGCCGACTTGTCGTAAGTCGAACTTCATCTATGCTCTGGTTCACATGTGGGATGTCAACATACTCGAACTCACAAAAGGACGATCCACTGCACCACTTCGACCACCCACCATGCCACCCGCAAAAATAATAAGCATACCCCTGCATTGTGGTCCCCGTCAATCAGTACAGGATACAAAACTGCATAGCCTTCATGAGCACGGTGCACCCACGTGCCATCATCAGAACTCTAACCGCAAAACTGTAGCCACCTGAGTCCATTTTGTCCAACAATATCAGATTCTTACGCAAGTTGGGCACCAAATATACCCTCTCAAGCATGCGCAGCACCCTATCATGCATCTGTATGTCTACCGTCTCTATGCCTGTAACATCATAACCTGAGCCGTCACCCAAATAGACCGTCCCAGAAGTCACCTCTAGTGAACTGAACATTGACGTATTCGAGCATATTTGTTGTGATGTACCGTCTCTATGCCTGTAACATCATAACCTGAGCCGTCACCCAAATAGACCGTCCCAGTAGTCACCTTTAGTGCACTGAACATTGACGTATCCGAGCATATTTGTTGTGATGTACCCGAATCTAATATCCAGCCGCTATCAGAATCATCATTACTCTCAGTGATGGTATAAATATCATCACTCTTCACCCCCAAATCTAGCGTCACCATACCCGCATCCAGGACGTCTCAAGAACTCTGCACACGCTGCGAGCAATTCCCTTGATATGACCGCCTCTTCTACAGTGGTAACAAATAACTCTCTTCTTCAACGTCAACCGAGCACTTACACCCCTATATCCTTTGTCGAATGCTCTCCCCTGTCCATTTACCGCCAAAATATGCTTATTCTCAGGAGTGCGGTCCTTCACAATCTGATTGGACAGTAATATCAATGTAACCTCCATCCCAACTGTATCCTTCTCATACAATAACGTGGTCATCGTATATTTAAAGGATAGCGGGAGCGAGATAAGAAGTAATAGGGCCTTCTTCCTCCACCTCCGCTCTAACCACATGTAATTTATTTAGAAGGTCATTGAACACATCAAAGTGTTCCTGCAGGTTTCCACCCTCATGTATCTTGAGCTCATACAATTGTTGTTTTAACAACAACCCTGTGATCAACGATTTGGCCAGATACAATCTCTGAAGCTTCTCCCAAAATTTGATTGTAGACTCCTCAATTCCAATGTTAAAGAGACTTTGTCGTCAACGTACATCCTACTGGCACTAGTGGCACGCTCATCCAAACAATTCCACTTCTCTCCCTTCACTTCAACGTCAATTTTTATTGTCCCCGCAAAACCCGCATCATCCCATGCCCAACTAGCATATATTTAACGTGAATCTGTCGTTGTCTAAAATTTCTGCTACCATCGAACTTCTCCACTGAGTACCAAGCCAAAGTCACATTCTTACCTATCATAATTATCCACCGGTATGACTAGGAGACCTGATTAATTCAAAGTTGTTTTTGAAAGAAAGGGAAGACCTAATCGTGCACCACCGCAGACATCTTTACCTATCATAATTATCCACCGGTATGACTAGGAGACCTGATTAATTCAAAGTTATTTTTGAAAGAAAGGCAAGACTCGTGCACCATCGCAGACATCTTTATCTTAAATGTCCAATTAGTCACCTACAGAACCTCGCTCTTATACCACATGTTAGGATTTCTGGTTGCGAAAAACGCAATCCCCTGACATAATTAAATAGAGTCACAAAAAAATATATACTTCAAATAATTTTATTAACAAAATAAAATTATTAAGTACTCAAATTAAGAAATACAAATCTGAAAATATACTGCAGAAAAACTCGGACTACGAAAATTCGTAGGAGAGTAATATGAACATAACTTAATCCATAAAACTGACGCATAAGATTCGCACCAGAACAAAGTTTCGTCATCATCAAACGAGCAACCACTGCCACTGCCACCGGAAAGAGATTCAAGTCAGTGCTTAATATTACCACAATCGCGCAGTCTGCCAACGTCATCACTTGTACACAACCACCACCGCCTACGAGCATGTAACCATTGAGCATCGTGCACCTTGTTGCAGTCTGCGAATCTGATGCTTTGTCGCTCCCCACACGCTTTCACTCTTTGTTGTCGATGAAGCCTGCAATCAGATGTTGACGTCCACTGTCGCCTATCACGACCTTTGGACGTGCACTACAACTCTCCTCTCAATTTTTTACCTCTCTTTTGTTTGACTTTTTTGGCGCTCTTCATGACTTGTCTCCCTCTCCTTTGTAGTCATTTCACATACCTTGGCCTCTTTCCTAAAAGCTTCCTTGCATGTGCCCATTCAAAATGCATGAGCGTCTTGAAGAAAAGTACCCATTGGCAGCCGATAGGTAGAGAAGATGAAAATTAAAAACTCAATAAGAAAATCTTCACCGTTGAATATAATGTTGATGATGTGAATATTAATAGGGATAAATATTAATTTGTTGACAAAAGGTTAACTCCATGTTAACTAAAAACCAAAGGCCATCCCGACCTGTTGAGGCTTCAAACCACATCACTAACTCCGTCACTACGATGACCCACGTGTTCATTAGAGACACCCCCATGACTCTACTTCATGGCCTGTAAGGCAGTGGAGTGCCACCAGAGATCAGTTTTGGCAGCATCCACTTCAGCTGAAGAATAATCGTGAGTTCTGACCACTGCCGGTGATGGACGGTCACCGGAGTGGGCTCCATCGACGCGTCAAACGGTGGTGGTTCCTCTGAGAAAATATGTCATTGCTACTGGCGGAGGAGCCCAACAAGAGCTGGATCAATGACGGCTTAAAAAAATGTTGGATCCTATCAGAGGAAACACAACCATCCAATTTCCTCGGATGGATTCAAAATAATGAATGGGTCTTGCACATGATCCACTGCAAGCTGCGATGTTTTCCTTTCCCATCTGAATCAGTCTGCACCGTGGATCTGCTTCAAAATCCGTGTGCCGACCTACAAAGAGATTCAAGATTGTAATTCCTCATTTTACCCACTTCTTTGGCCTGATTTAAAATACCTTAGAGGTTGATTCATAAAATCTTCAGAATACCAAAGTTGTAGGGAATTTTATTCCTGATAACTTTAATATTATGAGTTATTAATTCTGAAGCACCTAACTAATTTTAAATTTGGTTCAAATTAATGGATTGATTAAAATATTACTGCCCATTATTCTCCTATTATTTTTTCCAATGTTTAGCTTGATTTTTGAAGCCTTTAGAGGCAGATTTAGGAGATATGTGTGAGAGGAAAATGTAGAAAATATTTTTGTAATTTGTCATTAGAAACCCTCATAACCTAGAAGTGGAAGAGACAAACCCATTGTCACCCTCTGGCTATGATGATGAGGCATGAGAAGAGAGATCCTTTGCTTAACAAGTCACTATGTCTACATAGTAAAAAATGATGATACATAATTTGAGTGAAAGTGAGGACTAATATATTCTCATCAAGCATATCATGCGATAATATATCCTCATAGATTATGACGTCTTCACCATGGACCGCTATCGTATAACCGCCTTCAAGACCGATAATACTGTTGGGTTTTCTAAAAGGGGTGAAACAGCACATCACCATGTGCTCAGCGGAATGGATCTAGAAATACCCAAACTAGAAAAAGGATCTTACGAAATCCATGAATCAAGAAATAAACAAACGACTAGGGTTTTTGCGAGTACCTGTACGGGGACGATTAAGAAATCGACCAAGGTGCTCCAGCCAAAAAGCTCCAGAAATCTTCAGGTTCTGATCTGGAATCATATTCCAGGGGTTTGCTGTCCGTCGAGTTTGAAAATTCATAGAGATGTCCGCACCTTTACGGGAAATCCACACTAACGAGAGAAACACCTCGCCGTCGTCGCACGAGGCCGGGATGGAAGGGAATGGATCGAAGCCTTCAACTCCGCGAACTGCTAGGTTCGATTTCAGGAGAGGATTGTCGACGTTAGGGCTCGATTCACAAAGGATGCCGTCGTCGGGGTTTTGCCGCACATTACTCTTCCGCGGCTAGGGCTCGGGGCAAAAGAAAAAAATGAACCGAAAAGTATGCCCGAACCCTGAAATTATATTTTATAATATTCAGTGAACCGGGATCGGTCTAAACATTAATTATACCTTAAAAGGCTGAACCGGGTTCAAGATTCAAAATCCGAGAAAAAGACGCATGCAGCAAATTTGACTATACCAATAATGTCTTTCCTGATTCAATTAGAGTTCTATTATTCCTTTCAGCTATCACATCTTGTTGTGGGGTTCTAGAACCTGAAAAGTTATCTTATTCCTTCATTCTCACAGAATCTACATATTAACTGGTTTTCAAACTCTGTGCTATGGTCACTTCTGATCATAGACACTTGAGTGTTGAATTCAGATTAAATTTGTCTAATGAATCTAGAAAAAGGTGTCAGACTTAGTTTTTAGAAAGAACACTCAACTGAATCTAGAAAAATCATCCAAAATGACTGAAGCATATGACTTTTCTACTAAGCTCTGAGTGGTGAGTGGACCAAACAAGTACATATGCAGTAGATACAAAACTCTAGGAGAATCATTCTTACTAATTGGTTTGAATGATGACTTAATTTGCTTACCCAACTGACATACTCTACATGGATGTAACTTTTTGTACTTACCTTTTGGCAAGCCCCTAACCAGACTATCCTTTCCAAGCTTGGCTATAGTCTTATGATTACTGTGATCAAACCTCATATGCCAAAGCATATTTTGGTCTACATCAACATTGAATAGAAAGATTTCCATCTCACTAGAGCAGAAATCAACAACATACATATTTCCCTTTCTAAATCCAGATAGCACAATTGCATCTATTCTAGTGTTGATAATTTGACATAAGTTGCGGGTGAAAACAACTTTGTATTCATTATGACACAGTTGACTAATGTTAACTAGATTATGTTGAAGCCCTTCAACATAAGCTGCTCTAGAGAAGGTGATATCTCCAATTTTGATCATTCCATATCCTTTGGACTGACTGTAATTAGAGTCACCAAAAATTACCTTGGGGTCATTCATGACCTTGAAGTTTTCCTGCAATTCTCAATGTCTAGCCATATGTCTAGAGCATCCACTGTCCAAGTACTACAACTGGCTTGTGGAGGGACAATCCTTTTCCTAATCTGCTTCATCATCTGAGTAAGTTCCCAGAGTCATTAGACAAGCTTCTTCTGCAGCAGATTCATCTTCACTTTTTGATGATGAGCTTGACTCTGAGCCTGAGTCATTCCAGATTTCAATAATGAAACCTCTTCCATTCTCCGTATCCTTCTTGTTGAAGGGTTGCTTCTTGTGCACCCTTTTGTTGGGCTTGTCCTTCATTTCTTCTGAACATTCTGGAGCATAATGGCCTTACTTTTTGCAGTCAAAACAGATGACCTCTTTGCTTGGAGCTTTATCAAATTTGGGTTTGTTGAAGCCTCTTTCTCTTCTCCTTGAGTCTTCTGCCTTTACCCATCTTCCGAACCTTCTTTCCAAGAGATTAAACATCTCCTCTTCTGAGGTTGAAGGTTTTACATCTCTATCCTTTAGAGCAATGAACTTCTCTCTAGGAGTAGAGAGTTTGTCCTTCACTTCAAACTCAACCCTACTCTTTAAGAGAAGTTCACATCGATGGAGATTTCCCTATGGCATCTGAACTCTTTGATGGCCCAGATTCTTGAATCTCAAGTTCTTGTGAAGCACAAGAGAAGCTTGTCATTGATCTCAATGAGTGAGATCTTTTTGTCTAGTCCTTTGAGCTCATTGACTATGATATTGAATCTTTCATACATTTCAGTCAATGTCTCTTCAGATTTCTTCTGCAAGTTATCATACTGATATATGAGAAGGGATCTTTTATCCTTTCTTTCATCTGAGCTTCCATCAACAATCCTAGACAATGACTCCCAGATTTTCTTAGCTGACTGGCAGTCAACAACCTTTTGGAAAATGTCATCTGATATGATTAAGACTAGGACATTCATAGCCTTTGCATCACAATCCTTCACCTTTTTTCTTTTCATCTGTCCATTATGATCACGGAACAGGTTCTGATGTGATGTGAACAGTTGTGTAAATCCTCTGAGAATTCTCTAGAGTAGGGTGAATAGAGATTTAAAAATTCTTCTTAAATAATTTCAGTTATCTTAAGATTTGCAGCACACATAATTCAGATCAGAAATTATTCTTAGCATTGCACATAAACAAATTAAGAAAGAAAAGAAGCAAACACAGAAGACATAAAAGCTATAGTGGTTCCCCAAAATCTGTGTACATCCACTATACTACCACCTTGGTAGGAATACACTATCCCAATACCCGATTTTTTTGATAAGGAGACTCTCAGAATCAACAACTAGATCTTTTGATAAGGAGATCTTGAATCACTACCAACTGAGTCTTTTGATAAGGAGTCTCTCAGAACCACAACCTGAATCCTTTGAAGAGGGATTCTAAAAACTTTTTACTCAGTTTATACAAAAGAGATATAGAGTGAGAGAGAAGGTTGAGAAGAAGAATTCTTCTAGATGAGTCCTCTCAACAAGAATCTGAGGAATGTTTGGCAATAAGTGTTTCTGATCCTTGAATATGATGAACCCCTTTCAGATAAAATAATTATGGGGGTTATAAGCTTTAGATCCGATCAGCTTCTCTAAGTATTCTAGTAGATTAGGTATTCCAGCACTAGCAGAGAAGAATTGAGAGTTGAGAAGATGAAAAAGATGAAGAATAATCGGCTAGTTGTATCAGTTCTTGTTCTGTGTACCTATTATGTTTTGTATTCCCTTCAGTGATTATATCATTACTGGATGATTTTGAATTGTCCATTTCATAGCATAAAGTCTTCAGAAGGAATGCTGATATATTCTTCCAAAAATACTTCCATCAATCTCGTTGTCTTCTTCAAAAACGTTCTATAAAATTATCTTTGAATCTGATAGAGTAATTTTTCCTTTAATGTATCTCCCAACATTTAGAATTATTTGAATAAATTTCATAGAAGTTCCTTGGATTAAGCCTGAAACAATACTCTAAAAATTACCTTTCTGATCTATACTCGATGCTACAACGACTTCAAATAAGAGCAACGTTGATTTCCTGCTTCTATATAAGTCAGTAGTTGAAGTTGCGTCGATATCTTATCGACATATGCGTTGGCTTCTTTTTTGAAGTAGCATCGACTCAGGATTCTGTAATCTGTAGTTGCTCTGGATTCTTGTCGAAGTGACGTTGATATCCAATCGACGGTGCGTCGACTTCTAGTTGACGCAGAATTACTTTTCTTGATTTTCTTCTTCAATTTAGAATGCATAGCTCATGTCCTTTGACTTTACTGACTTCCTAGGACTTTTATGACCATATTTCTCTCTCCATATAACATGGGTAATTAACCTAGGATATAAAATCACTTTAAATATGTTGAATTATTTGTTATCATGTGTTATTTTGTAACGATATTAATATTGTATGAGAGGGCTATATATACCCCATCCTATATGAAATAAAATTTAATTTTCCTCCCTCATTCACTTTCTAACATGGTATCAGAGCCTTAGGGCTTCCCGATACCCTTCCGCAGCCGACCCGCTTCCGCCCGTGCTCGCTTGCTCGATCCGCCGCCGGATCGGTCTCCCGTTCCCGATCCGCTCAAGCTAGGCCCTCTTCCGGCGACTCCCTACCGCCGGGAACTCCTCCTCCCAGGCGACTGCGCGGAACTTCTCCCGCGCGATTTTGGTTCGGCCGGCTGTCGGCACAGTCGGTCGACAGCCCGCTTCCGGCTCGTTTTTTTCCCCTTTCTTGCCCAGTCGGCCGCCTAGGGGGAGTCCTCCTTCCTCCTTTGGCTAGTCTCTTGACACCGAAGATGCAATACTCCATTTGATGACATTTCCGGTGTCTATCCATTTCTTGATCTCCTTCCTCTTTATATGAGGCAGCCCTAGTTTCTATCTAGGCTGTGTTTTTGTTCTCCTACCTCTTTATCTGAGGCAGTCCCAGTTTCCCGGTGATCTCGATTTATATTCTTGATCAATATGACCGGGACTGATGGATCCCCTACCGTCTCTTCCACTACCGGTGCTTCCCCGGCCCCTGTGACACCCAGTGGCTTCTCCCGTCCTGGACATGATCACAACACTCCTCAGATTACGACGATTCGCCTAGATGGTACAAATTATCTCCCATGGTCTAGGGCCATCACCCTTGCTTTGAAGAGCCAGAGGCTGTTTGGGTATGTCATGGATACCACTCCTACTCCTACTTCGGATTCTCCAGATTGGGTGCAATGGGAGTCGGAGAACTCCCTCGTCATGTCATGACTGACGAACTCCATGATTGACTTCATCGCCCGCAACTACTTGTTTCTTGTTACTGCTGCTGATATTTGGCGGAGAGCCGAGACTACTTATTCTTGTCGGGGCAATGCGGCCCAGATATTTCAGCTACGCCGAAAGATCTTCCTTCTACGTCAAGGAGATCGTCCCCCGTCGGCCTATTACCTCGAGTTCACTCAGTTATATCAGGAGTACGATCACTTCGACTAGCTCACTTTGGTGTCACCTGAGGATGAGATCCTTGTCCGCGCGCGGGAGGATCGAAACAGAGTTTTTGAGTTCCTACATGGACTGCATCGGGACTTTGACCAAATCAGTGTGCAGATTCTTGGAGGCTCCCCTTTGCCCTCTCTTCCCGAAGTGTTCAGTGTGGTTCAGCAGGAATTTGATCGACGACAAGCTTGGACTCCTGATCCTTCTCCTGACAGCTCTGCCTTGGCTGCCCAAGTTGGGCCTCGGGGCCTCCGTGATTCCAGACCAAAGCCCAGTGACAAGGATCATTTGCTCTGTGACTACTGCGGGAAGACCCGTCATACACGGGAGACGTGTTTTCGTCTTCATGGGTTTCCGACACCCCGTGGTGGATCTCCCTCTCGTGGAGGTCGTGGTTTTGGTCGCACTTCAAGGCGTTCTACTCAGCATCGCTCAGCGCATCTATCCGATGGTTTCGATGAGCCACAACCTCCACCAGTCGTGTCTGCTCCTACATTGACCCTATCAGCCGATGAAGTTCTTGCATTCCGTCTTCTGATGCAAGGACAGTCGCTAGAGCCTCCTACCTCCTCATCCTCCTATGTCAATCAAGGGCCTCCAGGTGCTCATGCTGCTTCCACTCGTCCCCTACTCATCGGATCATCGACTCTGGAGCGACGGATCATATGACCGGCTCCTCATCAGGTTTTGTGTCCTACTTTCCGTTGTCTGGTCGGTGTTGGGTACATTGGAAAATGTGTACCTGATTTGAAGAAACCTAACTTAGCATAATGATATACATCAAGGTGTATTTGATGTTGTTTAAGTTGAATATGTGCAGGTTAAATGTATGAAAAATTTCTAAGTCCATGTGTCGACACCAGAAGAAGATGTGTCGACACTTCAGGAAGATTGTGTCGACACTTGAAGAAGGCTGTGTCGACACAGAGAAAATGAGTCGACATCAACTGTGTCGACACCGGGAGGCAGTGCTGACACACAAAAAATTAGAGTCGACATCAACTGTGTCGACACCTGGAGACAGTGTCGACACACACAAAATTATAGTCGACATCAACTGTGTCGACACCAGGAGGCTGTGTCGACACACAGAGGCAGAAGTCAACAACAGCTAAGTCGACACTTAGAGACTGAGTCGACACCTGGCAGAATCAACAATAAGTCTGTGACTGAAGTAATTGTGTCGACATACAACTATCTGTGTCGACACATTCTCAAAAAGTTGTGTCAAGAAGCTGTGTCGACATCAAGACATATGTGTCGACATCACAAAGGATTGTGTCGACACTTAATCAAATTGTGTCGACACATTTTAACAATTGTCTCGACACATATTGACAGTTTGTCTCGACACTTTCTGGCAGAAACAAAGACTCCTTGGCAGTTTGAAGAATTGACAGCTGTGGGTCTCTACAGGTTAACTGACGTGATTGACACAGACATAAGTTTGTTAGAAACCGGACCAGCCGGTTACCAGGAATGAAGGCTATAAATAGACGGATAGTGTCTGAAAGAAAAACACGGAAAACTGAACACTGAATAACAAGTAACAATAAGAAGAAGATCTTTGCAGATCTAAGAAGATATTTTGATTGAACTATCAGAATCTGTCTAAGTAGAATTCAGTCAAGAATTCTAAAGTATCTTCAAGGGACTTGGATAGAGAGAGATCCAGTCAAAAGAAGGCAAGAAGAAAGCTGTCTCAGATTTCAAAAGAAATAGATTCTGAACTTATCTGTCAAGAAGATTCGGATTCAAATTCTGAAATCTAAGGAGAAAGCTGCTGATCAGTTTATTTCAAAGAAGATCAACTCAACAAAGTTCAGATTCAAGATGCTTTGAAGAAAGCTAAGTTCCAGTTGATTTTATCCATCTGGTTTATCAAGAAGCTGATCAAGAACACTGTTTTGTTCCACCTCTCTCACCAGGACCAAGATAAAAATATATTTTACTCAAATCTTGTAGGATCTTTTAATAGATCTGAGTTGTAAGCCTAATTTATAAAGGCTGAGTGTAGGAGAGATAATCTCTGAGTTGTAGGTCTTGAATAAAGACTGAGGTAGGGCTGAATTGCCTGAGTGTAGGAGAGATAATCTCTAAGTTGTAGGTCTTGAATAAAGACTGAGGTAGGGCTGAATTGCCTGAGCTGTAGGAGTGTGGTATCACTCTGAGTTGTAGGAACCTTTCCAGGTTCTGAGCTGTAGGATCTGAGGAACTGAGTTAAAGAAGGAAGTTTGGCTGAATCTAGCACACTGATAGATAGGCGAATGGGGAAAGTGGATGTACCCAGATCTTGGGGAACCACTATAAATACTTGTTGCAATATGTGATGTGTAGTTCTAGATTGTGTGATTGTGATTGCTGAAGTAGCTACAGAACTTATAGAAAATAATCTTTAATTACTTAATCATTCTGCCTTAAGTTTGAAAAGAAAATAAGAACCTATTCACCCTCCCTCTAGGTGTTTAGGTAATCTTGAAAGTAAAACTATCAGTCGGGACAAGGTGAGCATCGCAGATGGGTCCCTATCTCCAATTGCCGGAAAGGGTTCCATCCCGTGCTCCTCCCTTACTCTTTCCTCTGTTCTTCACGTTCCAACCTGCACACGAAATCTACTTTCCATTAGTCATTTAACTAATTCTATGAACTGTTCCGTAACATTTTTTCCTTCTTCTTGTATCTTTCAGGACCTGAAGACAGGAACGGTAATTGGAACTGGTAAACTGGTGGATGGGCTCTACGTGTTCGATTCCTCCACTCTAATCTCTCCTCCACAGGCCCTTCATGCGGATCAGGCTGCTACTTTGGAGTCCTGGCACTGTCGGATGGGACATCCATCTACCCTTTATATGAAACGTTTATTTTCTGTTTTCTCATCTGTTGTACTTGATAAATTTCATTGTGATGCTTGTGATCGTGGTAAACATCATCGCACTTCGTTTCAGCATGTTTCTTCTCCCAGTACTGCACCTTTTCATTTGATACATAGTGATGTTTGGGGTCCGTGCCAAGTTGCGTCTATTTCAGGTTGTTGGTTTGTGACATTTATTGACTGCTTTTCGCGTACCACGCGGGTTTACCTGATGAAAGCAAAAAGTGAAGTATTCCCTTTGTTCCGCCGTTTTCACAGAATGGTCTCCACACAATTTGCAACCCCTATCAAAATTCTCCGCACCGATAATGGTCGGGAATTCATGGATTTTGCTTTCGAGCAATACTTGGCTGATTACGGGATTATCCATCAAACATCCTGTGTGTATTCCCCTGCTCAAAATGGGGTGGCTGAACGGAAAAATCGCCACCTCTTGGAAGTTGCCCGGTGTCTTCTCCTTCACATGCATCTCCCCAAGTACAATTGGGGTGATGTTGTGCTCACCGCAGCGTATCTTATCAACCGTATGCCTTCCCGTGTCCTGGATTTCAAAACTCCTCTCACCACGCTTGGCGTACCACCTACTACGCTTCAACCTCGTGTATTTGGATGTGTTTGCTTTGTCCACATCTACCACCGCTCGAAACTTGATGCTCGTGTGCACAAATGTGTGTTCATCGGATATTCTCCTACTCAGAAAGGGTATAAATGTAATGACCCTATCAGCAAAAAGGTCTTCATCACCATGGATGTCACTTTCCGTGAATTTGAGAGATATTACGGGTCCCCACTTCAGGGGGGTCTTCTACTACATCGGAAGTGAGTCCCCTATCGTCGCTTGACACCATCCTTCTTCCTATACCTCCGGCATGTTAAAAGTAGCGAACAAACGACTAGAAAACAAGCCGGAACTTTGAATAATTGAAGTTTTTATTATCCAAAAAGATATCATTTACAAAGGTATGGCCTCCCTTTTATAGAATGGAGGAGAGAGAGAAGAATACAAATTAACAATGTGGGACTAAAGCTATACAACAGATCTGGGCGGCTAGAATAAGAGACCGGAACAGGCCGCGCGGTTAGACAATGTTCTAACCGCTCGGCAACACCAGAACCAAGAGGGAGAGATGCGGTAGGAGACCGCTAGACCGGCCGGTTTCCAAGCCGCCAGAGATAAGCCGACAGACCGCCGGATACCATACGGCGACAGCCTGGAAATCAACCCGTCAACCTCAATCCGCCAGGCACAAACCGCCAGACCGCCCGGTCAACAACCCGCCAGGCTCAAACCGCCAGACCGCCCGGTCTCATACTTCGACACTCCCCCTCAAGCTGGAGCATAGATATCAATCATGCCCAGGTTGTCACAAATATGGAAGAAGGAAGTAGAAACCGGCTTGGTGAAGATATCAGCCAACTCTTTGTCGGAGGTGACGAACGGAGTGCAAATCTGTTTCTTCAAGACCTCTTCTCGGATGAAATGGCAGTCGACCTCTATATGTTTCGTTCTCTCATGGAAGACCGGATTTTTGGATATGTATATAGCGGCTTTGTTGTCACAAAACATAGGCAGAGGATAGTTGTAGACCTCTCCTAGGTCAAGCATGAGAGCCCGCAACCATTTTAACTCACACGTGGTTGACGCCATACTCCGGTATTCGGCTTCTGCACTGGACCTTGAGACAACAGACTGCTTCTTGCTCTTCCAGCTCACAAGATTACCTCCAACAAATGTGCAGAAACCCGATGTAGATTTACGGTCACCTTTATCATCCGCATAGCTTGAGTCTGAGTAGGCTTCAATTCTCAGATGACCATGCTTCTGAAAGAGTAGCCCTTTCCCTGGTGCTGCTTTGACATACTCTAGTATCTTCAAGGCAGACTGAAGATGACATTCCCTGGGAGCTTGCATGAACTGACTGACCTTGCCTACAGCATAGGCAATGTCGGGTCTGGTCACCGTGAGATAAATGAGTTTGCCCACCAGACGTCTGTACCTCGTGGCATCGGATATAAGCGGTGAGTCATCTGTCCATGTTTTGTCTTCTCCAGTGGCCATGGGATACCGGGCCGGTTTGGCCCCGGTCAATCCTGCCTCTTGTAGAAGATCAAGCGCATACTTCCGTTGGGAGAGAACCAACGAGTCGGGCTTCCGAGAGATTTCTATCCCAAAAAATATTTCGGGGAGCCCATATCCTTCGTGACAAGGTGTTGACGGAGGTGTTTCTTTGTCAAGTCCACCCCAGCCTGGTCATCGCCGGTAAGAAGGATATCATCCACATATACCGCCAAAACCACAAGGCCAGATGCGGTTTTGCGAATAAACAATGAGTGATCGGCGGAACTTCTTGCAAAGCCAATTGCAGCCACAATGCCACTAAACTTGTCAAACCACGCCCGAGGGCTCTGCTTTAGGCCGTAGATGGCCTTCTTCAACTGGCATACTCGTGTCTCCCCCTGAGCAACATACCCTGGAGGTTGCTCCATATAGACGTCCTCCTGAAGATCCCCATACAGAAAGGCATTCTTGACGTCAAGTTGAGAAATGTCCCACTCCCTGTTGACGGCCACAGAAAGAAGAACCCGGATGGTGCTGAGGCGAGCAACCGGAGAGAAAGTGTCAAAATAGTCAACTCCATAAGTCTGAGTAAAGCCTTTGGCCACCAGGCGGGCCTTGTAACGATCCACAGTGCCGTCCGGGCGAAACTTCACAACGAACACCCAGCGGCAGCCAACCACATCAGTACCGATCGGTGGAGGAACAAGGTTCCAGGTACCTCTTTCAGTAAGAGTGGCAATTTCCTCATCCATGGCAGATTTCCAATGAGGAATAACAAGAGCCTCCTGGTAAGTGCGGGGAGTGGTAGTAGCCGAGATGGCCAAAGCAAAGCACCTGCGAGAGGGAGTAAGCCGATCATAGGAAACAACAGCCGCAAGCGGGTGTTGGGTACACGCCCGCACCCCTTTGCGAAGGGCAATGGGACGATCCAGGTCGTCTTGTGCCTCAGGGACCGGAGCATCCGTGGCAGAGAAGGCTGGCCCGGGACTAGAGAGAGACGGCCGCGGAGACGAAGGAGGGGAGATAATAGGGAGAGGAGGAGACGGAGGAGGAGACGACATAGGAGGGGAGACGTCGACTTGTGTGGAAGGCTCACAGAGAGATGGTGGAGAGTCAGAGACAGCAGGAGGAGGTGAAGAGGGGAAAGAAAAGTAGGAAGCATTTTCAAAGAAGGTGACGTCTGCGGAAACAAACTGTTTGCGCAGAACAAGATCAAAGCAACAGTAGCCTTTTTGAGTTGTCGAGTAACCCAAAAAGACACATTTGGTGGAGCGGGGGGAAAGCTTGTCGCGAGTAGCAGACGGAGCATGCACGAAGGCCGTACACCCAAAGATACGGAGAGGAAGAGGAAAGGGTTCCTTGGTTGGGTAGAGAATGGAGAAGGGGGTCTTGCCGTGAAGAACAGAAGAGGGAATGCGATTGATGAGATAGCAGGCAAGGAGAACAGCATAGCCCCAATAGGAGCGAGGCACCTGCATCTGTGTCATCAGAGTGCGAGCGATATCGAGGAGATGGCGATTTTTACGTTCCGCCACCCCATTTTGCTGGGAGGTGTAAACACAGCTGGTCTGATGAATAAGACCATGTTGCATACAAAAAGATGAAAACTCATGACTGAGATATTCCTTAGCATTATCAGAGCGCAATACTTTAATAGAAATAGCAAACTGAGTTTTAATCATATTATAAAAAGATTGCCATACAGATAAGAGTTCAGAGCGATCTTTTAATAGATACACCCAGGTACATCTGGAGAAATCATCAATAAAAGTTACAAAGTAAAAACTACCCCGACCAACGGTGGGAGTAGGAGCAGGACCCCAGATATCAGAATGAATGAGATCAAAAGGGCGGGAGGAACCACGGCCTTGCTTCTGCGGGAAGGAGGAACGGTGATGCTTGCCAAGCTGACACGCATCGCAGTTGAGCGGAGGACTGGGTTGAGGTAAGTGGGGAAGAAGCTGATGCAGAATCCGAGGAGGAGGATGTCCAAGGCGAAGATGCCATTGAAGCAGATCAGTAGACGAGGAAGAGAAGGCGGACAGAGCGGAAACATTGTCGAGGAAGTAGAGGCCGCCGCTCTCAGTCCCAGTAGCAATCGTCCGTTGGGTTCTCGGGTCCTGAAAACAACAAGAAGTAGGAGTGAATAAGACAGAGCACTGAAGTTGCTTGCATAAAGTAGTAACGGAGAGTAAATTGCAAGGGAACTTCGGGACATAGAGAGTGTCCGCTAAGCGAAGCGAGGGAGTGACTTGAACCATGCCCGTTCCATGAACAGGGGAAGGCGAACCATCCGCAACGAGAACCGGGGGTAACCGAGCATGCGTCTCTAGGAGAGAGAAGCAGTGAGGGTTTCCGGTCATGTGATTTGTAGCACCAGAGTCAATGAGCCATTTACCTTGGGTAACGACGTGTGCACTACCTGAGGTGGTGGCCACAGAAGCAGACTGCCGAGAGGAGGAGGAGGTTGAGGAAGAAGTATCACCGGAGGGACGAAGATGAGGATGTTTTTGCCAGCAGCGGTCAACTGAGTGGCCGGTACGACCACAGTGAGAGCAGAGGAACCTGGACGGACCGCGCGTGCCAGATTGGCTGCGACCACTATTGCCACCCCGCTGGACTTGGTGAGCATAGGAGTCCGGTGGAGGAGGGGAAGACAATAGAGGACGTTGGAGCAGTGAAGTAACCGCGGCGATGCGAGCTGCGGTGGCATCCAAGGTGGGAGACTCGGCTTCGCCCAAGATCTGCTGGCGGATCATATCAAAAGACTCAGGAAGTCGGAGAAGATAACAAACAACCAGGAGTTCCTGGAAGTGTTTGTGCTGTTCGGCCAAGTCCGCGGAGAAGGGGCGATTCTGGAGGATTTCGGCCCCAAGAGCCTGAACTTGCTGATAAGCCGCAGCAGGAGACATGGAAGGGCGAGCGAAGAGATCCGCGTAGAGAGTATAAATGCGGGATGTCTGGGCCCCCTTTGAGTAGAGAGCAGCAAGGTGAAGCCACGCGGTCTTGACCGTCTCATCATGGCGTATGACAGGAAGACATTCATCGGAGAGGCTGTTAGCCAACCACGTGCGGACAAGCGCATCACTGGCATCCCAGTCATCAAATTCAGCAGAGTCTGAGGGAGGAGGGTCATCGGTGAGGTGATGACGTTTGCGCTGAGAGCGGAGAAGAAAAGTGAAGGAGACGCTCCAATCCGGATAGTTGGAGCCAACAAGTTTAGAAACCGTGCCAAGGTTGCCAGAGGGTGTAGGAAGCGGCGCCGGAGTGGCGATAGGAGTGGTGGTGGTGGAGGTCTCAGAAAGGGCCATAGGAGATAACTGCGAGAGGCCGCGCGGTTAGAATATAAGCCGCGCGGATAGAAAGAAGACGAGCTGCGGCGGTCAGGATGTTCGACACCAGCGGCCAGAGAAGCCACGACCAAGCCGCAGGTCCAAGACGGGGAAGAGGTCGAACGGCTAGAAGATAGACCGCGCGAACGGAAACTGCGAATAAAGAAGCAGGTCGCGACGAACAAGGAGACAGGTCGCAGCGACAGAAGGGCAGGAGAAGGAGGACGCGCGGATAGGGCGCAAACAGCGAGAACAGGTCGCGAGAAGAAGGGGCAAGCCGCGCGGACAGGGCGCACAGAATCAGGAGGAGAAGATCGATCCCTCTGATACCATGTTAAAAGTAGCGAACAAACGACTAGAAAACAAGCCGGAACTTTGAATAATTGAAGTTTTTATTATCCAAAAAGATATCATTTACAAAGGTATGGCCTCCCTTTTATAGAATGGAGGAGAGAGAGAAGAATACAAATTAACAATGTGGGACTAAAGCTATACAACAGATCTGGGCGGTTAGAATAAGAGACCGGAACAGGCCGCGCGGTTAGACAATGTTCTAACCGCTCGGCAACACCAGAACCAAGAGGGAGAGATGCGGTAGGAGACCGCTAGACCGGCCGGTTTCCAAGCCGCCAGAGATAAGCCGACAGACCGCCGGATACCATACGGCGACAGCCTGGAAATCAACCCGTCAACCTCAATCCGCCAGGCACAAACCGCCAGACCGCCCGGTCAACAACCCGCCAGGCTCAAACCGCCAGACCGCCCGGTCTCATACTTCGACACGGCATATCACCTCACTCTGCCAGCTCCCGCTAATCCCACTACTCCGTGTGCCCCACCTGTAGAGACTCAGGTCCCTAAACCTTTTCAGGTGTACTCTCATCGCCCAAAGGGTTCGAACATGCGGCCCGCCATCTGGATATTCGACTACCCACCGGATCCGTCGTCAGGATCCATCATCCCTGCGGAAGGTACTTCTACTCGGCATCGTCTATCTCAATTCGTATCTTACTCTTCTCTAACGGCCTCCAATGGAGTTTTTGTTTCTTCCTTGTCTTCTGTTTCTATCCCAACTTCGTGGCAGACAGCTATTTCCGACGACAGGTGGAAATTAGCCATGATCGAAGAAATGAATGCCCTAGAGAAGAACAACACATGAGACCTGGTTCAATTACCTCCTGGAAAGAAGGTGGTCGGATGCAAATGGGTGTTTGCGGTCAAACAGAACCCCTTGGGGGTGGTGGAACGATATAAGGCAAGACTGGTGGCGAGATGCTACTCTCAGACGGAGGGCATTGATTATCAGGAGACTTTTGCTCCTGTGGCCAAGATGAACTCGATCAGGATCCTAATGTCCTGCTGCTTGCAAAGGGTGGAAACTTTGCCAATTAGACGTGAAGAATGCCTACCTTCATGGCGATCTAGAAGAAGAGGTGTACATGGCCCTTCCTCCGGGGCTCACCCCACGTGGATCCACAGGGAAAGTGTGTAAGTTGAGGAGGCCACTATATGGCCTGAAACAATCAGCCAGAGCATGGTTTGGAAGATTCCACAAAGCCATGCGTGGGTTCGGGTACACCCAGAGCAATGCCGACCACACTCTGTTCTTTAGAATCAGCGAAGGGAAGTTGGTCGTCCTGATAGTTTATGTGGACGACATTATAATCACTGGAGATGACAATGTGGAGATTCAGGCCCTTAAGGGAAAATTAGCTAAAGAATTCGATGTGAAAGATTTGGGGAACCTCAAATACTTCCTTGGTATTGAAGTTGCTGTTGGAGTTACCATGGTGATCTAGAAGTTGTCAAACATGTAATCTCACTGCCAACGCGATATGAGCCTGCAGGGTCGCACATAAGAGCTGTGGAGGAGTTGGAAGATTAACCGTATTGGTAAAGGTTACCAATCACCATTATGTATGGGGTCAGGCAATTGTTGCCAATAAAGTTCATAGGGCATGGATAGTCGAAAGGTCGTCGAGAATGTCTGGACGACCAAGGCAAATCGTCGAGAATGTCTCGACGACCAAGGCAATGTCGTCGAGAATGTCTCGACGACTATGGGGTTTAGTTGAGAATCAATCTAATAGATTCGTCGAGAATCAAAGACTTAGTCGTCGGGACTATCCATTGATTCTCGCCGAATCTTCCTGATGATTCTCGCCGATCGACGAGTATCGTCGAGAGTTATCGAGTATGACTCGACAACTAAAGGTCATTCGTCGAGAATCGTCCCTGATTCTCCACGACTTGGCGGATGATTCTCGCCGAACGCCTTTGCCGATTCTCGCCGAATTCTTCCAGGGACCCTATGCTGTGTGGTCTGCGGATAGCCATTCCTTTAGGTCTATTTATACCTTTGGTATAAATAGACACTTAGGGTTTTGGAAAAAGTGTGTGACTTGTGCTTTTTGCGGCCGATTAGAACCCGACGGAAAGAGTTCCGCCGATCGCTCGTTCCGCCGCATCCCGCACATCGCCGGACGGAAGTGTTTCGCCGCCGCCGTGTCTGCTCAGCTGACCCTCCCATTTCCGGCGATAGTCGTTGTTCTTGCCTCTCCTGGCGCGGACCTAGCAGTCCGTGGAGTTGCAAAGGTGCGGCTGTCTTACTCCCGATTGTTCGTGCGACGAGCAGTTCGGGTTTCTCCTGCTCGTGTGGATTTCTGCAGAGACGTGGATATTATTCCACGTACAACTCGCCACCGACAGCACTCAATACTTGGAGCATCTTCGTTGAGTCGTGACTCAACGCCACTAAGGTATTTTGCCCTAGTTATTTTGTTTACTTCTTGATACAACGATCATGGCCAGATCCAGTTCTCTTGGGCTGTTCTCGTACTTTTCCTTTCCGCTGCGTGCACAAAGTGTTGTGTCAACCCTCACGAGAAACCCCAACAGTGGTATCAGAGGGAGGTTGCGGCCATGATTGTTGTATTGGAAGTTAGGGAATTCCAACACGTGTAAACCTAGGGATTTAGAAGTGTTCTAAATGTCTAGATTTATTCCTGGAACATCAATTGTTGATGATTTTTCCAAGGGAAATCGGTGGTGATTTTGCAAAATTTGGTCGGGGCGCTGCCCCGCACCCCGCAGGGGCTCTGCCCTTTGACCCCGCCCGCTGATCGGTCAGCGGGACCACCGCCAGGGGCGCTGCCCCTTGGAACCCCGCCAGGAACGTCTGGGATTTCGTAGCAATTTCTAATTGTAGAAGTTGTTGTCTCCTTAGCAGTAACCATCCCTCGAATTTTGTTTTGGATTTTGAATCCAACAAAGAGAGATGAGCTTGTCTACTGCTTTAAGTTGAGTTGCCTTTCCCCTTTGTCCAATGCATGTAAACCTGAATATTTGGAAATGTCCATATGTTCAGATTTAGCCCTTTGCTCTATCAAATGTTGATAGTGTCTTGTTGTGCACATAAGGGATGCATGAGGATTCTAGAAATGTTTTATTTTATTTAGATGTGCACATTGATCAAATGTTGATCATGGTTAATTGTTAACATACTATCAAAATTTAAATCCCTTCATCAAACATTAAGTGTTCGGATGCCTTCCGATGGATGACACTCTTCCTGCCTCGATCGATGAAGTGTGGGCTTGCCAAAGCAAGATGCATTAATCTATCTTGGTAAGGGTGCGAGCGGATAATTGTGATATCCCACTGTCGACATCGGGCCCCACTTAACTAGGTGACCTCAAAGGTTGAGCGCCTAGAGGCATAGGGTTGACATGCACCATATGATGGATGCGAATAAAGAGTTATTCACCAACCATACAAGAATTGCATGAGGATGCAATTGGCAAGCGTTGCCTACCTAAATAACTACATCGTGAGAGGAAAGCCAAAGCTGACTCATTGTGTTGGTGAAATACGGATCTTGTCCACTAAGAGAGTAGCTCGCATGAACTCTCCGAATTGATAGTGAGGGCTATTAGTTCGAATAAAATAGTGGGAGTTTTAATTAGAGTCCAAATTAAAATAAATTGTATTTTGAAACTTTGGTACTGATTTTATTCTGCATGAATTCTTGTAGAATTCCATGGCAAGTGGTTCACACTCCACTTTGTCTCTGAGAGCCATCCTTGAGAAGGATAAGCTCAATAGGACTAACTACATGGACTGGTACAGGAACTTGAGAATTGTTCTCAGGCAAGAGCGAAAGCTCTATGTCTTGGAAGAAGAATCCCCCGAGGTGCCGACCGGGAATTCTTCCCGTGCTGATAAGGATGCTTACAAGAAGTATACCGATGATGCTTTAGACATCGAATGCCTCATGCTTGCCACCATGAACTCTGAGCTCCAAAGGCAACATGAGAACATGGGGTGCAAGGAGATTGACGAGCATCTCAAGAAAATGTTTCAAGGGCAGGCTCGTCAAGAGAGGTTCGACGTCACGAAAGCGTTGTTTCAGTGCAAGATGGGAGTTCGAGACTCAGTAGGGACTCACGTACTCAAGATGATTGGGTATATAAAGAACCTTGAAAGACTGGGTTTTCCTCTGGGTCAAGAGTTGGCCACAGATCTGATCCTGCAATCGTTGCCGGACAGCTACGAGCAGTTTGTCTTGAACTATAACATGAATGAAATAGACAAGACACTGCCCGAACTCCTAGGCATGTTGAGAACAGCCGAAATCAATATGAAGAAGGCCAAGCCTACCAGCCCCATACTGATGGTGCATAAGGGCAAGGGCAAGGCCAAGGGCTTCAAGAAGACGAAGGTGGGACCTAAGTCACATCTTGAGCCCAAGTCTTCTGCACTGAAGAAGAAGAAAAGCACGGTGAAGGAAGGGAAATGCCACCACTGTGGCAAGGCTGGTCATTGGAGGAGGAACTGTCCTTCTTATATTGAGGGTCTGCAGAAAATGAAGGGAGGTATGACTTCCGCTTCAGATATTTATGTTATAGAGATTAACCTTTCTGCTCCTTCATCTTGAGTATTGGATACCGGATGTGGTTCTCACATTTGTACAAATGTGCAGGAACTGGAAAGGAGAAGATTGCTGAGTAAAGGGGAGGTGGACCTGCGTGTCGGCAATGGAGCAAGAGTTGCTGCTGTAGCCGTAGGGGTTTACCGTCTTTCTTTGCCCAGTGGGCTTGTAATAGAACTAGATAATTGTTATTTTGTTCCGGCCATAACTAGAAACATTATATCTATTTCATGTCTGGACATGATGGGATTTTCTTTTATAATTAAGAACAACTGTTGTTCCATATTTAAGAATGATGTTTGTTATGCTGTAGCCCAACTGTTTAATGGTCTTTATGTTTTGAACTTAGACCATATGATCTATAATGTAGAAAATAATAAAAGTCTAAGAACAAATGACTTAAACCCTACGTATCTCTGGCATTGTCGTTTGGGCCATATAAACGAGAAGCGCATATCCAAGCTCCATAAGGATGGACTTTTGGACTCATTTGATTATGAATCATTTGAGCAATGCGAATCTTGTTTGTTAGGCAAAATGACAAAAGCTCCTTTCACTGGTTATACTGAGAGGGCTGAGGATCTCTTGGGTGTTGTACATACTGATGTATGCGGACCCATGAGTTTCATGGCTAGAGGTGGGTATTTCTACTTCGTTACATTTACTGATGATTTCAGTAGATACGGATATGTGTATCTTATGAAGTGCAAATCCGAGACCTTTGAAAAGTTCAAAGAGTTCAAGAATCAAGTAGAAAACCAGTTGGGCAAAAGGGTTAAAGCACTCCGATCCGATTGAGGTGGTGAATACCTGAGTCACGAGTTCCGTGATCATCTGAAAGAGTGTGGTATTATATCACAGCTCACTCCACCTAGAACACCACAGCACAATGGTGTGTCTGAGAGGAGAAATCGTACTCTGTTAGACATGGTACGTTCGATGATGAGTCATGCAGACTTGCCTGTTTCCTTTTGGGGTTTTGCTTTAGAGACTGCTGCTATGACACTGAATCGCGCTCCAACAAAAACGGTTCTGAAGACACCATATGAGATATGGACTGGGAAACGTCCTATTATGTCGTTCATTAAAATTTGGGGCTGTGAGGCATACGTGCGACGTCAAATGCCTGACAAGCTGGAACCCAAATCAGATAAATGTTATCTGGTGGGATATCCTAAGGAAACGAAAGGATATTACTTTTACCTACCGTCCGAGGGCAAGGTGTTTGTCGCAAGGACCGGTGTCTTCTTGGAGAAAGAGTTCTTATCAAGAAAGACTGAAAAGGTAGAACTTGAAGAAGTTCAAGAACCACAAATAGTGAATGAACCAGAATTGGATTCTGAATTAGGACTACAAGGTGTTGTAGCTAGAGAACCTACTCAAGAAACACATGTCCTGCGTAGATCTGGTAGACCAAGATTTGAGCCTGAGAGATATGGATTTCTCGTGTCTCAAATAGGTAATGTGTTGCTAATGGATCATGATGATGAACCAGCAACCTACCAAGAGGCTATGAATGGACCGGACTCCGACAAATGGCTTGAGGCTATGAAATCCGAAATGGACTCCATGTATGCAAACCAAGTTTGGAACTTGGTGGAACCACCTAAAGGGGTACGACCCATAGGGTGTAAGTGGGTCTTCAAGAAGAAGACCGACATGGATGGGAATGTACAGACATTCAAAGGGCGACTGGTGGCTAAGGGTTTTAGACAAATTCATGGTATTGACTATGATGAAACCTTTTCCCCTATTGCCATGGTAAAGTCCATAAGGATATTGCTTGCTATTGCTGCGTATTATGACTACGAGATCTGGCAGATGGATGTCAAAACAGCTTTCCTTAATGGAAACCTCCTTGAGGAAGTGTACATGACACAACCCGAGGGTTTTGTATCCCCAAATGAAGCCACTAAGATATGCAAGCTGAATAGGTCCATATATGGACTGAAACAGGCCTCTCGAAGTTGGAATCTTCGTTTTGATGAGAAAATCAAAGAGTTTGGTTTCATCAAGAATGAAGATGAGCCTTGTGTTTACAAGCGAATCAGTGGGAGCATTGTTGTCTTCCTGATACTGTATGTAAATGACATACTGTTGATTGGGAATGACATTCCTACTCTGAAAGTTGTTAAGAACAACCTAGGGAACTGCTTTTCTATGAAGGACTTGGGTGAAGCGACTTATATACTTGGTATTAAAATCTATTGAGATAGATCGAAGAAGTTGCTGGGTTTGACCCAGAGTACATACATCGATAAGGTGTTGAAGCGGTTCAACATGCTTGAGTCCAAGAAAGGATTTTTGCCCATGTCTCATGGTGTGAATCTCTCTAAGGACCAGTGTCCAAAATCTTGTGAAGATAAGAACCGCATGAAGTTGATTCCATATGCTTCGGCAATTGGATCAATCATGTATGCAATGTTATGTACTCGACCCGATGTCTCCTTTTCTTTAAGCATGACTAGCAGGTATCAGTCAGACCCCGGTGAGTGTCACTGGATTGCAGTCAAGAATATCCTGAAGTACTTGAGAAGGACTAAGGATGTGTTCTTGGTGTATGGTGGAGAGGAAGAGCTCGTTGTAAGTGGTTACACGGATGCTAGCTTCCAAACTGATAGGGACGATTCAAAGTCTCAGTCAGGGTTTGTGTTTTGCCTGAATGGAGGAGCTGTGAGCTGGAAGAGTTCCAAGCAAGAGACAGTTGCTGATTCTACAACGGAAGCCGAGTATATCGCTGCAGCTAATGCAGCGAAGGAGGCTGTATGGATTAGGAAATTCATCGGCGAGCTTGATGTAGTTCCTAGCATTGTTGGTCCCGTAGTTCTCTACTGTGATAACAATGGTGCAATTGCACAATCTAAGGAACCTAGATCCCATCAGCGCTCCAAGAACATACTTCGGCGGTTCCATCTTATTCGTGAGATTGTCGAACGAGGAGATGTGAACATTTGCAGAGTGCCGACTGAGGAGAATATTGCAGATCCACTGACAAAGCCTCTCGCGCAGAGAAAGCATGATGGTCATACTAGATCAATGGGTATACGATACCTGAATGATCAAGTCTAGTGGGAGCCTTGTGGGTTGCATGTAAAGATATATTCTGTTGGCTGTTTATTGTTTATTCATATGATGAATTGTGTACCTAGATTTTCTTTTTACAATTAATGGCATATTCCGTTATTATGGTTTTTCTATATGATAGTTAAATGTTAACATAATGAATACCCTTAGAATGTTCGCTTCCATAGGACATCAAGTACGTGACTTGAATGTGAGAGCCTATGATTCATTTGAAGCTTCATTCTTAAAAGTCCCTGGTCGTGGTATCATCATAGGATCTAAGGGTAATGATGATACATGAAGACTAGCACGTGCGTTGACTGATGACCAGTTCTCACAGGTCATGATATTGTGATATCAAGTCATCACGTGGGTACTTGTTAGTGAACAAGTTGTACTGGACAGACCCAACCAGAGACTACTTTGTGGATTGTTATCTAATCGTGTCACAAGTAGGTCTCTATTGACAATGGTGTTGTGGTCCTTTGACCTGAAGTCACAGCATTCATCAAGTGAGGAAGAGCATGCTTTGATGTCATCTAAAGTCTTCCTTGAGAAAGGTTGATGATAAGGGTGGTTGTTGGGCACGTTACGAATCATTTGGATGTTTGTGTGTGAGCAGATATGGAATTTGTCCTCCTATATGACAGGAGTTGCATCCATGGGCCCCTTGATGGAACTGGACTGAGAAATGCATGGTCATGCTTGGTGGAGTCAATATGTGATATTGGCCTCACCATTCTCTGGATGTCCGTTCTAGATCAGGAAACTTGGATTGAGCTATTATGAGGGTGACACGGTCCATGCCTCTAGTTCTTTCCGGATGTAAGGGACAAAGGGACAAAGACAACGCTGATACATTGTTCATGAAGGCTTATGAGTTATAAACTCTTATTGCTTGGGGAGCAATGATGCATTGCTAGATGCCGCTCATTGTTTGTGAGGTTTATGATTTGATACTTCCAAGATCAAGTGGGAGACTGTTGGAGTTACCATGGTGATCTAGAAGTTGTCAAACATGTAATCTCACTGCCAACGCGATATGAGCCTGCAGGGTCGCACATAAGAGCTGTGGAGGAGTTGGAAGATTAACCGTATTGGTAAAGGTTACCAATCACCATTATGTATGAGGTCAGGCAATTGTTGCCAATAAAGTTCATAGGGCATGGATAGTCGAAAGATCGTCGAGAATGTCTCGACGACCAAGGCAAATCGTCGAGAATGTCTCGACGACCAAGGCAATGTCGTCGAGAATGTCTCGACGACTATGGGGTTTAGTTGAGAATCAATCTGATAGATTCGTCGAGAATCAAAGACTTAGTCGTCGGGACTATCCATTGATTCTCGCCGAATCTGCCTGATGATTCTCGCCGATCGACGAGTATCGTCGAGAGTTATCGAGTATGACTCGACAACTAAAGGCCATTCGTCGAGAATCGTCCCTGATTCTCGACGACTTGGCGGATGATTCTTGCCGAACGCCTTTGCCGATTCTCGCCGAATTCTTCCAGGGACCCTATGCTGTGTGGTCTGCGGATAGCCATTCCTTTAGGTCTATTTATACCTTTGGTATAAATAGACACTTAGGGTTTTGGAAAAAGTGTGTGACTTGTGCTTTTTGCGGCCGATTAGAACCCGACGGAAAGAGTTCCGCCGATCGCTCGTTCCGCCGCATCCCGCACATCGCCGGACGGAAGTGTTTCGCCGCCGCCGTGTCTGCTCCGCTGACCCTCCCATTTCCGGCGATAGTCGTTGTTCTTGCCTCTCCTGGCGCAGACCTAGCAGTCCGTGGAGTTGCAAAGGTGCGGCTGTCTTACTCCCGATTGTTCGTGCGACGAGCAGTTCGGGTTTCTCCTGCTCGTGTGGATTTCTGCAGAGACGTGGATATTATTCCACGTACAACTCGCCACCGACAGCACTCAATACTTGGAGCATCTTCGTTGAGTTGTGACTCAACGCCACTAAGGTATTTTACCCTAGTTATTTTGTTTACTTCTTGATACAACGATCATGGCCAGATCCAGTTCTCTTGGGCTGTTCTCGTACTTTTCCTTTCCGCTGCATGCACAAAGTGTTGTGCCAACCCTCACGAGAAAACCCAACAGTTGCGAGGTCAAAACACGGCATTTTCTTATCTCAAAGGAAATATAAGCTCGACCTCCTTGATGCTACCGGGATGAGTGGTTGTCGACCAACCGATACCCCAATTGAGGCAAACCATAAGCTAGGCAGGGATGATGGCGAGCCGGTTGGAGATATCACGGGTTTCCAAAAGCTTGTTGGGAAATTGATCTATTTATAGCACACCCGACCTGATATTTCTTATGCAGTGGGAGTCCTCAGTCAGTTCATGCACTCTCCAAAGACTCGGCATGTTGACATTGTGTAAGACCCCAATTTTTTTTTCTTTTAAACACCGGGGTCTTAGGCCCAGAACCGCCGTTTTGCGGTGACACCTTCGCACCCGGGAATGTCATCACTACAAAATGCCGATCCTGCCGGCCAAATCGATCACAACTGTAATAAATAATAAAGCAAGTCCACAGAAATCACATATAGAAAATAATCTCCACGAAGGGAGTGTCCACATATATAACAAACAAAATACTAAATCTTGGGCTTATGCCCAGTAGATCAAGTCCTCACTACATATCTCTCATCGCGGAAGCAACTAATATACTACTAGCGATCAGGACTCACAGTCCCTGCCGTCTGAACTCCGGTACTAGACTGCCCGATCTCCAAACGTGCCGACCTCCGGGGCTGCTCCTCCATGCCGGGCTTCATGGTCCCCTAAAATGATATGGTTCGAAAACCGTTAGTCTAAAAGACTAAGTCCTATCATCCCCCGCCCCTTCCCTCATGGCTCTTAGGCATCGAGCGTGGAGAAGGAAAGGAGAGAACATGGTAGTGGAGAATAACAAATAAGCAGATGACGACGGAAACTAATCTAGCATTTCTAAAGTATATAAGACAGTAATAAAGGTATGAATTTGCATGAGAAAGTAACTTTAACTTATATGATAATACATAAGCTAAGGGATCTTTTGCAGGACTCCTATCGTATAAAAAGTCACATACCGATTTATATAATAGGTTGTCGTTTTATTAGCAATCATAAATATGTAATACTGAATAAAACCTTAACTTATCAGCACGCTCGCACGAACTTATAAACCAAGGGGTCGTTTTGCAGGGCCTATTGTATAAAGCGTCTCATACCACTTATACAATAGGTGTCAGGTTATATGCAATGATTATGCTATGAAATACAACTATGCCATGACGTGAACATGCAAGTGCAACTCACCCACTCGACTCTGTGTACACAGACCTTTAGTTCCCCCTTTCTGGAGCCGAACCTCCCAGGATACCTCCGTAGTGGCAAACAGAAGCGGTGAGTTGGGCCTCGTCCACCTCTAAACCGGTAATTGCACTACCAGTCAGACCTATCGTACGCCTCAACGCTGGTGTACTAAGCGGAGCTCCTGCGTACACTTCCCGGCTGGCGAACCGGACTTTATTTGGCCAAGTGCTAAACCACACTCGCCGAGTCAACGTGTTGGCGTCGGTGCATCGACCCACCAATACCGAAGACCCACCACCTTATACTTTATGCATATGCAACCTTATGTATCAACTACCGAGCCAAAGCTCCCCGGACCATCCCGTCTGTCATAAACAACAACCGAGACAAAGCTCGTCGGGCCATCCTGCCCATCACAAACCATTACAGAGCCAAAGCTCGCTGGGCTAACCTGCCCACCACCAAAACCACTAGGCTTACTGCCCGAGTGACCCAACCTATCTCCCCGAGACATCGAGGTGTGAGAAGGTGAAACCCTAGATTTACTAGTTACTCTTGCATTTCAGTTTTGCCTACGATTTAGGTTTAGCCCAGCACTGCCCAAGGTATTCCCTGCGAAGGGCTCTCGAGGGCACTAAGAGCTACGATGGGCTGAAGCCCAAGACTTTCTTTCGCAAGGCACTTACTATTATTGGTTGTTACCTAATTCTTGATACCTTTAATGTTATAATAGTTCTATCCCTAGTGTATTTTGACACGTTCTCCCTCCACGGGGAAGACGATTTTTCGTCGACCCCGAGCGCCACTTAACACTAGCCACCTGCATTCTATTCCTATTGACTTCTAAGGATGCACTTATTTCACAATTCCAAATCAGTGCTCTAGCATCTCAATTCTCTAAGTAATTCAGCACCCTATAGTGAATTCTGCAGTTTTACTAAACGCAGACCTCCCTAAGCTATATGACGTCTACAAAGGGAGGTACCCAAATTTTCATCCAATGACCCTACAATATTTAATGTGGGTCTATCATGAGATGTTTAATCTAAATCCAGAGGTTCACAATTTTCTTAATTAATTTGGTAATTAATAAATTTTCTAAGAAATCCAAATGCCCTAGTTTTGTACATGATGTACCATTTTCAGTCATGCAAAATACTTCACAAAATTATAATAAATACTAGGCATCTAGGTTACTGTAAATTCAAGGCCTCATAATTTTTCAGCAATATTTAAACCTCTAAACATAATTGTTGAACATAACTTACATTTATCAATATAATGAAACAATTACTTCTAATACACTTTCAAAAATTTCATAAAAATTTACAGAGCTTTATAATCACATAAAAGGTCCTCTGACCAAATTTCACAAGATTCCAATGAGTGGTTAATTCAAAATAAATTCCTAAGTAGATAGTGCAATTTGAAGGGTTGTGAATGAAGTACTTTGTTTATTGATCTAAAATTGATAACAAAATTTCCAGAGATGATTAACACTATAAAAATACTTTTACCAAAATTTCATCATGATTCAAGGTCATATGACCCACTAATTAATTCCTAGGGTGTAAGGACCTAAATATTTATTTAGTGGTTTAAGTGGGGTGTATGTGTCCAACTACTGCCTAATCCCTTCCTAGGGCATCTCAACCTCCTAGGATTACATGGACTAAACCCCAAGTCCATCAAAGGACATATCAACTTATGTCCTTCACAAGCCCCCAAAGTTCAACCTTAAGGTTTGAACTAAGGTCCTAGGGCAAACCAACCCCAATTCATCTCAAATTCTAGGAGAGGGTGTTTTTACTGGCCATAGGGCTCTGGCCAAAGTCCCAACCCATTTGGGTGAGAATTGGCCCCTCCATGCCCCAAATACTCTTTGCTCTAATGTACCCCTTAGGAGACCAAACTTTGGTCACACCAAAACCTATTCAAATCAAACCCAATTGGGCTGAGATTTTTCTCAGGGTCAATCAATGACCCTAAGAGTCAGCCACCAAAATCTTGGGGGGTATAGAGGTCATAAACCCCTAAAATAATTCATAAATGGTTTCTTGAATTTTTTAAAAAACTATAGGACAAAGTTCTCCAAATATTCTCATTTTTTGATATGTTTTAGGTATAGGTTCTATTGACCCCCATCCAAAATTTCAAGTCATTTGGATGTCTGGATTGGTGGGGGCACTCAAAACACTATCTGGTCTAGCCTAGGTATAGACCCCACCAAAATGGGTGCTGTGGTCAAACCACTTACCCAAATGGGTTCAAACAAATTTTCAATTAAACTAGACAACATGGGCTACAACTTTCATGTTGACCACTTTTTCTGTAGATGGGCCTAAGTATTTTTAATATTTAATTTAAAACAGACCAGTAAACAGGACAGAAATTAAAATAATAGGATTTAATAAAATCAGATCCAATATGGATCTTAAAGCAAAATCGTGGGGCTCCTGGTCATCTTCTTCCTCCAGCCAAGGGCTGGGATCAGCCTGACCTGGAGCAACTTTTCAAGCCATTTGCCGGCCTTCTAGCCACCTCCCTGGCCGGCCACCACCGCCACCACCTTCGTTGAGGTGGGGGCTATCGCCGGGCGGCGGCACGACCGCCGGAGGGGCGGTTTCCGGCGATCTGACCACTACATTTTTTTGGAAAAAACCATTAAAATTCAGAAATTTTCTCGCTCCAATCGGGCTCAATTGAGCCCGATTCTTGGCCCTATTGATTCCTATGATCTAACCATAGAAGAAGAGGAAGGGGAGGACCTTTGCGGCGGTCTGGAGTCGCGCCGATCGCCGAGTTGAAATGGTGGTGGTGGTGGTCGGATTTCTGCGATTACACAGTGGGATGGCTTGGCTCCTTCAGGTAAGGGTTGGAAATGAACTTCTGGAGTCCAGTGAACCTTTTAAGATGAAGATAAGGGGGAGGGGGTGGGTGTAGGTTGCCATGGCCATTAATGGCCCTCTTTAGGAAAGTTTGGCCATGGTAGGTGGGGGATGGAGCATGGCTCAAACCAGTCAATGACCAGCTGGTTGAAATGGGATTGCATTCCTTATCCTAGTGAAATGAATGGAGAGGGTTGGGGAAGGGGGAGCATGAGCCCAAAGTCTTCCCCCCTTTACTTTCTCCTCTTTCTCTCTCATCCCTTTGAAGATTTTCTTTCTCCTACTCACCAAGCCTGGAATTTGGCTTCTACCTAACACAATGGCAGCCCACATGTTCATTTCATCCACCAATACAAGGTTGGCCCAAGTGAATTGGGCTTGAGCTTGAGTTAGCCCATTTGGGCTAGCTTGACCTAAACCTTGACTTGGGTTGACCTTGGTCAATTTGGTGTTGAGGTTGCCCCTAATGGGTCCTTGGTGACCCATTTGCCTCCCCTAAGGTCTAGGTGTGGTTTACTTGGCCCTTGGAGGTCACTTGACCCTTAACTAGGGCACTTTGATCACTTTAGGGCTCGAGTTGACTTTGGTCAACTTAGCCTTTTTGGTTGACCCCAATGGGTCCTTGGTGACCCATTGGCTCCTCACTAGAGTTAGGAAGGTATGTGTGGGGTCCACTTGGCTAAGGGAAGGTCAGTTGACCCTATATAGGTCAGGTTGACCCATTTAGGGTTAGAGTTGACTCTGGTCAACTTAACCACTTTGACTGCCCTCCATGAGTCCTTAGTGATCCATTGACCCCACTTTAGGTCTAGGAAGGCCTTGGTAGGGTTATTTGGGCTTTACTAGGGCACACTGCCCTTAGTTAGGGCACACTGCCCTTAGTTAGGGCACCCTGCCCAATTAGGCCTAGAGTGGTTTTAGGTCAACTTGGCCACCCTACACCTATCCAATGGACCCCTGGGGCAAATGGACCTTACAATGGGTTGATGAGACCATGGTGGGGTCTTGAAGTCTTGGTGAAGCCCCATGGTCATCTTAAACTAGAGTTCAGAAATTTACTGTTTGCAGACCACAGTGGTCTCACCTACATTCCTAGGTTCACTTGGCCTTCTTGAGCTTCCTAGGGTTTTGTCATGACCTAGTCATGACAAAACTACTCTTAGAGGTCTAGTTGTTTGAGAGATGTTACACGTTGCACATCGTGTCCTCCGATACCTCAAATCCTCACCAGGGAAAGGCATCCTATTTTCCCCAAATGAAGAATTGACTATTGAAGTCTATACGAATGCGGACTGGGCTGGATTGCCATCAGATAGATGGTCCACATCTGGATATTGTTCCATGGTCGGGGGAAATTTGGTTAGCTGGAGAAGCAATAAACAACATGTTGCTAGATCGAGTGCTGAAGTTGAGTTTAGGGCGATGACTCATGGCATCTGTGAAGGAGTATGGATCTCAACCATCCTGAGGGAACTTGGGTTAAAGAGAAATGAGCCAGTCAGGTTGTATTGCGATAACAAAGCGGCTATCTCTATCGCTCACAATCCAGTACAGCATGATCGCACTAAGCACATTGAGATAGACAGACATTTCATCAAGGAGAATATTGATAGGGGGATGGTAGTTACCCCATTCGTACCATCCGATCAACAGTTGGCTGACGTTCTCACGAAGGGTTTGAGCTTCAATATGTTTACTCATCTTATCAGCAAGTTTGGCATGGCTGACATCACACGCCCAACTTGAGGGAGGGTGTTGAATTATTTGTTATCATGTGTTATTTTGTAACGATATTAATATTGTGTGAGAGGGCTATATATACCCCATGCTATATGGAATAAAATTTAATTTTCCTCCTAATATAATTTGTTAAATTAAATCATAAGGATTTTTCCCAACAATAAACATGCTCCACCCACATTATAAAGATCTGAGATTTCTAATAAGAATTTGCAATCTAATTAATAGGAACAGTCGTGATTTCTAAGTAAACCTCAGGGCAGTAGATCTTAACTTTTACTCTAACTTCCTTTTTGAAACTATAGTGCTTGCAATTCATTTTTTCTTCCATCTATTTGGTTAATTTGATTAATGGCCTGTTACCTAGGTTTTACTTACTGAAAATCAGGATTCCTGTTACTTAGATTGCAATTTATTAATACAAATAAAATACTATTAACACAGAATCTGCTGATAGAATGACAATCTAGAAAAGGGAAACTTACATTGAGGAAGTGTGGAATTTGATTTCAATCACCAGCTTCCTAATTTTTTGGATATCTGGATCACCATCTCTTTGCTGAGCATCCTGGGATATCCATGCTATCAAGGTGTTGAGGCAAAGGATGAGGTCATCCAATTTTATCTGGTTAAATATTAGAAACATTCATCACAATATTAAGACAACAAGAATAGCAATACTAGTCATTAAGGAAAAAACTTGCAATGATATTACTCACCTCATCATAGCTCCTAAGACGAGTTTTAAGATCGATGCACAGCTGCAAGCATGTCTTTTCGAGATCATCTTGATCAATTCTCATTGCAAGATCCACCTGCTCGTTCTTTTGAAGTAATTTTGGTTGAATGAGAGATTTGCTATGATCTCCACCTGATATGCTGCCGGGAAGTTCTTGTTCACAATGTATTTTCAGTTCACTTCTTGAAATCTTTGGAAACAGTTTGGCAATGACATTTTCACGGCAACTTAAATCTTCTGGTTTGAGAACTATTGCATTCACTTCTGAGAAATCAATTTTTTCGTCTCTGGATATAACATAAACTAATGAATCTTGATCCACACTTAAAGCATTAGAGAAATAAATTAGATCTTTCCTGATTTCCAAGCATCCAGCTATTGCATCACGAAATTTCTCGTGCAGATCATCCATGATGGAATTATGCAAAAGAAACTCATTTAGATAAAAGGTCCTGCCAGAATTTAAATTTGCTAAACAGAGGGTGATAACCATTTTTGTTATAAGAAAGCAGTAGTCAAATTGGCACATTGAGGATTGCATAACCCACTCCTTTATTTCACATTTTTCCTTTAGGAGCAGTTGGATCATATCAATTATGGAACTGAGACAGTTGCGAACAGGAATAATTGCCGGGGACTCGCAGGGTGCAACAAAGGTGTCCATGTAGCCCTTAAGACCACGACAACGCAACATTTCAAACAGTGTAGACTTTGTGCTAAAAAATGAAACTTCAGATCCAATGCATGAGGATGCACAAAACAACAAACAATCTAGAAGATACATGAAACAATGTGGTGACATATAATCACATTTCCCTTTCCAATCTGAATTGAAGGCAACACTCAGTGCATGTTCGAGCTTTAAGATCAAGGAGATGCTCTGAGAGGAAGAATTCAAGAATCCTTTAAATGTAATTATCAGAGCATGCCAAGGTGGCATGCAACTTAACTTCTGAATGATGTTGTCAAATAGTCTATCCTTTAAATTTCCACTGAGAAACATTAACATTACCAGTCTAGTTATCTGTCCGAGAGTCATTTTACCTTCAAAAGGTCTTAGATCTCTATCAATAGATTCTTCAATTATTTCCCTGGCATTCGTACTTGTGTGTAAATCTAACATACTCATGTTGCTTCCGTCTTTCCACCTGATGGGAAACAATATGCTGAAGAAAAATTCACTTGAAGAAGTAAAGATTCTATTGATTTCATCAATGCTTTCAAGGGATATAGTATCGGATTCTCTGATAAACTTCCCAATTTCATATATGGCTAGAATGACCCTAGCCTTAGAAAATGGAAACAACACTTTTCTTTCAAAAACATTACAAGTGGTTTCACTACGAGAACATGCTTTAACACAACATTTTGAAAAGCTAATCAATGATTCCAATTTTTTTAATATCTTCACTCCAAGTGAAAGAAGTTCCCATATCCAGTGCTGGTGAGCAGATTCCTTGAATGCCTCAAAATTAATCATGGAAAGGTTCCCAGGTTTTGGGTGAGCTTTACACCTATTGGTCCATGACGCCTCGTGAATAAGCAAAAAAAATGTGTTCTGATCTGAATTCATCAAGATTCCAAAATAGTCGAAGCAAAATTGCTCATAAAGTTCAAAATCATTTTCCTTGAATTGTGTGGATGAACTCAGGTGAGACAATACTTTGAGAATCTTAGTTTTCCACAATTTCCAATTATGCATCAGTGATTCAACTGAACAGATGCTCTGAGACATAATTAAATTTGTATGCTTATCTACGTCTGATACCAACCCTGGTTCCCAAACATATTTACAAGGTTCGAACTGCAAATGGATATCAATTATTTCTCGTAGAGTGAAAATTTCAAGTCTAGTGTTCTGAAATTTATGGGCCTTTACCAAATGTTCTGACAAGTTAGATAAATCTTTTGAACGGTCTGATAATATGTAAGCCTCTGAAGAAACAAGATCATAGAAGGAATCAGAGACCTGCTTTGCCATCACTTTTGCCTTGTCAAGGAACTTTTCTTTCTTTGCAAACTTTTTAAGAGGCCAACCCATGCTACCAGGAGCCCAGAGTGAGTTTACAATAACATGAAGTAAAATCAAACTTGCAGACTTCTCAAAATGCCCAGCCTTCTGTAGCATAGCTGCTTCTAATGTAATATTTCCTTTGAAATGTGCTAAATCTGCTGCTTCTATATAATTTCCCATTACCTTCTCCAATTCGATGAGTTCATCTAAAAGACCTCTGGACTTCAAGGAATTCCGAATTAAATCCATGGACTGGAGAACCTTAGCAAGCTCAACCATGTGTGTTATGTCTCGAAGTGTTACATAATGCAAAATACAACTCTCTAAAAATGATTTCTCAACTTTACACAGTTCATGATTCTTCAGCTTATCAAAATCAGAATCGTCCTTCCACTGTTTAATGAAACGTAATCCGGCGTCAAATAGCTCAGCTTGAGTGCACATAGACAGACATTTGGAGAAGCATTTTGCCTTGGCATACACATCAGCTGCAAGTAGCCATTTCTCAGCCATGGAGAAGCAATCTTAGGTTTATAAAATGGAGTTTGTGCAAAAGAATCAAATTTAGGATATTTGGTGCAGCATTTAATCATGACTGTATCGGTCCTTTCATTCAGTATAAATAAAATGTTGGCCAGAGTAACATAAAGGAAAAAATACATAAAAAAACAGAGGCTTCATTACAGATACCCGAGCATAGTAAAGTGATGAACACTAGTCTCTAATGAATGGGCGAAGCCTTACCAATTCATATTGGGTCTGGTTCCCATCCCATGTGGACAAAACCATCGGGCTCGTGCATAACGGATTCGTGACTCGTTATTTTGATGCAATTTTATTCGTAGCATTTCGATCCACATCTAATGGACCATAGGTATCTTATGTATATATATAAACCTACTATTTGGATTCAAGGTCTCTTTTTGGGGCCGAATAAGAAAACAAAAGGGGCTCCTTTCTTTATGTCCATGACAGAGAAGAGGTAGATGTACTGATCTTGCGACTGTAGCCCTGTGCCAAACCGACCTCATCGTTGCATCACACTGCCGGGAAGAAGCAACTCCGACTGCTGATCTATCTCCATCCAGGACCAGGAGGAAGAAGATCTGCCGATGCTAATGCCGCTCAGGCCGCCGGTGCCTCAGGCCCCGGGGGAGCGTCATCCCAAACCGTTGGTGCTGCAGTTGGTGCTGCCACAAGTTTCTTTTCTTTGGTGAGAATGGAATCCTCATTGGTCATGAAAGTTTGATCTGGTCAAACGTGTGAGAGCATCGACTCCAAGTTACAACACCTGACTAGATTTTGAAAATGTGTAAAGAATTCACTCGTACATTAATAATATATATTTTAGAATCGAATCTGGTTAAGACACGTGATCACTGCCCTAAAATATTACACCACCCTCAGGCAACACTTTCAACCGATGCTCACTCCTCCAAGATACAACACCCGATTAGATTTTGAAATGTGTAAAGAATTCACGCGTACAGTAAAAAATGTTTTAGGAAAAACCTCCTATATATACGTCTCGTACAACCGCAAGTAATAAACACGTAATAAATTCCCAACGGTTATATTTAGCAAATGTTATCGGGCAATGCAATACTTTGATTTCCATTGTACCATTTAATGAGAAAACGTGTAAAGAATTCACGCGTACAGTAATCATGCATTCGCTGCAGGTAAAAGAAAATGACCCACAATATTCGACCCACATTGATACTAAAAGCAGGAAGTAAATGTTGCACGACAAAAAAGAAAAGTCGACATACATCTTACTCTTCTTTCTATTACTCACTCTCATAGTTTCATGGTACGATTCATTAATTTAATTCATCTGTAATTAACACAATTTTTTATATCCCCTTTGTTCTAATACAAAGGTACCAGGATACTTTCTCTAAATTGGTCTGACATCCTCTTTGACTTCAGTATTTTATTGAAAAAATATGTAGGCTACAAAATTCATTCATTGTCTAGACATTACCATACTTCGGTGGATATATCGTTTGACTCAACCACCTTTCTATTTCATCTTCTTTAGAGAATCATTTACTTCCGATACTTGAATTTTATGATAAAACGTTATGTTCATATACTCTTTCAATTTACTTAACAAAGTGTTAAAATTATTTTGTCAAAAAAATACAATTCAATTATTCCACAAATCCTAAATCCCAAATTCTGATCCGGTCCAGTGCAGTGTGTGCGAGCATGCGCACACACGTATGTGGTTCATGGATTCTTATGTTTCTTTCAACAAATAAGAATGAGCGGATTTGTTATTCACCATATTGAAGATTTGCTCTTGGGATGGAAGAGACTTGGAGGAACTTGTGATCTGTTTGGGATTTGATAAGACGTGTGTTGGCGTGGACCTACATCGGAGAGGTCATATCGATTTGTCACGTTCATCACCGTGGTAACTTATATTTATTTTATTAATGTGTAGCAAAGTTGTAGAGATCCTGTATGGACTGAGGAGTTCCATGTAATTAAAATGTGATGTTTCAATATAATTTTATGAACAGGTGTACAATCAAAGGCCTCTCTTGTTCCAACAAAGGAACCGAAAACATGAAGATTCCAAGAATTAATAGAAGGATATCTTGGCATTGTATTGACTGAGTTGTATCAACATTTCGCCACCGTTGCCACCTTCCGGACAGCAGTTTCCACCACACGGATCACCGGATCTCCATGCTTTGGGCAGCCTCCATATCTTGTGAGTGTTATTGTTGTATGGATAATTGTTCTCATTATTAATATATGGTGATGTGATTTTATATTTGGTTGGATGAATTACATAGTAGAATTTTGCTCTATTATTTTGTGATTTACAGGAACTATTCGCCGCGCGCTCTCGCTTTTACCCTCCACGCGGGGGAAAGCCGAATCCCGCTGGCCTAAAGAATTATTCTTCTTTTGCTATAATCATGTGCGTGTGATTTAATTATTTATCATCTGATTATTTTTTATTTCTCCGTTAGGCTTTGCATGACATGTACGGTTGGGGCATCATTCATCCGCCGCCTATAGATTCGTCCTGCGTCAATAACCAAACAAGAAAGGTAGAGGAGAGACAATCTTGATTTGCACGGAAGGCTTGGAGAATGATAGGCGGCTTCTTCGTTTTTTCCACAGGAGAGAGCAAAACCCTATCATAGGTTTTTTTATTCTTTTCATTTATACGTGTGGCTGTGAGGAGGTAGATTTAGGAAATTTTTATTTTTTTTCCTTTTTATATATCTTATATATATCTATCTTATTATTATTATTTTTATTTTTATATTATTATTATTATATATATATCTTATATGGTAATAATAATAGTATATATAAGAACATAGATCCGAGCCGCCCATCGATGAAACCATTCGATCTCCTTGATCTTAAGCATAATCACGCCAAGATTCCTTCATGACTCGATCCTCGCCAATACGAACCTCTCAACGTTCGTTGCCACGGATTTTGTCCACCTAGGACTAGGAGGGAACCCGAACCCAACAAAGATTTAACTATTAAAATTTTCATTTAAGAAAGTAACATAAAAAACAACAGGAAAAATTAAATCGGAAAACAATCAGTAGCATAATAATAATGATTATTATTGTATGATCATATAAACAACAAATATAGACAAGTATAAAAGAAAAAACCTGCACTGTTGAAATCTTTAAGTTTTATGTAACAAGTTGCCGCAGATTCATGTTTTCCAATCGATTCATATATATCAGCAGCTTTCCTAAGAAGAGCCTCAGCCATCTCAGGCTTTGAAGAAAGAATATTATCAGCACTGGAAACCAGGCCAGCAGCTCTGGCCCATTTCTCTTTGTATATATCTCCCGCCCTCTCAAAGCACGTAGTGGCCATCTCAAAGTTCTCTTCATTGAATAACTGGAATGAATGAGTTAACCACCTTAAGATGTAATTCACTTTGCTATACTTACAAATATAAGGGAAACCAAGAGTAGGTATTATGGGAAATTTTTTGAGATGAAAGAAATCTACAGTGATGAATTCTAAATGATCAATATGTACCTTAATGCCTCGCACTCTCCAATCATCTGGAGTGCTAATTCCCTGCATTGCTTGAGCAACAGATGAATCCAAGTCTCTAACTTGGACCAGACTCAAGCTCTTCCAATAATCAAAAATAGGTTTACAGTAGTCATTGGAATTCTCACTAATCCATAGCCTTTGTCTAGTTCGTGTTATAGCAACATAAAGTTGCTTTAATTCAGAGCAAAGAAGAAAATGTCTACCATGGTCAAAATCGGGGCATGCAATCATACCAGATTGGTTAGCAAATCCAGTTTTATTCATATATTCATATACAACTCTCCACTTATTTTTCAATGGAGATCCTCCAAAGAAATTGTATAGCAGTACATCCTGTTGAAACTGATTAACTTTCATATCATTTTTAACACTAAAGATGTGGTAGCCTAATGCTAGCAAGAAAAAATAAATAAGACATGTAGAAATAAGTTACCTGGAACTCGAGACCTTTGCATTCTATTATAGTGAGAACCAGAGCTTTAGTTCCAACAAGATCGACAATTTGCCTCTTGGCACAATCATCACGCACGAGAATGACTTGTTCTGCCCCTAATTCAATCACGTTACTACATTCACCTGTACTACTACCAAACATAGTAATAATTGCATTTTCATCATTGTTGGATTTAAGTAGTACAGGAGATTCTCCATAAATCAAACTGGTTTCTGGAGCAATTCTATCAATACTTAAAGGGAAAAAATTAAACAGCAGGTCCAAAATGCTCTTTGCCAGCTTCAGAACACCAGAATGAGTCCTAAAGTTTTGGTTCAATTGGAAACTGTCTTCGATGTGTTTTCCTCCCTTTTTAAGCCTGTGGTCTTCTATTCTCAATTCTGATTTAAACTCTTTGTAGAATAGGCAGCGAATATCTTCAAAACGGAAATCAACTCCTCGGGCTATTGTCTGAGCTGTATCTCCAGCAAAAACAAAACCTTCATCATAATTTGTGCAGACATACTTCAGCAAAGCAACTTGTCTCATGGTAAGGTCTTGAACCTCATCAACATAAACATAATCAAACTTATCAGCCAGATGGACACCACATCTTAACCTTTGATGAAGGTCTATGACAAAATCAGCAATATCAAACTCTCCATTTAAACATTTTTTCTTCTCATAATCAAGAAAAATGTCATAGATATCACCCCGTATATCTTTGCAAAAAGGAGAGACGCGCTTGTTAGCAAGCATAATGTAATCTCTCCTTCCTAGCTTACCATCCAGGAACGAGCCTGCTTTCAAGTCTCCTTTGATATGGGAAATTATCTCAGTATAAACACTGCATGCATCAAGCTTCTTGGTCAGTTGAGAACTGAAATGGGGCCAGTATGAACCCACAAACTTTTTGAAATCAACTTCCTTCTGGAAAAACATTTGCAATGCAAGAGATTTTGACGTGCTACTCCCATTTTTTGATAAATCTCGGTTATTACAGAACTTACTAAAGAATGAACGGCTCATACTTCCATCAAGCATCATCAAGAATTTGCTAAATGTGATAACCAGAGGATAATGTTCATTTGGTAAATCGTGGAAAGTATCCGGTATATCAACAAATTGAGCCAATAGATCAATGGTATCACGCATTTCAATATTACTAGGACCATATAAACAGCCCCAAGCAGCAAAGCTAGAAAAGTGAAAATATGAAGGAATGCATAAATAACACATACCAAAAATAGAAAAAAAAAAGCTATATAATGAAAATCACATTGGATCCGAAATAATATGAAGCATATGGTTCACAAAATAACAGATCACTGGCCAACCTTGTAAGTCGATTAATATGGTCCTGTATAGCCAAGCAAAGTTTTGGGCTGACAGTAATTAACACCTGCTTCAGTATTTTTTTCTTTTGAAGGCTCTCATCATTTTCAAAAGCAGAATCATTCCTGAAAGCATCCCTGGAAAGGTCACCTTCTAGGACACAAACACCTCTGAGTGCAAGAGTATGCTGTTGCTGCTTTTGAACAAGTTTTGTTGTCAAGATAGTAGTTTTTCCAGTTCCTGATCTTCCAAGGATAAAACTACTTCTTGAAAAACGAACTACATGCTTCTCCTCATCTGTTAGCTCAAACGGAATACTCAATTCAGTGCCATCATTGGACGTCAGTAAATGGCTAGCTATACCAGATGTCAAGGCATAAAATTTCATCAAAAGAAGACTCTCACTAACTTCTGAATTCTCCAAAACATCTTTACCCTCTATCTGACCCAGTTCCGCATTTTCCGCCGGTTCTTGTTTGCAATGTTTTTTGTACCTCAAAATATCCTGGTTATTATTCCAGCTTACAGGAACTTCAATATTCCTGTTTAGCACGATTAAATTAAACAAAAAAATTGAATGAATTAGAGCCCAATGACTTAAATGAAATACTACACAAACATGTGTAAACAAATGTCAGTTGTTCACATGAAGTTGTATGTATTAATCATCTTTGGTAAACAGAATAAACAGAGAAATATTGTTATACTTGTTGAGCTATATTGATATAACGGTAACGGGTTCTTATTGGGTTCGGTTTGGATCCGTTAGACATCCAATAATCCATCGTCGGGGATTTAGAGCTACACCTATAAATACCCATATTGGGGGCAACTTGGAGGTCATTCCAAACTTGACGGCCAAACGGGATGCTTCGAGCGCAGTAACATTTTCGAAGTTTTTCGTTTCTGTGCCCTAGCCCCCTCTCCAGTGCAACCCGTCCGCTCCCGATTGCAAAGGAAAATTTTATGGCGCCGCTCAGTTTTTGCGATCGATTGTTGCCGCAAGGAAGAAGGCTCGTCGATTCGCGTGTTCCTGCTGCAAGCCCGAACGCAGAGAGGGGATCACGCCTCTCTGCCGTCACCGGTCGTGAAGGAAAAGCTCGGTCGTCCTTCTCGTTTTCGCCACATGGAACGGAAGTTTAAGCTGCAGATGCGGTCGCTGCTGCTCCTTGTTTTTCCCGTGGAAATAGGGCATCGCCACTTGCGATCGGGAGATTTTGTGGCTGTTGATGAATGATCTTGCCGGTGCTCTGTTGTTTGATTGCAGCACCGTCGCGATTTCTCATCTACCGCTGGGAGCCAAGTCAGTGTCAGTCGCCGTTCAAGTTGATCGGGAATAGGAAGGCTTTCCTGTCGCCATTTTGTTGGGAGTTCTCTGCAGGGTTTTCCTCTTCTGAGGTTCTCGCAAGCTTACTGCACCGGACGGAAGAAGCTCTCCCCTAGATCATGAGTTTCTCGAGGATCGAAGAAATTTTTAGGCGCCGCCGCTCACGATTTGCGATTTTTTGTTCTCGTTTTTCTGGTGATTTCGCCGTTGAATGCGTCGTTCCAGGGTGTTTTGTGCCGGCGTCCCAGACTGTCGCAACCTTCCGTCGCTCAGTTTGTGTGCTTCCGCCCAGTTCATAAGGAAGAACAGGGAAAGGTTGCCGCTTTGGTTTTTTCCGTTGTTCTTCTCCGCTGGTCGATCAAGAAGAGGATTTCCTATAGAAGTTTGAGGCTACTGATTCGCCACAAGCGATTCATATGCATTGAGGATGAGAACCGTACTAGGTACGCCTTAGAGACGGTTAGTAAGCAGAATTATTCTGTTAACACGATCACGCATCCTAAGCGGAAGCCTAAGCCTGAAAAGACTAGATCGCCGATCAATGCACCCGTAGTTGCTAACACTAGCAAGAAGATCAAGAAATTTAAAGGCAAGTGCTACAACTGCAATAAGTGTGGTCACTATGCTTCCGAGTGCAAGCAACCTAAAAGAGGTGAATCCAGCACACCAAAGACTAATAACAAAGCAAACATGTTCTATCAGATTGCGCCTGCTAACTTTGTTGCCATAATTGGAAAAGGAAAGGCCAGTACTGAGTGGTGGCTAGATTCAGGTGCTACATGTCACGTCTGGACCAATATCGTGCTTCTGAAAGATGTCACTACAGCAGACGAGACTGTGACTGTTGCGAATGGAGACACTGCTCAGGTACTCCAAACTAGGATTGTGGATTTGCCACTCTCTTCAAGTACACATTTAATTTTAAAGAATGTTAAATTTATATTTACATTAGCTGTTAATTTAGTTTCAATTAGCCTATTATGAGATGCTAGTATGTCATTTAACATTAGTGGTGGTAGAGTAACTTTAATGGTTAACTCTCATTATTTTGGTTGTGCTTATGTAGTAAATGATATGTATAAGTAGAGTCTAGCAAACAAAGTAACAAATAAAGTTAGTTCAAATCTGATAGATCTTAAGACTTTATATGCAAAACTAGGAGACATGAACTATAAAAAACTACCGTTGCTAGCTAAATCTCACAATATTACTTTAGACACAACAATCAAGTTTGATAAATATGAGATTTGTGCTCAGACCAAGATAATAAGAACACATTTATTCTGGTTTCTAGGAGCACACAATTGCTAGAGAATACATTTTGACATATGTGACTACAAAAGCTTTGTCACAAGAGAGGGTCGGAAATATCTAATAACCTTTATCGACGACTATTCTAGATTTAGCCACATTTATCTGCTTAAATTCAAAGATGCAGCTTTTGAAAAATTTCATATATTCAAAAATAGGGCTGAAAATCAACTTGACATAAAAAAAAGACTAAGAAGTGATAGAGGGGGAGAATATGTCTCGGGGGGAGTTTGAAGATTTTCTTATCAGCAATGATATAATCCTTGAAACCACCACCCCATACTCACCTCAATCCAACGGTATCGCTGAGAGAAAAAAATAGAATTTTAATAGAAATGTTGAATTCTATGTTGTTGACTGCTGGCATGCCTGCGACATATTGGGGTAAAGCTGTTCTAATGTCAAATCACATTCTTAATAAAGTTCCTTATACAAATTTGAAACTGACACCCTATAAGCTTTGGTTTAAGAAACCTCCTAAATTCGATAATCTTAAGACTTTGAGCTATATCGCTTATGATAAGATACCTGACTCTAGGAGAGCTAAGATTGGATCTAGGACAAACACCTGTGTCTATCTAGGATATGCAGAGGATAGTGCCGCACACAGATTTCTAGATCTCTCAAATAATACTGTAATAGAATCTAGAGATGTTTTTTTTTTAGAATAAGTTCCTTAAAGATAAAAACCCGACCCTTCCAGATCTTCCAGCCACTAATACTGAGACTACTGTTAAGCCGAAACTAAGAATTTCTAACACTGAGCCCATAGACACTAATGGTTTATCATCTGAAAGGTTATCTAATAGAGAACGAGTGTCTAAAAGATTCGGTACAGACTTTGTGACTTACCAAGTTGAAGCTGATCCATCTACCTATAAGGAAGCGATGTGATCTAGGGATTCTCTATTATGGAATGAAGTCATAGATGACGAGATGAATTCTCTCTCGCAAAGCCACACTTGAACCTTAGTTGATTTGCTCAAAGGGGCTAAAACCATTGGAATTAAGCAGGCCCTGAAAAAGAAGCTAAATCATGATGGGAGTATCGCCAAATACAAAACACGTCTAGTTGCAAAAGGCTTTACTCAAGTGAGTGTCATACACTACTTTGATATATACTCACCTGTTTGTCACATTACGACAATTAGTATTCTTCTCGCGTTAGCATTTATTAAATATTTAACTGTTCATCAGATGAATGTCCAAACTGCATTCTTGAATGGAGATCTGACTGAGGAGATTTATATGTATCAACCTGAAGGATTTGTCGTAGAAGGTCTAAAAAACAAGATCTATAAGTTGATTAAGTCACTCGGCGGATTGAAGCAAACACCTAAATTGTGGCATGAGAAACTTGACACTTATATTAAAGTCATGGGTTTCAAATCCAGCTTATCAGATAAATGTTTGCACGTAAGAACAAGTTCAAATAAAGTTGCAATTATATACTTCTACGTTGATGACATGCTAATTCTGGGTACTGATCAGTCTGAGGTGGAAGAAGTGAAAGTTACCTTGACGATACAATTTAGCATGACAGACTTAGGAGTGGTGAAAACCATCCTGGGAATGAAAGTAAACATCACTGAAACGGATATTACCCTAAGTCAGAGTCACTACATTAAAAATCTACTAGAAAATTGAGGTTACGATAATAACAAAAAGATTGAGACTTCATACGACTACAATAATAGACTGAAACTGAATGAAGGTTCATCTATTAGACAATTGGAATACTCCAAACTCAAAGAAAGTCTCATGTATGCTACAACCTGCACTAGACTTGGCATCGCCGTTACAGTCGTCATGTTGAGTAGATTCACTAATAACCCTAGGAAGGACCACTAAGATGACTTAGAAAAGCTAATGAGATACTTAAAGTATACTGAGAATTATGTTTTATGTTACAGTGGAACATGCACCTGTGATCCATTCTCTTGAAGCACCCATAGGATCTGCCGGCCTTGGAGGATATATCCACCGGTCTTGGAGGGGGTGTTGCCACTAAACTTTGGAGAGGCACAGTTTGGAGATACTTGGTGCATCACATTGGAGACCTCCGACAATGGAGTTCAGAGGAGGTGTTGTGTGACAATGGGCTCTGTTAGATTTGTGCTCATCATTGAGGCGAAGAGTTGCGGGCAGGGTGTCAGAGGCTTGCTTGAGTGTAGTCGGCCTTGACATTTCTCTCCGGTGGTGTTTGTGGGTTGGTCGTTGTCTGACGGCGAAGGTTCGTGCGTGAATCTTGTGCGTCCGCTGTTCAACGGATTGTAGTAAGTTTTTCTACTACTTAGTGCGTAGAGGTGTCCGATTCCACGTGTGGTGCCTTTTATCGGATAACGCATTTTTCTCCTATCGTATGCATTGAATATCTTGTGATTTGTATTGTGGTTGTGGTTGTGTCTCACTGATTTTGCCGAGTGCATTTTATATATTTCATTGTTTGTGTTCTTGTTATCATGTATTGAGATGCGCCTGTGGGTGATGTACTCTGGGCCCTAACAAGTGGTATCAAAGCGAAGTCGTAGGTGTCTGATTGGACGTTCCGATTTAAATTTGGGTCAACAGTAGGTGACGATATTGGTCCGCTCCCTACCTTCCTAAATCTGTTTCATGAATTAATCAGGTCGCCTTGAGGTGCTGAGGGCAGCTTGATGCAGTGGCCCAGAGCCACCCCGCTCTGTCGGAGTCACACTGAGCCAGAGGAACACGAATGGCACCCACTGCCGGGCTGCAGCCCAAGCACCCCACCCATGACCGCACCTATTCTCAGCGCGCCGGGATGTTGAGGCGAGGTCTCGAACCCAGCCCCCTTGATAAAGAGCTTTTCTAATAGCTCTCATCACCAACTGCAGCTATTAGGAAAGCTCTTTATCAAGGGGGCTGGGTTCGAGACCTCGCCTCAACATCCCGCCGCGCTGAGAATAGGTGCGGTCATGGGTGGGGTGCTTGGGCTGCAGCCCGGCAGTGGGTGCCATTCGTGTTCCTCTGGCTCGGTGTGACTCCGACAGAGCGGGGCGGCTCTGGGCCACTGCATCACAGCTATGACAGGAAAGAATACAGTGTTGGCCAGATATTCAGTGGAAAAGTTTGACGACAGTGGAAATTTCTGCCTATGGCAGATTCAGATCAAAGACATGCTGGTTGAGCAGGGATTGATACGAGTGTTGTGGGGGCGTGTTGCTTTGCTCGCTCCGGTGAAGGATTCAAAGTCACTTGAGATAGAAGAGCGCGCCACCAACGCCATCAGGATGTGCGTCGACGACAAGGTGCTGTTCAACATCGATGTTGAAGAGTCTGCGATCAAGCTGTGGGAGAAGCTTGAGGGACTTTATATGAGCAAGTCGTTGACCACAAGGCTGTTGCTGAAGCAGCAACTGTACAACCTGAAGATGCAGAAGGGCAGTAACCTACAAAAACACTTCAACGTGTTCAGTGGACTTCTGAACAAACTGCATGTGGTTGATGTGAAGGTGGAGGAAGAAGATAAAAATTTACTGCTTCTTACCTCGCTCCTGGCGTCGTACAAGCACATACAGACCACACTACTGTATGGGAAGGATACTATAGAAATGGAGCAGATCACATATGTGTTACTGTCCAGTCAGATGCCGTCGGACCCCACTCCTGGGGTTGAGCATGCTTTGGCAGTAGGAGGACGACGTGTGAGGTAGTTCGAGAAGGGATCTGGGAGTGCACGATCCATATCCGCATCGAGGAAGGCAATGACATGCTACCACACCAGGCAGAGCGGTCATATCAGGAGGAGCTGTCTGCAACGTGCACAGAGTTCTGGGGACTCCCAAAGTGCGGAAAAGGCGACGCTAGCCCTGTCTGAGGAGAGTGATGATGCTCTCACTATCACTGAGAGTCAGAGTGACTCTGATAGCTGGATATTAGATTCTGGTGCTTTGCAGCACATTTGCTCAGATGCAGGTATGTTCAGTTCACGGGAGGTGACGTCTGGGTTGGTCTTCTTGGGTGGCGGATCAGCATGTGAGGTCACGAAGATAAGGACGGTGGACATCAGGATGCATAACGGAGCAGTGTGTAGGCTTGAGCGGGTACATCTAGTACTAAAGCTGCGTAGGAATTTGATATCGCTGGGCAGATTGGACTCCACAGGATACAGTTTTGTGGCGAGAGGTGGAGCTCTGACGGTGACGCGAGGGCGCACCGTACTCATGCGAGCTATGCAACGCGGTAGTCTGTACCGGCTGATGGGGAACACGATGCGAGGTGGTGAGCCCATGATTTCTGCGTCCGATAGTGTGGATGGTCGAGGTGGTGCAGAGGATCGCCCTTCTGGTAGTCTGGTTAGGCGAGTCAGATTCAGCGATCTAGTTGCGTCGACATTCAAAGGTTGAGCCCGAGCAGGGATGAGTCGACTGGAGCAGGTCGGCTGACACCTCCAGTCCTTGGGTCGGTGCTTAGTGCAGTGATGCTTCACGCAGTTGTTATTATGTGCAATTTGTGCCTTGTGCAGGGAGTACTTTGTGCAGGTAATGGCTACGGATCCCGAACCAAGGTGGCGGTTTGTTGGGATTTCAGTTTGGCTCGAATCCAGATCCGGTATGGGTTTAATACTCTGTTGTTTGTTTATGGTTAAAAGATGAACCCAAGAGAGGAGCCACCTGTGTATTTCTCCTGACAGAAATCACGAGAGAGGAGCTGCCCCTTTCGTTGTTCCTGTGCGCTAAGACAGAGCTGCCTGAGCTCGCCGGATCCCTTCATCTCTGACGATCTTCTTCCTCCCTTGAGCAGTGCCGGTCATCCATTCTCTTGGAGCACCCATAGGATCCGCCGGCCTTGGAGGATACATCCACCGGTCTTGGAGGGGGTGTTGTCACCGAACTTTGGTGAGGCGCGGTGTGGAGATACTTGCCGCATCATATTGGAGACCTCCGACAGCGGAGTTCAGATGAGGTGCTGTGTGACGAGCGGCTCGGTTAAGTTTGTGCTCGTTGTTGAGTAGGAGAGTTGTGGGCTTGGTGTCGGAGGCTTGCGTGAGTGTAGTCGGCCTTGACAGAGTTTCTCTACGGTGGTGGTTGTGGGATGATCGTCGTCTGACGACGAAGGTTCGTGCATGAACCTTGTGCATCCATTGTTCAACGGATTGCAGTAAGTTTTACTACTGCTCAGCGCGTGGAGGTGCCCGATTCCACGCGTGGTGCCTTTTATCAGATAAAGCATTTTTCTCCTACTATATGCATTGAATATCTTGTGATTTGTACTGTGTGGTTGTGGTCGTGCCTCCGTGATTTTGTCGAGTGCATTTTATATATTCTTGTTATCCTGTATTTGCAGCTGCGCCTGTGAGTGTCGTACTCCGGCCCCCAACAGTTGGTGCGAACTCTAGTCCACTCCTCTCTCCGACAACTAAGTTTCCGTTATTTTATTGTAATCATTCTGTAATGGATTTCATTTGACAAATAATAAAATCACCAGCAGCTAAGGCCTGTAGTTGCGGGAGCCGGGTGTAGCCGTTCACGACAACTTTCTCCGACTCTCTTCTCCTCTCTCCAGCTCTTTGCAATTAGTAGTCGATCACTTGCAGTTTCTATTTTCCCCCGCTCCTTGATAGTTTGAGGCTGAGAGTGGAGGTTGGAGACACTTTTTTCTCCAACAGTTCAAATAAGCGACCTTCAGATTAGGGGTTCAAATGAGTTTGGCTCGAGTCGAGCTTGACAAAACTTCCAAGCTCGAGCTCGAGCTAATCATTTTGAGTTCAACTCAACGAGCTCATTTTTTTCTGGCTCGAGCTCGAGCTAAAGGCCTACTTTCGAGCTCGAGCTCGAGTTTTGAGCTCGAGTCGAGCTGCTCACGAGTGGAGCTGCTCACGAGCTCGAGTCGAGCTGCTCATGAGCCTTATTTTCTTCATATTAAAAAATAAATAAATATAAAAATAAAAAGCTCACGAGCCCATGAACAACAATATATGAGCTCAACTCGTAATCGAGCTCCCCAAGCTCGAGCTCGAGTCGAGCTTTTTTCGAGCCGGCTCATCGAACATTCGAGCTAGCTCTACTCAACTTGCACCCTTATTGTGAGGCCCGAATTTGCACTTATATTTTTATATGTTTCTAAAAGAGAAAAAGAAGGAAATTCCCCGATGATAAAAACCAAATTCAGTGTCGATTCGCCGTCACACAATTTATGTTTGATGTTCGAGCTTTTCCGAATATTTTTGCGACACTCGTTTGATTTTTTCAACTTTCACCATTGCAATTAATTTTACATATGAATGAAGCATATGAAGTATTAAATGATGGCTGATTCCATGTGTGCTGGCCGGTACTATGCCCAATGGATTTAAATTCATTTGATATGATTTGAGTTAACTGACTAATTTGGGACCTTAGTGGGCCTGCTGGTTTCTGTCCCTGATTGGGATATTAGCTTGGATAAATTTATATTGCTGTTTGAGAGACTGTTGGCTGGGTGAAATTTATTAAATGGTAGCTTGCACAAAACTTAGGAGGCTGTGAATTTAATACCCCCCTATTCAGTTCTCCTCCCGAAACCAGTTCTTGTTCTCGCCTCTGAAGCTCCTCATTCAGCTTCTCCTGCCCTCGTTTTTAGGGAAGAAGAAGAAACATGTCTACTTGTGCCTGTGTTGTGATCCAAATAGATCGACCATCTCTAACAACTTGGCAGAATTCAAAAATAGATCAAGATTTATATGAATAAAAGAACTCACTTACAAAATATCTCTCAATCCAAGTGATCACACGCCAGAGTCAGAAAACAACAACAGCAAACATTGGAATTAAAAGATGAAGAATTCAACTAAACTCCTTAAGAGGAAATTCCTCTGAACAGAAATATGACCAAGCAGGGGGGCTTCTCCCGTAGCTTACTCCCAAAAACACACAAGTACATTACCAAGACATAAGACTCGGACTCCCTTCAATATAGGCTATGACTATGACTAAAATGACTGAAATGACCCTCTAACAAACTAACTGAACTCCCTGTGCTGGAGCTGACCACGCCACTGCTGATTCCCCATAGGTTTGCCTGTTGTTTCCTACGAGTTTGCGGCGTTGGCCGGTAGTTTTGGCCTGAGTGTTGAAACAAGAAACCCCTCCACTGTTGAGCTCTTCTTGTTGAAAATTATGAAGTGAAAGTGGCTGCATGGGCGGCCTGTGAGGACAAGACTGGCAGCTAGTCAGGTCGGCAAAGGAGTGGTTGGCAGTTGTTCCCTGTAGGGAACCGGGCGGATAGGATGGTTACCCGCTCAGTTTGCCGGTTTGTGCAGACTGGCTATGGAGTCCGCCGGTTTTGTGCGGACATCTCTCTGTTCCCGTTGGTGTTGTGTTCCTGTGTTCGCACCAGGGATGGTCTGGTGGTGTGGACTTGGTTTGGATCTAAACCAAGTCAAGATGTGCTCAGTCCGGGAAGTCGCACGGTTTGCGCGGACTGCTTTCTTTGTCCGCCGAGTCCGACAACTATCAGTCTTGTGTGTTGTGGTTCCGGGCTCGGGGTGTGCAGACTGGAACAGTGTTTGCAGTGGCGTGCGGGCTGGAGCGGTGTTCGCAGGTTTGCGTACTGTTGGTGTATCCGCAGAGTCTGCTGGTGGTGATCTAGGACTGGCTTGGCTGTGGCGACTAGGTTGATAGAATTTCTATCCGGCCTTCATTGCGTGCCTTGGCGATTTGGCCGTCTGTAGTTGTGCGGGCACTCTTCGTACTCGCCGCAAGATAGAGTGGTGATCTTATCGGCTAGGGCGGTGATCACACTCCTCTCCGTGCCTATAAATTGGACCCCCCTGTATCCGCACGGTTTGAAGTGTTTGACCGGTTTGTGCTGTGCAGGTTGTGTGGATAGCGCTGAGAAGCCAAGGACTTGGTTCTGACTTCGGTCAGGGTCTGTGCGGATTCTGCGGTTAAGCAACAGGTTGCGGCTAACGACCAGGCGGTCTTCTCTTCTGCAACTTTCCCAGTTCAATAAGTTGTCTGCTTCTGGCAGCTTGTTCAGTTCGGCAGCAGCAGTTCGTGTGATCTGGAGGCTAGGCAATCGTGCGGTTAGGCTGCTTGCAGATCAGCGGACAGAGTTCTTTAGTTTTGGAATAACGGGCAGTCCGCACGGCTAGGTTGCGGTCTGGCGACTTAGCAAGTTCAGCAGACTCCTTAGTGCAGCAGCAGAGCCGACGGTTACTTTTTGAGTCCGCGCAGCTAATTTCATTGCCTTGTATTTTTTCAGCTTCCATCGGGCATATCGGCGAATCATATCTCGTCATGTATGTCTTGCCTTGTAAAGGAGATTTTTATAGTACAAGATTCTTGCTCTTCTGTTTGCATCTGATTTATTTAGCTCAGATAGGTTGAGTGTTCCTGCGACTGGTTTCCCTTCTTCCGCGAATCACAAATTTTTACACTTCTCCTCTTTAATCCTTTCTTGTGCTTGTTAGCCGCTGAACTTAGAAAGGGTTGGCATTAGAATTGGGGTTTTTTTTACTGAATTTGATTTCATCTAGGGTTTTTGATAAGGGAAATTTGATGAGTTCATTGAGTTTCTCACTCTTTTGGGCTGAGCTAGCTAATTAATGTTGGCATGTTGTTTCTTTACCTGAGGTGGTTGGCTGTTTCAGCTGTTTGTGGGCTTTTGAGAGATGTCCAGGCTGCCGTATTGGCTCTTGATGGTCTTGCTGTTAACTGTCGTGTGCTTGAGCTACTCTTCGTAGGCCGTGCTGGCTGTTCTTGAGTTGTCTGGCTGTTTTGGTGGGGAAAAACAGCCAAAACAACTGTTAACTGTCGTGTGCTTGGGCTACTCTTTGTAGGTCGTGCTGGCTGTTCTTGGATTTGATGCCTCTTGTGGGCATCCCTTTGTGTTATTGTTGGCAGTGTTGGTGTTACCATTGTGATCTAGAAGTGATCAAGCATGCAGTCTCACTGTCAACGCAATATGAGCCTACAGGATCGCACATAAGAGCGTTTGGAGAAATTGGAGGAATGAATTATGTTGGTCTTACTCATGTGATGAGTGAAGGACCAAACACTCGCAGACATTGAGTGTGTTGAGACGAAGCACAGCCAGCGTTGAGTGCATTGAGACCACTCGATGCTTCGTCGAGTCAAGTGTTGGTTCAAAGAGTTAGGCGTTAAGTGCGTCAAGACCACTCGACGCTTCGTCGAGTTAGGCGTTGAGGGCGTTGAGCCCACTCGACGCTTCGTTTAGTCAAGTGTTGATTCGTCGAGTTAGGCGTTGAGTGCGTCGAGACCGCTCGACGATTCGTCAAGTCAAGCGTTGATTCGTCGAGTTAGGCATTGAGTCCACTCGACGCTTCGTCGAGTCAAATGTTGATTCGTCGAGTAAGTGTTGAGGCCACTGCCAGACGTTGAGTGCGTTGAGACCACTCGACGCTTCGCCGAGTCAAGTGTTGATTCGTCGAGAAAAATTCCATATGTTACGGGTTTGCCGATAGCGACGAATTTCTGCTGTTTATTTCTTTGGGAATAAATAGAAGATGTCTTTGGGTTTTACTGAAAAAATGCAAAAGAGCCATGTGTTGCACTGTGCTAAGCCCGAGAGGATAAAGGCCGACGGAAATCGTCGGAAATCGTTTCTAAAAGTCCCGATCCCTTCACCGTCGTTTAGCCCGTTTCCGGCGCCCGTCATCGCCGCCTCTTCTGGAGCAGATATAGCAGTCTGTGAAGACGTAGAGTGCTTTCCTCCAATCTAGATCTTGTGTGACAAGAGTCTAAGGGTTCTCCCGTTCGTGTGGATCACCTGTAGAGGCGTGGATACATTTCTGCAGTCGGAACTCCAACCGCTAGTGTCCGCCGAATTTCTTGGAGCATCTCAGTTGTGTAGTGACTCAATCCCGGAAATGTAAATTTTATTTACAGTAACTTTACTTCTCGATCAATGTTCACCGCAAGATCTATTTCTTTTGGGGTTTTCTTGTTTCCTATTCCGCTGTGCACAACTGTTGTGACGTATAGAAAAAACCCAATAGTGGTATCAGAGGGAGGTTGCGCGATGATCATTATTTCAGAAGTTGCTAAATCTATTGCGTGTAGATCTGGAAATTTAGAAATGTTCTAAATGCCCAAATCTATTCTAGGAACCCCGCCAAGAACGCATGTGATTTCGTTGTGACATCCTTGTTTCTCCATAACAGTAACTGTCTCTCTTGTTGGTTTGTGAAACCAAGTGTATTAGATTTTGAATCTCACATAGAGAGACGAGTTTGTCTACTGTGTAAGTGGAGTTAGTGTTGCTCATATTCAATGCATGTAACTGTCTCTCTTGCAATATTAAGTATTTGGATGCCTACCGATAGATGACACTCTTCCTGCCTCGATCGATGAAGTGTGGGCTTGTCAAAGCAAGGTGCATTAATCTATCTTAGTAAGGGTGCGAGCGGATATTTGTGATATCCCACTGTCGACATCGGGTCAAACTTAACTGGGTGACCTCAAAGGTTGAGTGCCCAGAGGCATAGGGTTGACATGCACCATATGATGGATGCGAATAAAGAGTTATTCACCGATCATACAAGAGTTGCATAATGATGCAATCGACAAGCGTTGCTGTAACAACTCAATAATTATTATTATTATAATAGTAATAATAATTAAAAAAAACCCTAATTTCCCTCTTTAAACCCGAGCCCCCCCCCCCCCGGTTCATTATTTCCGCATCCCGTCGACCCAGCGCTTCTCTCCCGTCTCCCGTATCGTTTCCGCAAGTCGCTGATCCCGCCTCCCCTTCCTCCCGCAGCCCCCGGCGCCTCTCCCTCTGGCTTCCCCAGCCGTCTCCGGCTCTCCCATTGGCCAACGACACCGAAAGCAGCGACTGTGCCTCTCCAGGAAGCCGACGACACCGTCAACCTCGCCGGTCGCTTCTTCTTCCTTTTAAAGCAACTTCATCCCTTCCTTTTCTCCCCCTCCGGCCAGAGGAGGAAAAGACAACGTTCTTCTCCGACAACCCTAGCTCCTCCTCGTTTCGGCCGGTGGATTTCGTGAGGGACTCCTAGGGTTTCGCTCGAAACTCCTCTACGTGGATTTCTTAGCACAGATCTGGTCTCCTTGGGTAAGGAACCTCGCCTAACTCTCATTTTCAGTTTTGCCAAAATTTATTTGTGAGGATTTCCGCCCTCCGATCGACGTAATTTCATCGTTCCCTCTTGTGTTTATCGTAAATTCGACTAATTTCACATATGTTTGTGTTTCCAATGCCGTTCATCAGACCTAGCGATGGAATTCGCTCTGAACCCTCTCCGATTTAGGGTTTCTGACGCCTAAAGCCGCCAAATTCTCGATCCTTGTGGTAACTCATCTCCCCTCACTCTCGAGGGACGTAATTTCCGTCAAACCACTTTTCATGTGAGTTTTCTTTTGCAAATATTAAATGCCTGTGTAAGTGTAGGAATCCCGGACATGAAATCGTGTTCGCGTGGTCTTAAAGTAGGTCAAAAGAATTTAAGATTTCCTAAGCGCCTGCTAACACCGCTTAGCCGCCGCCATCCGTTCAATTTTACCTTAAGGCGAGTAGAGAAACTTCTCTTGCTTGCAAACATGAAAAATCTATTTTTACTTCACTTTTTGGTATGAAGTAGACCCTTAGAGTCTGAAATCGTCGAATTAATAACTTGTCCAAATTAATTATGAATCCCTGAGATTGTCTAATAACATAGGCAAACATTGAGAGGAGAGTGTTGGTTTGGTGTGGCGCGTTAAATCGAGCCTCCACGTAGCTGGTAACAGAAACCATTAGGCAACTTTTGCAAGCACAGTTGTTGATAAGCCTTGCATCAATTTATACACTAGAATCTTGTACACTAAATGACAACATCTTCACCCTTTATTGTTTTCTGCTTATGGTATGACAGCTATACTAAACTCTGGAGTAGGCTATTAAAGTAAAAACACCTTGTTAGACATGCCTACTTGTCCGGTAGTAGGTTGTTGCGTGTAAAACTAGTTCACTGAGCTCTTGTTTCCTCTGCTTACTTTTTGTGCGAGTTATTAACTTGAATCTCTATGTACTTTCATGTTCTGAGGCATTTTCCTTCCGTTTGGATTTACCTTAGGGTTTGTGAATGTGTCGTCCGGTTCCTGAGTATTCTTCATCCAACTTCAACTTTGCTTGGAGTTTCATTTTGGTTTGATGTATCAGCATGTTCTATGTATTTTGTTTCAGTTACTGTTGGATTTTACTATTCATGCATTAGTTATCGTCAGACATTTTCTCTTGTATCGTGGACAATTTTTTAGGGTGAAGCATTGTACTAGTTCATTTCACTTATGATATTTCTACCTTTGTGCCTAGTTGCATTCATTTAGCTTCAGTATTACTTGTGATTTCGTTTTTATAAAAGAAATGCATGCATAACAACTTTTTATTTATTTATTTGCGGTTTCAGCACCAATTTAAAATCAATTAAATCTCTTTCAAAAATAACAATTTAAAACTAGATGTATAATCTCTATTTCCGCCTTAGCAGGCATGGCTCCTCTCTGCATGCCTGTGACATCACGACCCGCCCGAAGCGCACTCTGATCTTGTTAAGACTTGTCGTGACAGGTGCCTACCTAAATAACTACTTCGTGAGAGAAAAGTCAAAGCTGACTCATGGTATTGGTGAAATACGGATCTTATCCACTAAGAGAGTAGCTGGCATAAACTCTCCGAATTAATATTGAGGGTTATCAGTTTGATTAAAATAGTGGTAGTAATTTTAATTAAAGTTCTAATTGAAATAAATAAAAATGTATTTTGAAATGTAATACTGATTTTTTTCTTTGCATGAATTCTTGTAGAATTTCCATGGCAAACGGATCTCACTCCACCCTGTCCCTCAGAGCTATCCTTGAAAAGGAGAAACTGAGTGGGAAAAATTATTTAGACTGGTACAAGAACCTGAAAATTGATCTCAGGCAAGAGCGTAGGCTCTATGTCTTGGAAGAGGATCCCCTGAAGAGCTAATTAGAAATGTGTCCCAAGCTGAAAAAGATGTTTATAAGAAGTATCAAGATGACTTATTGGATGTCGAATGTCTCATGCTGACAACCATGAACTCTGAGCTTCAGAAGCAACATGAGAATATGGGTTGTAAAAAAATTGGCGAGCATCTCAAGAAAATGTTTCGAGGGCAAGCTCGCCAAGAGAAGTTTGACGTCAGCAAGACGTTGTTTCAGTATAAGATGGGAGCTCGAGACTTAGTAGGGACTCACGTACTCAAGATGATTGGGTATATAGAGAACCTTGAAAGACTAGGTTTTTCTCTGGGTCAAGAGTTGGCTACAGACCCGATCATGTATTCGTTGTCGGAAAGTTACGAGCAATTTGTCTTGAGTTACAATATAAATGAAATTAACAAGACACTGCCCGAGCTCCTAGGCATGTTGAGAATTGCAGAGATCAATATGAAGAAGATCAAGTCTGCTAGCCCCATACTGATGGTGCATAAAGGCAAGGCCAATGCCAAGGATTTCAAGAACACTAAGGTTGGACCTAAGTCATCTCTTGAGCCCAAGTCTTCAGCATTGAAGAAGAAAGGCTTGGCAAAGGAAGGGAAATGCCACCATTGTGACAAGGCTGGTCATTAATGGAGGAACTATCCTTATATTGAGTGTCTACAAAAAATGAAGTGAGGTATGGCTTTCTCTTCAAGTATTTATGTTATAGAGTAAACATTTCTGCTCCTTCATTCTGGGTATTGGATACCGGATGTGGTTCTCTTATTTATATAAACGTGCAAGAAATGGAAAGGAGAAGAATGCTGAATAAAGGGTAGGTGGACCTGCGTGTTGGCAATGGAGCAAGAGTTGCTGCTATCGTCGTAAGAGTTTACCGTCTTTCTTTGCACAGTGAGCTTGTAATAGAACTAGATAATTGTTATTATGTTTCTTCCATAACTAAAAATATTATTTCCATATCATGTCTTGACATGAAAGGATTTTTGTTTATAATTAAGAACAATTGTTGTTCAATTTTTATGAATGATGTTTATTTTGGTGTAGCTCAAATGTTCAATGGTTTATATGTTTTGAACTTAAATCATCAGATTTATAATATAGAAAATACTAAAATATTAAAAACAAATGACTCAAATCCTACATACCTTTGTCATTGTTGTTTGGGCCATATAAATGAGAAACACATATCCAAGCTCCATAAAGATGGACTACTAGACTCATTTGATTATGAATAATTTGAGAGATGTGAAACTTGTTTATTAAGCAAGATGACTAAAGTCTCTTTCACTGGTCTACAATTTTAGTCTCTTGGGTATAATACATAGTGATGTATGCGGACTCATGAGTTTTATGGCTAGAGGTGGGTACTTCTAATTTGTTACATTTATTGATGATTTCAGTAGATACGGATATGTGTATTTTATGAAGTGCAAATTCGAAACCTTTGAAAAGTTCAAAGAGTTTAAGAATGAAAAAGAGAACCAACTGGGTAAGAGGGTTAAAGCACTCCGATCTGATCGAGGTGGCGAATACCTAAGTCATGAGTTTCGTGATCATCTGAAAGAGTGTGGTATTGTATCACAGCTCACTCCACCTAGAACGAAACAACATAATGGTGTGTCTGAGCGGAGGAATCGTACTCTATTAGACATGGAACAGTCGATGATGAGTCATGCAGATTTGCCTGTTTCCTTTTGGGGATTTGCACTAGAGACTGTTGCTTTTACATTAAATCGTGCTCCAACGAAAATGATTCTAAAAACACCATATGAGATATGGACTGGGAAGCGTCCTAGTATGTCTTTCATTAAGATTTAGGGTTGTGAGGCATACGTGCGACGTCAAATGCCTGACAAGTTAGAACCCAAGTCAGATAAATGTTATCTTGTGGGGTATCTGGACATGAAAATTGGTGTAGAGTGCCCTCATTGCAGGAGAAAGTGATCAAAAGGACGAGAAGTGTACTCACCTACATTGTCGGAGCGGAGGATATGAACAGAAGTACCATGCTGGGTAATGTATCATACGTGAAAAATGAGAATAGACAGATAGGATCTCAGATTTATGTTTTAGAAGATAAACCCATAAGCAACGAGTAGTCATCAATAAAAGTTACAAAGTACGAGAAGCCATCAAATGACACTACAGGGGGAGGACCCCACACATCAGAATGCGCCAACTCAAAACAAGAAGTAACACGACTAACAGAAGGAACATACGTGATGCACATGTGTTTTGATAACTCACATACATCACAACGAAAAGGAAAAACAAAAGATACATCAGGACAAACAGACAACATCCGCTGAGGGCTAGCATGACGGAGATGTGCATGCCAAAGAAAACTCGACGACATTACAGGGGAAGCAGGAGAGATAGGCGAGCAGGTATCAGTGGTGGTGGTGGTAACAGTAGTGGGAGAAGGTAGCTCCAGGTAGTACATCTCACTCCTCTCATATCCCGTACCAATAGTCCTCCCGGATCTCAGGTCCTAAAAAACACAATGATCAGAGAAGAAAGTTACTGAGCAGTTCAAAAAGTGAGTAATACTACAAACAGATAATAGGTAGAGAGCCAATTGAGGTACAAGAAGAACAGAGTCAAGGGAGAAAAAAGACGAGAGAGGGACAGTCCCCCAGCTGAGAACGGGGTAACCGAGTCATCGGCGAGGCGCCCGTCCCGGGAAGAGCAGGGGACAACCTGAAGCAGGTGGGAAGACGTACCAGTCACGTGGTCGGTTGCACAAAAATCAATTACCAAGGATGACAAAACCTGGTCAACCGTGATCGCGGAGCAAGCAAACGGAATACCTGAGGAAGAAGGGACAGTGAAAGCGGAGGCAGTAGTGTAAGGCTGAGACTGCTGGAATTGCTAAAACTGGTCATGATGTGATAGAGGTCAGAGGAGTTGGCACCCAAAGTTCGCTCGACAGGCTCAGAAGACTCGGCTGATGGAACAGTGTGTCTGGGAACAGTACCAGAAGTAGTACGTTCAGATCCCCGTAGGTGTGGGTATAACTGATAGCACCGACTGCGGTCATGATACAGACAACCACAGTGAGAGCAAGGGCCAGAAGACCCGTAGAGCCACGTCCACCAGAATGTCTAAGGCCTCCAGGCCCGGTAGAGGAACCCCGACCACCTCGTCCACGAGTGTTGTAGGTGGGAGGTCGGTAAGAAGCAGCAAGGACCATCTGCTCAATAGGCAGAGAGAAGATAACACGAGTGGCGAAGAAACCAGAGTGCCGCTGCATAACTCTCTCATGCTCCGCAACAATGGAGTAGGCCTCAAGAAGATCGGGCAAAGGTGAAATCCCCATAATCTGAGTACGGGTAGACTCGTATTTGAGGCGAAGTCCCATCAAGAATTGGTATGTCTCACAGCGTTGTCATTGTTTCCGAATAAGAGCAATATCGGTAGGAGATTCCAGAGCCCTAAGAAGCTCAAGATCGTTAAGTTCAAAAAAGCGATCATGAAGGTAAGTGAAGTACTCCTGAACGGAACGCTCTCCCTGAGTAGCGGAAGCAATATCCTGAAAGATGCCAAAAATCTGGGCATCAACACGCGTGTGCCCAAAGGTGTGCTGGAAAACGGACCAAAGCTCGGAGATGTCCTCAAAGCGCATGAACTGACTAAAGATGTGAGACTCCATCGAGCACTAAATCCATACAAGAACCATGTACTTTTCCGTCGACCACTTGACTAACTCCTCCTTTTTGTCATCTGTGTCGGTCGATTGAGTCATAGGGGGGGGCGCCGATCAGCCATGAGAGCTTATTCTGGCCGGCAAGAGCTAATTTCATCGATGTGGCCCATGAAAAATAATTTATCTCATCGAGGAGAATGCTAGTAATCAGTCCCATAGAGGACTCATAGGTGTCCTTGGAATCCATGGAGAAAATATCAACGAGATCCCTCCCACAACGGAGATCGATAATCGAGAGAACAAAGAGAACGAGGGGGAGAGGAAGCTCCGTGGCTGCACGGAAACAGGCGGCGGCAAGGCTTCCTGGAAACCAGCGGCAGCAAGCCCTAAAACAGCGGCACAGAGCAGTTGACGGCACAGAAGCAGCGGCGCAGAGGTAGTGGTACGGGAACAGCGACACAAAAGCAGCGGCACGGGAACAGCGATACAAAGCAGCGGCACAACGCAGTCGACGACACAGAAGCAGCGGCGCAGAGGTAGCGGCACGTGAACAACGATACAAAGCAGCGACACAAAGCGGTCAATGGCACAGAAGCAGCGACACAGAGGCAGCGACACAGGAACAGCAACACCAAGCAATCAACAGAATAGAAGCAGCGGCGCAGAGGCAGCGGCGCAGAGGCAGCGACACGGGAACAACGACACAAAGCAGTGAGATTGACAGTGGGAGCTGCAGCAAGATCGACGGGACGGGACTAAAACCCTAGGCACCTCGCTCTGATACCATGTTGGAGAATGAAAAGCCTTGATACTCCTTGAGGAGATCAAGCGTGTGTGTATATATATATATATCTCAAATACAATATGGCTTATACAAGCTATTTACAGACCAAATAACATAAAATAACAATATATCTCAATAAAAAGAATTTAAGTACATGGAATAGGAGGTCAAAGAATTATTTATTTATGTAAAAGATAAATCATATTATGACAAATTCCTCACATTAACATCAGTGACACCAAGTCAAGACTGTAAGGGTGATGAAATAAGTAATTTAATATGGTGCATAATTACAAATATCTCAAGAATAGTCTTGCAGACCATTAATAAGAACATAAAAGATAAATGGAACGTTTGACTTAAATTAGTGGCTTTTAGCAGGTGTTCTTTCTTATGTTCATGTCGGCCACAAATATAAGATAATTAGGAGGCATGATCAAGATTTCTCTCGTGATAGATAGAGACACACTATCTTACTCATATGGCTTAGCAGTCCTTATGAACCTCATGTTGGAGAGTCGACCATTCAGTACTAAATTCGAGTCTATGTCCATAACCCGAAGACACCAAATCACCTATGTTTGTTAGTAGAGACACGAATCACTAGATTGTGCATAAAAATCTACATAATTGGAAATAAGAAGAAATAAAAATATAAGTTCTCTTCACTTGAAATATGAAGTCATGTCCTAGAACCATACATGTTAATAGTCCCGAACTCAGAGAAGATTTGGAATAAGATTTTAATTAGAAAAGATGACTTACATTCAATTGTGCCTTCTTAGAAAAGTATGCACCGAACTATACTACAGTTTTTGTAGTATAAAGCATAATTTTAAAGTATGCATGCTTAATTTATTTATGTTTTAGCATCCCTGTGGGGAAAAGTATTTCTTGCTTGTCAGTGGGTTGATCTGTTTTCGGAATTTTTTTTATATGGGTCATAAGTTCGCGCATGCATTTGGTGGGCACTATGTTTCAACTAAGGTATTTTTTGAAAAATTTAATTTCAGTCTTTTAGTTCTATTGAGTGAGCTCAAAACTTGTATGTATTGCTTGTGTATAAAAATACAAGGAGAGAATACAAATATATAGGAGAGAAAAGGAGAGAAGAAATCCTATACAATGGTGTGGGAATAATAGGAGAAGAAAATAAAATAGAACAAGGGCCCATTAATGGGTCATTTACATGGGCTTTTCTAACACTCCCCCGCAAGCTGGAGCGTACAAATCGTATGCGCCAAGCTTGGACAAGCACTGATAGAAGAGTGTACTGGGAAGAGCCTTAGTGAGAACATCCGCAACTTGTTCTGTCCCGGGAACATGATTCAGGTCGATCTTCTTCATTTGAACTTTTTCTCTGATGAAGTGACAATCAACTTCAATATGTTTAGTTATTTCATGGAATACCGGGTTCTTGGTAATATGTATGGCCGCTTGGCTATCACAAAGGAGAAGGGTTGGGGAAGAAATTCTTATGCCCAGATCGGTAAGAAAACTTTCCAGCCACGTTAGTTCAGAAACTACAGACGTCGTTGCCCGGTATTCAGCCTCAGCAGATGATCGAGCCACAACAGCTTGTTTCTTGCTCCGCCACGTAATCAAATGTCCTCCAAAATATGTGCAAAACTCACTGGTTGACCGTCGATCATCAAGAGAACCAGCGTAATCAACATCTGAGTAAGCTATCAATGTAGGAGCTGAAGATGAGGTCTTGTAGACCAATCCTTGACCAGGGGCCATTTTGAGGTATCTGAGAATGCGTTCAACGGCGTGAAGATGAGATCTTCGCGGGGAATGCATATACCAGCTGACAATACCAACTGCGAAAGAGATATTCGGTCTGGTTACCGTGAGGTAGATCAATTTTCCAAGTAAACGGCGATAGTATTCAGGATTCATGAGTAATAGATCTGAGTCGGAAGCTTGAGCACATAACTTGTGATTTACATCCATTGGGGTATTGATCGACTTACAATCAGAGTAACCTGCATCATGAAGAAGGTCGAGACAATACTTCCGCTGAGAAAGGACGAGACCATCTGGCCATCTAGCAACCTCAAGGCCCAAAAAATACCGGAGGGATCTCAGATCCTTTGTTTGAAAAACTGTACCGAGATGTTGTTTGACCTCCTGTATTCCCCTTGAGTCATCTCCCGTAATGATGATGTCGTCAACATACACTAACAGAAGAACCGTCCCTGTTGTTCGGTGACGAGTGAGCATCGAGAAGTCTGTCGTGCTGCGAGAAAAACCAACCTCCCGAAGAGCCTTACTGAACCTGTCGAACCATGCCCGTGGTGATTGTTTGGGGCCATACAGAGCTTTCTTAAGGCGACAAACCTGAGACTCCCCCGTAGTCTCAAACCCGGGAGGTTGCTGCATATAGATAGTTTCCTGCAAATCGCCATTCAAAAAGGCATTCTTAATATCCAGTTGCAGTAAGGGTCACTGACAATGGACAGCCACCAAGATATGAACCCGAACGGTGTTGAGTTTGGCCACCGGAGAGAAAGTTTCCTCATAGTCCATCCCTTGTTGTTGGTTGAAGCCCCGGGCGACCAACCGAGCTTTCAAACGGTCAATCGCCCCACCAGCGGCATGTTTGACGACGAAGACCCACTTACACCCAACCGGTTTCTGACCCGGGGGAAGTGGTGCGAGAGTCCAGGTCTGGTTGGCACAGAGAGCAGCTATTTCCTCCTCCATGGCAGCCTTCCAGCCAGGATGTTGAAGCGCCTCCTGCATAGTGTTAGGAACCAAAATGGAGGAAATAGAAGTGGCAAAGGTATGCAGTGGGGGAGAGAGATGATGCAGGGAGACATAATTTGCAAGAGGATGGGCTGTGGAGGGAGATACCTGATCAACAGGGCGCGGGGTAACTGAGGATGAGGCCGACTGCAGAGAGGTTGCGGAACGAGGAGGAAGGCGGCGAGTGTAAACCTGGATAACTGGTGGCTTGGAGGGTGCAGGAGAAGAAGCGGGATCAGGAGCATGAGCAGGAGCAGGGTTAGAAGGACTTAGGGAAACAGGCGCAGTAGTAGGGATGACTGGTCGAGGTATAAGCATTGGTGGAGATGTCGTCGGGGAGAAAGGAGCGAGAGGTGGGGAAAAGAAAGGTTGATCTTCCCAAAAAGTAACATCTGCGGAGACGATGACCTTACGGGTTACCGGAGAGTAACATAGGTAGCCCTTCTGAGTGCGAGAATAACCGACGAACATAGTTTTAGCTGCACGGGGATCCAACTTATCTGAGGAGGGACCCAGGAGGTGAACGAAGCAAGTGCTGCCAAAGACCCTTGGTGTGATAGGGAAGGCCGGAGTAGAGGGGAATAGGAGGCTGAATGGAGTGACAGAGTTGAGAACCGAGGAGGGGAGACGGTTGATGAGGAAACACGCAGTGGAGACCGCAAAGTTCCAGAAAATTTTTGGAACATGCATTTGAAGCATGAGGAAGCGGGCAGCGTCGAGGAGGTGGCGGTTCTTTCGTTCGGCAACGCCATTTTGTTGGGGGGTGTAGGCACAGGAGGTTTGATGGATAATACCAAATTCTGCACATATATTGGCAAATTCATGGCTGGTGTATTCACGAGCGTTATCGGTGCGCACCGTTTTGATGGCTGTGGAGAATTGCGTTTGAGTTTCTTGTATAAAAACGCGAAATATGCGAGGGAGCTCAGAGCGATTACGAAGTAGGTAAAGTCATGCTGTGCGAGAATAATCATCAATGAAAGTTATAAAATATCGATAGCCAGAGATACCTGTAACTTTGAAAGAACCCCAAACATCGGAGTGCAGTAAATCAAACGGAGCAGAGCTCCTAGTACAATGAGCAGGAAAAGAAGCACACGACTGTTTGCCGTAAATACACGAATCACATTTGAAAGCAGGAAAAGATACATCAGGCAGTGCCTTTTGGAGAACGGGAAGAGGGGCATGCCCAAGACGGCGATGCCAATCAACGGCGGAGACGGAGGAGAGGATAGGAGGAGAGGCATCAAGAAGGTAGAGCCCATTCTGCAGTCGACCCCTACCAATGGTAGTCCGCGTCCGCCGATCAACGGGTTGAGAGGAGAGGCTATAAAAGGCACTGAGGGGTGGATCCACGGGCGGGAGGGAGGGAGGGAGAGAAAGGAGAGCAGGCAGCGGTTAGAAATGGAGAAGCCGCGAAGAGAAAGGGCGGGAAGAAGAGTCCGCTACCCAGTGCGAGTAGAAGAGCAGGCCGTAGAGGAAATGCAGACAAAAGAGGAAGACGGGCCGGGCGGTTAGAGGAGGTGAAACCGCAAGGAATGAACCGTGTGCTCTGATACCATATTGAGTGAGCTCAAAACTTGTATGTATTGCTTGTGTATAAAAATACAAGAAGAGAATACAAATATATAAGAGAGAAAGGGAGAGAAGAAATCTTATACAATGGTGTCAGACTAATAGGAGAAGAAGGAAATAAAATAGAACAAGGGCCCACTAATGGGCCATTTACATGGGCTTTTCTAACAGGTTCCAATAAAAATTTAGTTTCTCTTGTTATGATACTAATTTCAAATACTGTTATTTAATTTGCTTCATATCATAAGTGTCGGGCGGGCTTGTGAATTGATGTTAAACTAGGTAGGGGTGTTTCATTGAGTTTCACTTTTATTGTTGTTATTATTGTTATTTTCTTGTTTTGTATCGGGATACCACTAAGCGGTTGTGAAGATACTTGCTCGAACTAAATTGCAGATGTTTTGGTCGAGCTGGCGGGCTCTCTAGCCCAACAATGAGGGCGAAGTTAGGACCCGCATTCCTAATATTTATGTCAACATGAGGAGCACGTTGGAATATTATACCGGTGTGACCATGTATCATATGGATTACGTCCCGGTGCGGCATATGACTACTAGAGTTCTGCCAGACGTGTCTGTGTCACCCATTACCCGGCCCACTCACGTTAAAAGGTACGATGAATTGGAATAGTTGCGCACAAGTTCTTTTCTATGCTTTATAAATCAACAGACCTCTCCATGTTCCAACAATTGGTTTTAAGTTGGATGTTGTGGCTCTAATAAAATTCATTATGCCTCTGATACTATCATTATATTTAATGACCTTCCAGACCATCAATGCATCTGACTAATTCATTCAATGTTTTAAACACAATGCTATTTTTAAAAGATTAAAAAACGATTTCTTGTGCAAAGATCAAAGTATCATCTCAAAAGAGCTGTTGCACTAGTGATAAAATAAGCTAATCAACAAACAAAATTGAATAGCTACATAGTTCAAGCATATTCAATTGTGCAAAAGAATAGAATATACCCCTCTGTGTATTTTGCTTTGCACCGACTTATGTAGCTGTCAGTGTACATTGAAAGTATGCGTTCAATCCGGCTTGTGAAGCTCATTAACTCAGATAATTGCAAGATATCCCAGACCTTTATAACCTGGATATACATTTCATCCATCATTATATCGATAGTCCACACTAGATAATGGTCTCTCACCCTGTATATATTTGCTAACTGGAAAGAGTCAGATAAATTAACATTGTTTCTTTTAGAACGCCATCCATTAGCAAGTCTCAACATAGTTTGAATTACTTCCTTCTTTGTTTGAAGTGATCTCAACTTTGCAAATGATTTCCTGAAGTCGGCACTAAAAAGAACCTGCAAGTTAAACATTAAGTAATATGATTGCAATTTATCATAAACATGTTACTCTACATAGCAAAGAACTTTGTGAACTTCTGCCCGATCGCATTAACCTATACAATATGTACACATACCACACACGTTGGGATATATTGTAACACCCAAAGATTTAAATATGAATATGATCTTTATTTCAGGATCAGAGCACCAGTAAATTTCGTGAGCTGCACCATCGAACCAGGAAAATGGGTTGCATTTCACGATTACTCTGCATTTTCTAAAAATAAAATAAGAACCGTCGAAAGAGAGATGCAGGAGAGAGAAAATCACCCTAAATTTTAATATCTCAAAAGAATAAGAGTACATACGTTTATATAGAGGGAAAAAGAGGGAGAGACTTCTACATTTACAATGTGTGACTAAATAAACTATACACGGGCCAATACAAATGAGTCCACTCCGAATGAGCTTTAATTTATTTTATCTTTAACATTTAACACTCCCCCGCAAGCTGGAGCGTACAAGTCATAAGCGTCAAGCTTGGATAAGAACTGATAGTACAAAGTCCGAGAGAGAGCTTTGGTGAAAATATCAGCAACTTAACTGGATGTCGAGACATGTTCCAATACTATCTTCTTTGATTGAACCTTTTCCCGAATGAAGTGACAGTCAACTTCGATATGCTTCGTTTGCTCATGAAATACTGGATTCTTGGCAATATGTATGGCTGCTTGACTGTCGCAGAGCAGGGTAGCAGGAGAGGAGAGTTTGAGACCCATATCACTGAGGAGACCCTCAAGCCAGGTGACCTCAGATACGACCGCTGCCATAGCACGGTACTAATCCTCAGCAGATGAGCGAACAATAACAGCCTGTTTCTTGCTACGCCAGGAAATAAGATGCCCACCGAGGTAGGTGAAAAAACCAGTTGTGGAGCGTCTATCATCAAGAAAACTTGCGTAGTCAGCATCAGAGTACATAATAAGAGATAAGGAAGCCGATGGTTTATAAACAAGTCCTTGTCCAGGAGCCTTATTTAAATATCTGAGAATCCGCTCGACGGTTTGGAGATAAGAGGTCCGAGGAGTATGCATGAATCGGCTTACAACTCCAACAACAAATGAGATATCAGGTCGTGTAACTGTGAGGTAGATTTAATTTCCCCACCAAGCATCGATAGTACTCTGGATTGGTAAGAACAGGGTCATTTCCAGAGTCATGTGCAGACAGCTTATGCTTCATATCCATCAGGGTGTCTGTAGGTTTGCATCCAGAGCAGCCCGCATTTTATAGAAGATCAATGCAATACTTCCGTTGAGATAAGACCAGACCATTAGGTCTTCTTGCAACCTCAAGTCCAAGAAAGTATCGCAGATTACCCAGATATTTGTCTGAAAGACGGAATTCAGATGTTGTTTGATATTTTGGATCCCGATGGTGTCGTTGCCCGTGATCAGAATATCATCCACATAGACAGAAGAAGAACCGTCCCTGTTGCTTGATGACGAGTGAAAGAGAGAGAAATCAAAAGAGCTCCGAGTGAATCCCATCTCGCGAACCACTTTACTGAACTTATCAAACCAAGCGCGAGGGGATTGTTTGAGATCCATATATGGACTTCCTGAGATGACATACACGAGACTCCCTCCGTGGTCTCAAAACTCAATGGTTGGTGCATATACACAATCTCTTGGAAGATTGTCATTGAGAAATGTATTTTTTATGTCTATTTGATCAAGGGGCCATTGGCGTTGCACAGCAAGAGAGATCAGAACTCGTACAGTGTTCGGTTTTGCCACCGGAGAGAAGGTTTCGTCATAGTCCAGGCCATGTTGTTGAGAGAATCCTCTTGCCACAAGACGAGCTTTGAGACGATCAACTGTTTCATCAGGAGCATTTTTGATTGCAAAGACCCATTTGCAGCTAACACAAGACTGATCAAGAGGAAGAGGAACAAGGTCCCAAGTCTGATTAGCCCAAAGAGCTGTCATCTCTTTGTCCATGGCCGCACGCCAGCCCGGATGTTGGAGAGCGTCCTGCAAAGAATTAGGAAGGGAAATAGTGGAGAGAGAGAGGGCAAAAGTGTGAAGAGGTGGAGAGAGCCGATAGAGGGATATATAGTTTCCCATGGGATGAGTCGTAGAGGGTAGTGCTTGATCGTCAGTGCACAGAAGATCATCAGTAGACGAGGGATGCTATCAGGCTGCTATCCGGGATGAGCATCGAGTGTAGACACGGAGAGGTGGAGGAAGGAGAGGTGGTGAGGTTGTCACTGGAAGAGGGGAAGATATGGGACGCAGAGATGTGACGAGGACAGCCGGACGATGAATAGTGGACTGAGGTGGTAGAGCAGTGTAGTTGGAGTAAAAAAACCTTCATCTTCATTAAAGGTAACATCAGCGGAGACGAGTACCTTGTTGACTGTGGGAGAGTAGCAAACATACCCCTTTTGAGTACAAGAGTAGCCAACAAAGATACATTTGGTGGAGCGAGCGGCAAGTTTGTCACTTGGTGGTCTGAGAGAGTGAACATAGCACGTACAACAAAATGTACAAGGCGTGAGAGAGAGCGGAGACTTGGAAGAAAATAGGAGACCGAACGGAGAAGCAAAATTAAGCGTGGAGGAGGGCATGTGATTAATGAGATAGCAAGCAGTAGAGACAGCGAAGTTCCAATATTCGGCGGGTACCTGCATTTGAAGCATGATTGACCGAGTGACATCAAGAAGATGTTAATTCTTTCGCTCGGCCACACCGTTTTGTTGGGAGGTGTACACACACGAGATTTGATGAATTATCCCAAATTCGGTGCATAAATTTGAGAAGCTGTGACTAGTATATTCACGAGCATTGTCAGTGCGAATCGTTTTTAACGTAGTAGAAAATTGCATACGTATTTCAACAATAAAGGCACGAAAGACAGAAGTCAGTTCAGTACGATCACGAATTAGATACAGCCATGTGAGGCATGAATAGTCATCAATAAAGGTTACATAGTATTGACAACTAAAAATACTGGGAACTTTATAAGGACCCCAGATATCAGAATGAACTAAAGAAAACGGAGTACTACTTTGATTACATGCAGGAGGGAAAGAAACACGATATTGTTTGCCAAAGATACATGATTCACAAGAAAAATCCTGTAAAGAGACATCAGGAAGAGCCTTCTTGAGAATCTGAAGGGGAGCATGACCAAGACGACGATGCCAATTGACGGAGGGAACAACAGAGAGTGAAGTGGGAAGAATATCTAGAAAGTAAATGTCGTTTGACAGCCGTTCTCTACCAATGATAGTCCGTGTTCGACGATCATGCATGACAAAAAAAGAGGGATAAAAGATTAGACAGCAATCAAGATCGTGAGCAAGCCTACTAACAGACAGTAGGTTGAAGGGAGATCCCAGAACATGAAGGACCGAGGTTAAGGAAAGAGTAGGAGTAAGTTGGAGATCAGCAGCTCCAGACACCGAAGTAGTGTCGTCATTTTCCACAGTGATAAACTTGGGATACTCAGTGTGCATGTACTGAGGAGGTTTCTGAGAAATAATGTGGTGGGTGGCTCCAGAATCCAAGATCCATTGATAGCTGTAGGAGAGACGGGAGATACCTTCAGTAGAGAAAGAAGCAACTGAGCCAGAGGAATGGTTAACCACGCCTTGGAGATACAGTATCTGTAGGTGGAGTTCGTTAATATCCTTCTGAGCAGTTGAAGGGGGCTCGATGGAAGAGGGACCTGTAGAAGCAGCAACAGCAGTAGTAGCAGTAAGATGAGGAGGCAATCCATGTTTGCGATAGCGGGTAGTTTCAGGTGTCCATCACGATCACAGTAGGTACACTTGAGAGTAGAGCGTCCAGCACGTCCCCAACCACGAGACGTGAAAAGGCCTCCCCGAGTAGAAGAGTCGCGGCCAGAGGGAGCAGGAGTAGGGAGTAGGGGCTGCTGGAGCAGAGCCGGAGAGAAACTGGTTAGAGCCTCGGGAGGTAGTGTAACTTTGAGCATCATTGAGCAAACATCAGACAGAGAGGGTATAGTAGAAGATGAGAGAATCTGTGCCCGGACGCTGTGAAGATGACTAGGAACACGGGCCATCAACATAGCGATCCCAACAGCCTCCATCTGTGCCCGTTGAGTAGCAAGATCTGCAGAGGGAGGTTGGTGTTGTATCCAGGCCTCCACCAGGGTCCTGGCCTTTGCAACAAAGGAAGTTAAGTCGCCGGTGGTTCCATGATCCATTAATTGAAGAGCGAAGATAATGTCAAAAAGGTGTTATAAGCTATCCTTGCCAGAGTATAGGGAGTGCAATTCATTCCACATTTCCTTAGCCGTTTCGTAATACATTGTCATGCGGAAGGCTCTGTGTCCATAGAGTTTAGCATCCAAGATTGGACCCGACCGTCATCGTGAAGCCAGACATCAAAAGGGTCATCGGGTTTGGCCCGAGTAAGGGGACCGAGCAGACCCTTTGTCTGCAGAACACGACGAACGGAATGAACCCATTCGACAAAGTTGGCCTTTCCACTGAGAGAGATAGTGGTGATGTGAAGTTCATCACGAACCTCGGGAGACAGGGCAGCAGCACGGGCGGGCAGAGAAGGAGTAGACATTGTTGAGTCACTGGATGCCATGACGGATAGCAGAAAGAGGTCGGGCGACTAGCAACTTAGAGCAGCGGACTGAAGCAGGGAAGAGGGGCGGATAGGCAGAGGAGAACACAGCCAAGAGCAACGGACTGAAGCAGCACAAAGCAGACCGCGAGAGGAGAACAGGCGGCGCACTGGAGCAGGAGCTCACAAAGAAGAAGCAGTTTGCAAGGCAACAACAAGAGACGGACTGGAGCAGGATGAAGTAGAGCGCAGCGAGCAAGGGAAGATAGCAGATCGCGACGACCTGAAGCAGACCGCAGCGAGAAGGAGCAATAAGCAAGGAAGAGCAGATCGCGGCAACTTGAAGCAGGTCGCGTCGAGGAGCAAGAAGCAAGGAAGAGCAGGTCGCGGCGACTTGAAGCAGGTCGCGGCGACTTGAAGCAGGTCGCGGCGACTTGAAGCAGGTCGCGGAGACTTGAAGCAACTCGCGACGACTTGAAGCAGGTCACGACGACTTCAAGCAGGTCGCGGCGACTTCAAGCCGGTCACGGTGAGAAGACAAGAGCCCGTGGACCCCACGAGACAGAGAGAGAAGGATATAAGAAGCCCGGGGAGGAAGGTGGAACCACGGAGAGAAGAGGAAGCGGGTTAGAAATAAGCAGTCCGCAGCAGCCAGACGGCTACGACGGTTAGAGAGAAGTGGCGGGTAAACCCGCTCGGACTCCTATGTCTGTTGGTGATGACAAAGGCTGGAGTGAGAATTCTCCTATTCTTGAAGATGTCACTAGATACAAACGTCTTGTGGGTAAACTCATTTATCTGACAGTCACAAGACCAGACATTTGTTATGCCGTAGGGAAAGTAAGCCAGTTTATGCAAGCCCCCAGAGAATGTCATCTGCAATCAGCTCTAAAAATCTTAAGAGTATGTAAAAGGTGCACCGAGAAAAGGGCTCTTATTCCAGAAAAGGGGACATTTGAAGGTTGAGGCTTATTCTGATGCTAACTACGCAGATGACACGGATGATAGGAAGTCTACTTCTGGTTTCTGCAGTTATGTTGGAGGTAACCTTGTCAGCTGGAAGAGTAAAAAACAAGCGGTTGTTGCCAGGTCAAATGCAAAAGCTGAATATAGAAGTATGACTCAGGCCGCCTGTGAGTTGAAATGGCTACAGACACTCTTGTTTGATCTATGAGAGTTTTATGATCATCCCCTTCCTATGTTCTGTAACAATAAGGCTATCATATATATTTCGAGAAATTCAGTCTTTCATGAGAGAACGAAGCATATCGAGGTGGATTGTCACTTTGTCAGATATGAGATTTTGAATAATCAAATCTGCACACCGTTCCTTACATCAGATAGAGAGCTAGCTGATTTCTTCACCAAACCTATCACTCCTTTAGGGGAGGTTTGTAGCAAGCTAGGCATGGTGGATATATATGCTCCAGCTTGAGGGGGAGTGTTGAAGCTTGAGGAGACCGGGCGGCTTGATTTCTAGCCGCAGCGGTTAGCTTGTCTCACCGGACAGGCAATTTGGCTCAGCGGTCTGCTCGTTGCATTGGTCTGGCTGTTTGACTCAGTAATCTAATGATTAACCGCAACAGTTGTCTTCTGGATAGCCGCAACAGCGGTCTATTGGCAAGCCGCAACTGCGGTCTAGTGGTTAGCCGCAGCAGCGGTCTGTTGGCAAGCCGCAACAGTGGTCTGGTGATAAGCCGCAGCAGCGGTCTGTTGGCAAGCCGCAACTGCGGTCTGGTGGTAAGCCGCGTCAGCGGCCTGGAAGTTAACCGCAGCGGTCTGGATGTTAGCCGGCGCTTAGTTCAGAGGCGTCTCCGGTGTTCTCTATAACATGGCGGTTTGACACTGTCAAACCGCCTAGCCGCGCGGCTTGTATTTAGTCCCACATCATTTGTTGTATTCTCTCATCTCTCCCAGTTTCTATAAATAAGGGGGCATACTTATGTAATCTTTATCTTTTTGGAGCAAAAAAATTTACGATTTTTTTAGCTCTTTGTCCATTTTTCACAGCGAATAGTACCCCCAATATAAATGAAGAATTTTAAATAATAAAATACAAGGAAAATGTGAAAAAATTACGTAAAATCCGTACTGTCTTGTAATCTCGTCATCGGGGGAAAATTAAAATATTTCGCTCAATAATTTGATCGTCACATCCTACGCTCTACATTATTTAAAAATAAAATATGATAAATAATATACTGTGTTATTCTTCATCTCGATTCAAAATTTGTCTTTCACTAATTTATAAGGTGTTTAAATTGCTAGTGACATAATTAGTATCAGAGGGAGGTTTATCATCTCATGACCTAGAAAATTCACAGAGCCTTAGGATTTCATCTGAATCAGATTTTGAGGTACCCCTTTTTACCCTTGGCCCGCTATAAGTTTTCAATTAGTACTTTCATTTATGCATGTTATGTACTAGTTTTAGTACAGTTGCTTAGTTTACTTCTTATCACGGGTTCTGGTCCGACAACTGATTGCTGTTAAACTAGGTTGAAGTGTTACAAGTACAAAACAAACAACAAAGTAAAATAATCTCATAGTATATTATAATGCCAGAGAATTAATGCATCAAAAGCTTTGAAGTCTAGACAATGGTTGCAATTTAAAGAACCTACATATACCAAGCATATAGACATTCCATTGACACTTAACAGTTTAACATCCTGCAACTTTTCAAATAGCATAAAATACAAAAAGACCACTTTTGTAAGAATGTAGGTAGATAATTATAATAAGCCTGCCCACAAGTAGGTAAAAAAGGGAACTTTGTTTATTAATGTTAGAGTTATTATATTTAGGTATTTAGTATGTTTGAGATTTAGTCTCACATTGTGGGTTATGTTTGTGTGTCAGTTGTATTTCCTATAAATTATCCCTTATATGTACGAATAAAATTGCACCTTAAATATTGTTTTTCATATATTATAACATGGTATTAGAGCAGGAATTGAATCCTCTCTGAATTTTTCGTTCTCCTGCGATCGAACTTTTCGGTGGCTTCCGCCCTCTGATTTCCGCCTCTCCCTCTCGTCACGTCGAGTCGATCAATATGCTACTAACCCCCCCCCCCCCCCCCCCCCCCCCCCCCCCCCCCCCCCCCCCCCCCGTCGATCCCCTCTGTTCCTGCTCCCGTCGACAGAATCATCGTTTGATTCCATTGACGGGAATGACCTTCTCTTCCCTCGACGACGAAGTTTCTCTACGCTATCGTCGACGAGTCTGTCTCTACTCCTGCGATCCCGTCTCGTCTGGCTGCTTCCAGAGGGAGCGACGTCTTCCCTAGGCGATCCCGTCGACAGAGGGCTCCGTCATGCTTCCTGTTAGTCGTCCTCCTCCCGTCTACGTTTCTGTCGCAGATGGTCAACGACGATCCTACTCTCAGTTGGTCTTCCTCTCCGATGCAACGTCCCTTCTTCTTCAATGAGATCCAGAAACCCCTTCCTTCTCCTGCCATCAATAGCTCCTTCTGCAGATATCCCGTCCATAGGTGCATTTGTCACTGCTTCACAGTCGATCCAGTGGAGCTCTTCTTTCTCGCTAGTTGTTGCTCCTGTCCAATTGATGTGTGTGCTCTCAGTTGTTCTAGTGGTCTTTCTGATGATGGTGCCTGATGCTGGCACGAGGCTATTCTTTGCTATTGTCCATGGATCCGCTGTTGTTCGGTCGGAGATTTGTCTCCAGCAACAGGCCTTTTCTGGCTCAGTCCCTTTGCTCACTGGGGCTATGGATTTGCTGCTCGCTTCGCTCATCGATGATGGTGCTAATGCAGTATTTTTCTCCTTAAGTTTTTTTGTTGTGATGTTATTGGATTCTTAGTTATTGTGTTCATTTATGTCTCCATGTGATCTATGCTTTCATGCATGTGTTCTACGTGAGGAGTGTATGTCACGGCCTCCGGAGGTTGTTTATGCCTTAATGCACGCATTCTATGTGAGGGGCAGTGTTTGTGATAATGATAACTTGGATGTCTATTTCCCGACTACTTCCTTAGTCACACTTGGCCTCCAGCCATAGCCTATGCCTTCATGCGCATGATCCACGTGAGGGGGAGTGTTTGTGATAACGGCCACTCAGATGCCTCTTTTCCGACTCCTGCCTTAGTCACACATAGCCTCCAAGCATATTTTGTTTGTTGTTTGTCTCCCTGCTTCTTTTCTTCGATGTTAGGTAGGGTTAGTTTGGTCTTTGTTAGTTAACCTGGTTTCAGCGCCGAGAGCATCCATCGTGATCATGATCGGCTTGTGGGCCAACGACGTGTGGCTTATGCCCGATTGGATTATACTTGATGACACGTAGTTGGGGTCGTTGGGCCGCGATGGATTTTGTTTTGTCCAACGTTGCCAACCATCTTTTATCCAAGGTTTTGAAAACCGGACCGGGAATCGAACCGGCGGAGGGAGAGGTTCAAGGTTGAACCGGTCCAACCGTTTTAACCGAAGTTGAACCGTTATATATATATATATATATAATCTGAATAATGAAAATACACGTAACGCGTATTTCTAAATGTACACGCGAGGCTCGCCGGCCATGAACTGAGCGAGGAAAAACAATGCATGCGCGTTACACATTTTTCCAGGGGACCCATAATATACATATATATATAATCGGTCGCACAAGCACAAATTGATTGCCTATTGATTGCAGTATTATGTAAGACTAGGATCAATCTAAACTCATGTACAATACGCGATATCAATAATTTCTAATTTATTTTGTTTTTCTCATAAAATTGAAATAAATAATAACATAATTTTTGCATGTAAGCAAAAATATAATTGAAAAAGAATAAAAATGAGGGAATTTGACATATTTGATCAATTTTTATGATCTTTAATAAATTTTATAATTACTTGAAAAAATATGTACTAATTAAATAATAAAGAAAGCGATAATATTTGATAAATATTGTCGTCACCGTCAGATTTGACTGTCAATTTTACATTTATATGCATATGTGTTTTTATTATATAGATTATTCTTTATAAATATGTATATAATATATTTTAAAAACATTCATCAAAGGCCAAATGGCTGAGTGGTTTGCTTACATGCTTGATTTAGAACTGGCATGGGTTCAAAACCTGCCACCACCACCCCCCCCCCACATTTTCAGTATTTAATTTTGGGCGTCATGGTCCGCCCGGTCTTTGGAAAACCGGCCCGGTTTACGGTTTGACGGTTCAACCGGCCGATTTTCCGGGTTTTACCCGGTTCTGAGCGGGGCCGGTTTTAGAGGGCTGACCGGACCGCCCGGGTGGCCGGTCCGGTCCGATTTTTAAAACGATGCTTTTATCTCTCTTTTTATGTTATGTTCAAGCTAAAGGTTTCCCCTCCAACTTGAGAGGGAGTGTTAGAGTTATTATATTTTGGTATTTAGTATTTTAGAGGTTTAGTGATGCAGGTCAGAGAGCGCTAGGGTTCAACACAGAAAAATAATTAAAAAAGAAAACTTGCGGTCAAAATAAATCCCATATTTGAATTACCCCATGAAACTGAAGGATAAGGTAGAAACTGTGTCTACAAGGCCTTGAAGCTCTAAACCTAAATCTTGTGAGCCAATCCTCCATACAAATCCTTTGTTATCTTTACCTCCTGTAGCTACCAAAGGTGCATTTGTTGGGCTGCATGCAACTGAATAGACTTCATCAGCAGGGAAGAGCCTCGGAGGTGGTCGGCGGCTGGTCGGCTGCAGGAATGTAGCAGGGAGGAAGCCGACGGCCCTGGAGCTGCTGTCGCCGGTGTCTGCGGGAGCAGAGAGGAGCCGGCGACCGGCCGGATCTGCAGGGAGACGACGGCGGCGGGCTAGATGCGGGATTCCAGCAGGAACAAGGCGGCGGGATGGCTGGAGGAGGCTGCGGGCGGCTGCTACGGCTAGAGGAGACAACGTCGGTGGCTGCGGGAGCGGTGCGGGCGGGCTGGAGATACAAGCCGTACTTGGAATCGGCACCAAGGATGGCTGTTGGAGATGATGGCGGAAGAGACCCTTGGAGTCGGCACCAGGGAAGCCTCCGGAGTCGGCACCGGCGGCGTGACCGAAGAGATCCGGAGAAAAGAAGCCGGCGGCTTTTCTTTCCCAGAAAATCGATGCCCCTTTTGCTGCAGCCTTAATGCATTTATTTATAATGAACCTCATCAAATCCAACGGTCTAGATCGTCCGGATGGGAGGCTGCATCAAAAGCTGAAAATATACTCAAATATATAAATTAATATATCATTTCGACTCGCGGCGACCCTCCGGACGCAACTGCGGAGTCGGATCGGGGATACGATCAACGGGCAGGGCCCGTTCCCCATCAATCTCCCCTTGTTGGAGAAGATTTGCCCTCAAATCTTTAGGGCTTCCAAGGGGGCTTCGCGGGTGGTCTGTACTGTTTCCCACTGTCACCAATCATCAGATAAAAGCTTTCAATCCTAGATGCTGGTCTCGCGATGCTGCAAGTAATGTAATCACTGTCTTTGGGAGGCTTGGGCGGCGGCCTCAATCTCAGAATCTGACGGAAAATTGTACCAACTGATTTGCCCTCAGGGGCATTATCGAACATCAGAAAAGGGTCCCTAGCCGAGCTGAGAAGTGACTGATCAAACCACTGCGACAAATCAATAAAAGTGAGCAAACGGCGCGAAGGCTCATAGGGCGGTACTACCACCATCAGACTGAATGTCCTTCTGCGCTCAATCCACTGGCGGGCAAATCTCTGAACGATAAGAGTAGCTCTCTGCACTGTCTGGTACCACTGTCTCTGTAATAATCCTCTCATGCGTGACTGAATCACGAGAACTGCTTTGGTCATCTTCTTGAGGGATCGGCGCTGAATAAACCCGCGGATGTGAGACTGTATCAAGACTGCTGCTCTTCTACGCCGCTGCTCTAAAATCTCCTTAGCATCATTCTCACGCCAATTCTTCACATACCCTGCCCAAATGGCGTCTTCTTTCTCTTCCCTTTCCCTCCTCTGCTTACTCTCTTCCACTCTAGCTTGTTTGTTTCTATCAAGCTCAACCCAATGTCTCTTTCTTAGGGAAGGTGACGGAAGATCATACGAGTAGGAGGAATGGCGGACTGAAGGATATGTAGTAGATGAAGGAGAATATGAATCGTAGGCATGGGAGGGGACTCGCCTCGATTCATGGGAATAAGTGGTGGAAGAAGGGGAATATGGATCGTAGGCTTGACGAGAGACTCGCCTCGATTCATAGGAGGGGTATGCAATGGAGGAGACATATGAAGATTTATGTGAGTAAGATGCCTCACGAGAGGAATGAACATTGGAATAGCGGGGAGGTGGAGAAACATATGATTCAAAATCGTCTAAATCGTCGGAATCGTAATAACAAGGAAGCGTCATGGGTGTATGCAAACTATTTTCAAGAAAAGGAGAAGGATTGAAAAGTTTGAGAAAACTTTTCAGAATCGCCTCTGATACCAATTTGATGCAGGTCCAAGAGCGCTAGGGTTCAACACAGAAAAATAATTAAAAAAGAAAACTTGCGGTCAAAATAAATCCCATATTTGAATTACCCCATCAAAACTGAAGGATAAGGTAGAAACTGTGTCTACAAGACCTTGAAGCTCTAAACCTGAATCTTGTGAGCCAATCTTCCATACAAATCCTTTGTTATCTTTACCTCCTGTAGCTACCAAAGGTGCATTTGTTGGGCTGCATGCAACTGAATAGACTTCATCAGCAGGGAAGAGCCTCGGAGGTGGTCGGCGGCTGGTAGGCTGCAGGAATGCAGCAGGGAGGAAGCCGACGGCCCTGGAGCTGCTGTCGCCGGTGTCTGCAGGAGCAGAGAGGAGTCGGCGGCTGGCCGGATCTGCAGGGAGACGACGGCGGCGGGCTAAATGCGGGATTCCAGCAGGAACAAGGCGGCAGGATGGCTGGAGGAGGCTGCGGGCGGCTGCTGCGGCTGGAGGAGACAACGTCGGTGGCTGCGGGAGCGGTGCGGGCGGGCTGGAGATACAAGCCGTACTTGGAATCGGCACCAAGGAGGGCTGTTGGAGATGATGGCGGAAGAGACCCTTAGAGTCGGCACCAGGGAAGCCTCCGGAGTCGGCACCGGCGGCGTGACCGAAGAGATCCGGAGAAAAGAAGCCGGCGGCTTTTCTTTCCCAGAAAATCGATGCCCCTTTTGCTGCAGCCCTAATGCATTTATTTATAATGAACCTCATCAAATCCAACAGTCTAGATCGTCCGGATGGGGGGCTGCATCAAAAGCTGAAAATATACTCAAAATATATAAATTAATATATCATTTCGACTCGCGGCCTCCTCCGGACGCAACTGCGAAGTCGGATCGGGGATACGATCAACGGGCGGGGCCCGTTCCCCATCATTTAGTCTCATACTGTGGGTTATGTTTGCGAGTCAATTGTATTTCTTATAAATTGTGCCCTATAAGGATGAATAAAATTGCACCTTAAATTTTCTTTTTCATATATTATAACTAATAGTAAAATAAATACATCGAATAACATTCTACATGACAATCACTAGTATATATACATATACACTATATCTACCCCCCCCCCCCCCCACACACACAAACACAGGGGATCATACACCGAGAGTTTGGACAGTAGATAGACATGCTGAGTCCTCGTCCGCGGCTTAGTCATCAGATCTACAATCTGTTGCTTAGAAGGAACAAAGGAAGAAGAAAGAGTGTCACGATCATAATGCACACATACGAAAAAAGCATCCACCCCGATATGCTTAGAGAGTGAGTGCTTCACCGGGTTGAGAGTAATCTGAATAACATCAATGTTATCACAGTAGAGCGGGGTGAGATCTGTAGAAGACACGCTAAGCACTTAAAGAAGTCAACGAAGTCAAATAATATCCTCAGCGGTGGTAGTCATGGCCCGAAGCTCAGTCTCAATGCAGGAATGAGAAGCATCAGTCTGTTTTTTAGACTTATATGCAATAAGTGAAGAACCCAAAAACAGACAGAAACTGGTGACAGGGCGACGGTAAACAGGATCACTAGCCCAGCTAGCAGATCTCAAAAAGCATACGACACAACCCGTACATGAGTGAGACCGATCAATAGAAACACGACCAAGAAAACCATGATTGGTGAGTAAAGCGAGACGGGAGCCACTGGGATGACCGAGATAGTGATGCCACTGAGAGAAGCCCACCAAAAAAAGACAGCATAGAAGCCACTGATGGTGATAAAGTGGATGAAAGATGAAGATGATCAAGGACGTACACCCCACTATGGCGACGACCAACTCCAAGGAGTGTTCCTGTCAGACGATCCTGCATACGACACAAACTCGTCAAATATAACAAGACAACCGCAGGATGTGAGTTGGCTAACGGATATAAAGTTCATGGACAATTTATCTATGTAAGCAACATTGGGAACATGGAAATGACGGGTATGCAGGAGGCCACGATTGGTGATGAGGAGAATAGTATCATTTGCTACCATGATGGTAAGGTCAGAAGAAACAGGCTGATAGGACAAGAGGTGGATGGCATCATAGGTTAGATAAAAAGAGACTCCAGAGTCAAGCAACCAACCGGAAGGAGAGATACCTGTAGGAGCGGAGGCAGTCGGCTGAGAGACAGAGACATCAGAAGCATCCGGTGAGAGCACAGAAGCAGAGGAGCGATGTATGTAACCATGAGATAGCTTCTGGGCAATCTGCTGGGCAAACTCAGATACAGAGAATGATTGTGTCATGGCCGAAAAGTGAGTTGAAGGAGCACCAAGAGCACGTTGCTGACCAGACTGCTGAGCCCTCTGAAGTTTGCAACACTCGGATTTGGCGTGCTCAAGACACTGGCAGTAGTGACAGCGGACCGACTGACGACGAGGAGCACAAGGCTGAGTAGTAGAGGGTGCCGAAGGACGAGAAAATGCTTGCACCGACGCACTATATCCCGGCGAAGGAAGCAAATGAGTACTCACAAGATAGGACTGCAGGGGAAGCTCGGGAGCGGCAAGAACAGCACGAGTCAACACACCGGAAGGAGTGACCATGTCTAAGGAGTGGAGACAAGTCTTTTCAGCGATTACCAAAGACAACATATCGTTGCGAGACTGTGGGGTCCCGGTGCAGAAGTTGGGCACGAAAAAACTCGAACTCGGGGCGTAAACGCAAAATAAATACATACATGAGCAGAAAATAGCGATCCCGAGATGTAGCAACACACTAAGAGAAAGTGGTGCAGGAGGAAGGATCCATCTCATCATACTGACGTCAGAGGTCCAGGATCTCAGGAAAGAAGGTCTGTACTGACCGATCATGCTGGAAGCAGACGCCAAGGGTTTGAAACAAAGAGTAACACGGGGCCTGACTAGAGGGTAGATAGAGACAACGCAAGTGATCCCACATCGCCTTGGCTGTAGGGAGCTCGTAGACGAACAAGCGAATGGGGAGCTCGCAGAACTGACAGATGATGGCTATCGCGCGAGAGTCGTTTGAGAGCCACTTCGCCATGTTGGAGTGCTGAACAGTGAAAGAGTCGTCCACAAGACTTGCAGCTGGTGGAAGCGGAGCAGGCTCAGAGCCATCAATGTGGCCCCATAGATCTAGGTCACGAAAGATCACGCCAACAGTGGCGGACCATGCCTTGTAGTTGCTTCTATTGAGAATAACATCCGTCTTCTGGAGAAAGGCGGGAGTAAACGAGGCCATCAGGGATGCAGAATCAGCCAGAAGAGGATCAAGCCAGCGGGCATGGAAACAGCGGGCTGCAGTGAGAAATAGCAGGAAGAAGCAAGGTCGTTAGTTCCACTCAAGCAGCAGGAACAATCGAGCCAGCGGGCGGAAGAGACGGCGTGGAAACAGCGGGCAGCAGTGAGGAACAGCAGGAAGAGGCAAGGTCATTGGTTCCACTCAAGCAGCAGGAACGATCAAGCCGGCAAGCGGAAGAGAGCGGGGAAAAAACGGAAAACCGCCGGCGGGCGGAAGAGACAGCGGGGAAACACCGGAAAACAACCGCAGTTGCAAGTCCAGTGGACACGAGGCAAACAACCGCAGTGGAGCGGAAAGAGGACGTGCTGGAAACTAGGGCGGAAGAGGAAACCAGGAGCTGAAGTGAGAGACGCGCGGGGGAAACCAGCTGCGGAATAGAAAAGAGCCGGTGGGAACCAACGACGGAAAAGAAAAATCGCTCGGCAGAAACCCTAACCCGTGGAAGTGGGCTCTGATAACATGATAGTAAAATAAATTACTCCAATAATACTTACATGACTATCATTAGCATATATACATACACTACGAGCATATTCGCACGGGTTACGCCTGTGCTTGATGCTCTCGGGCGGTCTTCGGCTGCATCAGGCGGGTTTCGCCCGCCTGCACACGGGCTTAGCCCGTGCTCGATGCTTCGGGCTGCCTTTCGTCGCATAGAAGCTGACCCCGCTTTCACACATTTCACCGGCTAGGCGCCTGCGCACAGGCCTCACCAGTACTCGATGCTTCGAGTGATCTTCAGCCACATAGAAGAGGGATTCGCGCGCGAGAGCATCGAGCACGGGCATAGCCCGTGCGAAGATGCTCGTATTTATATCAATTTATACTTTTGAATTGTTTTTCTAATTTTGAATTATTTTTCTAATTTTGAATCGTCTCTCCATTGTTTTGTAGATCTATCCAATACTCACTGGTTCATGACATCATGTTCATCCTGACATTAAATAAATAAATCATTTATTATTTACAATTTAAGCACAATTAAATTCTACGTTTGAGGTTTTGCCCAGCTTTTGAATTGTTTTTCTAATTTTGAATTGTCACTCTCCATTGTTTTGTAGATTTATCCAAAACTTATCGGTTCATGACATCATGTTCATCCTGACATTAAATAAATAAATCATTTATTATTTACATTTTAAGCACAATTAAATTCTACGTTTGCGGTTTTGCCCAGCTTTTGACTCCGTTTAGGGGACTTATTTTCACCGGTCAAGCGATTACGACCGCATGAATCGGGTCTTAATTATGGTCCGGTTCATGTGGTCGTAATCGCTTGAGCGGTGAAAATAAATCATCTTAAACAGAACCTTTATCTGTCTTATTGCAAGCTTAGCCGTTCGAGCTTTTAACCCTCCATTGACCGGAGTTATCTTCACAGTTGAGGTACTGTTGATGCGAAGAGCATCGAGCTTGGGCGTAGCTCCTAACAAATCCTCTTGCACACTCTATTATAGGTTTAACCCATGTTCATTACTACTGACAATTTAACCTCCTGTTCATAACTGCCACCACTGTTCCAAACGGGCATAAAGCATACTTCAAATTACTCATACACATTTCAAGAGGAGAGAAGCAAGATGAAGAGTGGATTGCAGTGTTTAAAACAACAAATTGATTAATGAGGAGAAAAATATCAATAACATAATAAAAGTTAAACCTTGCACACAAATGAATCGTGATGATCCAAATATTGTTATTATTATGTCATGTTTATCTTGAGATTTCTCCAGCAAACACCTGAAACTGTTAGCCCAAGATCTTGTCGCCGGTCTCCTCCGCCGCCTCGGCTCCAACGGCGCTGTCGAGCTTCTTCGTTGGGCCAGTCTCCGCTGCTCCCGAACCTCGCGTTATCACTCCCTCCACCTCGTCAAGCGAGCTTCCCGCCTCCTGGAGGAAGGCGGAACTCTACTCAGCGGCGAGCAGAGTCGGCGACAGATTTCCGGTTGGGCGTTGCGGCGGAGAAGGGAATGCGTCCAGCCTACCGCCTCTAGGGTCGCCGGCGACCAAGGAGGCGGAGTTCGCTGAGGGCGGCAGCGGTGGTTCACTCCCTCCACCTCGTCAAGTGAGCTTCCCGCCTCCTGGACGAAGGCGGAACTCTACTCAGCGGCGAGCAGAGTCGGCGACATATTTCCGGTTGGGCGTTGCGGCGGAGAAGGGACTGCGTCCGCCCTACCGCCTCTAGGGTCGTCGGCGACCAAGGAGGCAGAGTTCACTGAGGGCGGCAGCAGTGGTTTCGGGTTCTCCCCCTCCCCCGCTCTCTCTCTCTCTCCCCGCCCCTCTCTTCTCCCCACACTCTCTCGCGTAATTTTTGGAACCGGAGCCCGTTTCCAAATCTCTGTCCGGGTTGCATATTATTTTGCTGCGTGGAAGAATGAAAGGTGGGGGTTAAATAAAAAAAGGTATATTTTCATCTCCTATGAGAGATCAAATTTGATCTCCTAGGAGATCATTTTTGATCTCTCATATTTGATATCCTAGGAGATAAAAAAAGTAGGTATGTTTGATCTCCTAGGAGATCAAATTTGATCTCCTAGGAGATCACTCGGAGTCCGGACTGAATAATTACGCCTCCTAATATATATTAACTTTAAAGCGGTGGACATTAAAGTGGATAGTATGCTATTAATATAAACTGCCAAACAAATATATATATTTATTATAGTGGATAGTATTGCTGTTTTGGAATTTCATTATTAAAGTGGATAATATTGCTGTTTTGGAATTTCAGGTCACTCAGATTATTTACTATAGATGTCAGATGTAATAGTTAAGCGGCAGAGGGTGTAGGAGAAAACGGTGGAGTGATGGCAGGTGAAGGTATAAGAGGAAGTGCTGGGGGTATAAGAGGCAGTTCACATGTAACCTACACCATAACCAAAGTTTCCTTAATATAGTAGTATAGATATGTAAAAATAACATTTAACTTAGGGTCTGTTTGGCGCAGCTCTGGCGGCTGGAAAATCTCTATTCCAGCCGCCTGAGCTGCTTTATGTGTTTGGGACAGCTCTTTATGAAGAGCTTTTCAAAAATTTGTAGCTGTTTTGCAGCTTTTCAGAAATCTTCCCCCTCAGCTTCGGCTTCCGCAAAATAGCTTTCTCTCTCACAGGTTTTGGAAATCTAATGGTTTCTTCAGGTGGAATACGCTCAGAGGTCGGACGGCCTTCCTCCGGCGATTCAGAGCCCCGGACGGCCTTCCTCCGGCGATTCCGAGCCCCCGACGTCCTTCCTGCGGCGATTCCGAGCGCACTTCTTCACAGAACACTCAAACACTGTGCAGCTTTTCAAAACTGCTCCCCAGAGATCTATTTTAAAACAGCTCTATCCGAACAACAACTTTTTAATCCGTCAGAGCTGTCCCAAACAGAGCCTTAATTGATCCACATGATTCACACGATCCTGCATGTTTATTAATTTGTTTGATCCACAAGTTGGCAAAAAAGGGAACTCTGTTTATTAACTTATTTATTTTGGTACAATTCATAACTTAATAGGATTATGTTAAATTTAAATTTAAATTAGGTGATAAGATTTGTAGAAATTATCTAGACTCCAATTTAATTAAGTTTTAGCTTAACCGTGTACCCTTATTTTATAAAAATGGACTAGTGATTTTTATTTTAGGAGTTTCTATTAATTGATCAACTGAATTAACCCTTGTATTCATCCCTCTATTTTTTCCTCTCCATTTTTTGCATCTTCGATCTCTGCTTATAATCATGTCCCTCCTTACTACCCAATTTTGCAAAATTCCACTAACTTAGTCCCGTATCATTTTGTTTAGATGTGTAAAGAAGTACACAATCAGTAAAAGAAAAATAGTAAATCCTTGTATATCCTTGTTCAGTAAGTAAATCCAATGTATGAGTACATATATATAGGAAAAGAAAGGAGAGAAGAATCCCCGTTATTAGGTGTGGGACTAATACGTAGAGAGAAGGAGAAATTAAATGGGTCATTACATAGTCTTTTCTAACACTCCCCCGCAAGTTAGAGCGTACAAGTCGTAGGCACCCAGCTTGGACAAGAACATGTAAAATAGAGCACTAGGTAGGGCCTTAGTGAGAAGATCACCAACTTGGTCAGTAGCCGGAACATGTCTTAATTCTAGCTTCTTCATTTGAACTTTCTCCCGAATGAAGTGACAATCAACTTCAATGTGTTTCGTTCTTTCGTGGAAGACTGGATTCTTCTCAATGTGTATAGCTGCTTGACAATCACAGAGTAAGGTAGCTGGTGAGAGAAGTTTTACTCCCATATCCTTTAGGAGACTTTTACTCCCATATCCTTTAGGAGACTTTCAAGCCATGTAAGCTAGGATACAACAGACGTCATCGAACGGTATTCAACTTCAGCTGAAGATCGAGCAACCACAGCTTGTTTCTTACTGCGCCAGGTAACAAAGTGACCTCCAAAGTAGGTACAAATTCGCTGGTAGAGCGTCCATCATCCAGGGAACCAACATAATCTGCATCTGAATACGCAACCAATTTTGGAATAGAGGAAGAAGTTTTGTAAACTAGCCCTTGACCAGGGGTTGTTTTTGATATCTCAAGATGCGTTCGACGGACTGTAGATGAGACATCCGAGGAGAATGCATAAACCGGCTGACAATCCCAACAGCAAAGGATATGTTTGGTCATGTGACTGTTAGATAAATTTATTTTCCAACGAGACGTCGATAGTATTCTGGCTTTGGAAGAAGTAGATCAGTATCTGAGGCATGTACACACAGCTTATGATTAACATCCATAGGAGTATTGGTCAGCTTGCATCTAGAGTAGCCGGCATCCTGAAGAAGGTCGAGACAGTACTTTCGTTGAGATAAAATAAGGTCATCAGGACGTCTTGTGATCTCAAGACCGAGAAAGTATCGGAGGTTCCCCAGATCTTTTGTTTGAGAGACAGAGCTCAGATGTTGTTTGATCATTTTTATGCCTTTTGAGTCATTACCTGTGATTAAGATATCATCGACATACACTAAAAGGAGAACAGTACATGTTTTGTGATGTCGAGAAAACAGAGAGAAATCAGTCGTGCTCCGAGTGAAACCAACTTCTCGCACAGCCATGCTGAACTTGTCAAAACATGCCCGAGGAGATTGTTTGAGACCATAAATCGACTTCTTGAAGTGACAAATCCGTGACTCCCCTATGGTCTCAAACCCCGGAGGTTGTTGCATATAGAATGTTTCTTGTAGATCGTCATTTAGAAAAGCATTTTTGATATCCAGTTGATATAAGGGTCATTGGTGATGCACAACAATTGAGAGAAGGACACGAACCGTGTTGAGCTTGACTACTGGAGAGAATGTTTTCTCATAATCAAGACCTTGTTGCAGAGTAAATCCACGAGCCACCAGACGAGCCTTGAGACGGTCAATTGTCCAATCAGAAGCATGCTTGTTGAAAAAGACTCATTTACAGCCGACAGTAGTCTGCCCAGGAGGGAGAGAAACCAGATCTCATGTCTGATTAGCCAACAGGGCCGTCATTTTTCCTTCCATGGCTGCCCTCCAGCCCGGATGTTAGAGAGCCTCCTGCACAGAGTTAGGGACAAAAATAGAGGATAATAAAGTAGCAATGGTGCGAAGTGGCGGGGCCAGGCGATGTAAAGAGACATAATTCGTCATTGGATGAGTTGTAGAAGGCGTCGCCGGATCATTGGAACACAGACTGTCATTAGTAGAAGATAACGGGCCCGGGACAGCAGAAGTGGACGGACGATGAGTGTACACATTGATTATAGGTGGCTTAGGTGGTTGGGGTGGTTAGGGTGTGGGGAGGAGAGGTGGTAGTATCGAAGGAACTGGAACAACTGGTCGCAGAGGAGGCGGTAACGACAGTGGAGAGTCGAGGGGTTGAGAGTAATAGGGCTGGTCCTTAAGAAAGGTTACGTCGACCGACGTAACAGTCTTTCGATCAGTGGGAGAGTAGCAGACGTAACCTTTCTGAGTGGAAGAGTACCCAACAAACATATATTTTGTTGCACGTGGGGCTGGTTGTGAACATAGCAAACACAGCCGAAAAAACTAGGAGTGACTGCAAATTGGAGTGCGGAGGGAAAAAGAAGGGGAATAGGAGTTTGAAAATGGAGAATAGAGGAAGACAGGCGATTAATGAGGTGGCAGGCCGTAGAGATTACGAAATTCTAGCAGATGGTGGGAGCATTCATTTGGGTCATAATGGTGCGAGCGACCTCCAGAAGGTGACGATTCTTACGTTCGGCTGCACTATTTTGTTGAGGAGTATCGACACAGTAGGTTTGATGAATGATGTCGAACTCAGTGCACAAGTCGGTAAACACATGTCCTGTGATATTCACGAGCATTATCGGTGCGGAGAGTTTTAATTATTGTAGAGAATTGGTTGCGAGTCATAAGGATAAAGGTATGAAAGACACGAGGCAATTCAGCTTGATCATGAAGGAGATACAGTCATGTGGCAGAAGAGTAATCGTCAATGAAGGTAACGAAATAATGATAGCCAGAAACACTAGCAGTTTTATAGGGTCCCCATAATCAGAATGAACTAAAACAAGAGGATCACTGCTCCGAGTACAATGTGGTGAAAAGGTAGAACGATGGCGTTTGCAGTAAATACATGACTCGCATGTGAATTCAGTGAAAGACGGATCTAGAAAAGCTTTCTGAAGGATGCGCAGAGGGGCATTCCCAAGACACTGATGCTAATCGATAGAGCTAATAGTGGAGAGAACGGGGGGTGGAGGTCCATCCTGAGCGACCAGTTGAACAACCTCGGCGAACAGAGGAGCGACCAGTAGTGACAGATCAAAGGGCAGCTGCGGGAACCAAAAGACGGAGCAGGTCACGGATAAGCACAATCCGCGGCTAACAGAGCTAGGGCAGGAACCATCAACAAGAGAGAAATGACGGCAAGAGTAGTCCATGCGACAAGCAACCCGTACGATCACAGAAGGAGATCGGCGCGGCTTAGAGAGGAGAGAACCGCAGCGACAAGAGAAGATCGTGTGGTGAGAGCCCACTTGTCGTAGAGCCCATAGTAGCAAGAGAAGGGAGACTAGAAGAGAGAGTTGGCAACTAGCGGAAGGAGTCTGTGCGGCTAGGAGGGTCCGCAACGATTAGATCCAGGAAGTAGGCCTGGCGACTAGAGGAAGGAGGTCGGGCGGCTAGGAGAGCCCTCAGCGACTAGACCCAGGAAGCAGGCCTAGCGACTAGGAAGTCGGGCGGCTAGGAAAGCCCGCAGCGGCTAGATCCAGGAAGCAGGCCCGACAACAAGAGGAACTCGCAGTGGGCGGCTAGAAGAGCTCTTCGGAAAGAGCCCACTTAGCGAGTAGAGAGAGAACGCAGCGAACTATCCGACAAGACCGCGTAAAAAATTGAGCAGCGAACAGAAGATACCGTTGCGGATAGAGAAGATAAAACTGTGATTACTCGTGCGAACACAGTCAAGCGAGTAGAGAAGAGAGGTCACATCGGATAACCTACGCGATAAGCAGAAGGAAAATCGCGTGATAAGCAGGAGGCAGACCGCGCGACAAGCAGTGGCAAGGAAGAGGGTGCAACGAGCAGACCACGCAACAAGCAGGAGGCAGACCGTGCGACAAGAGAGGCAAGAAATGGGACGACACATCGGTTAGAGAAAAGCGGAACCCACAGAATCCTCTATAAATGGAGAGAGACGGGGAGGAGAGGAGGGAAGGATGTGGAGAAACGTAGAGAAGTGGATAGAGAAAAGAGAAGCCGCAGCAGGAGGCGGACATCGCAGGAGAGGTTAAGAGGCAATATCTGCGGTAAGGGAAGAGAGACCGCCTAGAGCAAGACCAATTGGTGGTTAGGGTCGACAGACCGCGGTTAGCAAAAACACTAACCGCCTAGAACAAGACCGATCGTTTTGATACCATGTAGAGAAGTACATAATCAGTAAAGGAAAAATAGTAAAACCTTGTATAGTATGTAAATACAATGTATGAGTACATAAATATAGGAAGAGGAAGGAGTGAAGAATCTCATTTACAAGGTGTGGGACAAAATGACTAATACATAGATAGAAGGAGAAACTAAATGGGCCATTATGTGGGTCATTACATAGTCTTTTCTAACAATATGTGCAGAAATATATGGTATGCATAACATACAAGAGACTGAACAGAATGCGACTATAAGCAAGAATTCAGAATTAAAATGAGAATTTTACATCAACCATGGACAAGAAAATTTTTATACATTATATGTTGCAAATTAAAATTGAAATCAGAGCTTTACCTTCCACGTTGAACAATTGAGGACCGAGTTTGAATTGAACAGATCATCAAGTTGATTAAGCTCACACTTAACATGTAGTATTAACCGAGCCAAATCCTCCATCTCACTGGCTTGGAAAAAACATTGCCGCTTTTTTGTATCATGAACTAAACCCTTCCATTTTGTTCCACTCCGCAATAGAGTTTCTGCATTTCCTAAAATCCAAAGGCAATGCCTGCATAATAAATGAGCACATTATGTGGGCATAGGGAGCAAATATTAGAAGACTTGGGACAGAAGGATAAAAGATCAGGCATTATAATATCATGATTCATGATAGAAGCTTACCTAGCCCTTGTCAAAGCAACATTCATCCTTTGAATATCACCGAGAAACCCTATCGAACCTTTTGTGTTGCACCTCACCGTGGAAAGAATAATGATATCATCTTCTCCACCTTGAAATCCATCAACAGAGTTTACTCTAACACCAAATCCACTATTTGTGTCATAGGTGCTCCCAAGTTTCTCCTTGATCGCTTTCACTTGAGAACTATACGGTGCAATCACCCCAATGCTCAGACTGCCACCATTAGCTTTCCATGCTGAAAGGCAGTAAGAATAGAATGAAGGTTAAATGACACAACACTGAATGTTCACCTTTTACTGCTTGTATACAATCAATAATGGATTACAGTTAATAGAAGTATTCAATCCCTTGACTACATGACATGCTCGATATACTGATTGGGGATATTAATTCCTTCTAATTTAATTTTTGTAAGCACATACCACCAAATATGCATTTGAGAATGTGATAGGTGGAAAATAATCTTTAAAACTAAAGAAAGGTTATATGAATGGTAAGTTTTGCACTTTGGGTTAATTAAAGCTCTGAGAGTGTTTTCAAGAGATTTATGTCTCACATCTTGCAATCTATCATTTGCAAGTCCTAGTCATTTACTTTGACATTATCTTAATATTTAGCAATGTTAGATATGTTGTATACTAGCTTATATTCACCCCGGGTGTTAGGATCACCCTCAATTGCACATATATTTATTTCATTTTTCATAGTGAATACACAAAAATCCTTCAATCATATCATGGTATCAAAGCCAAGGAAACCCTAGCCGCTCTCCCAAACGCACATCTCCTATCAGGTTGGATTCCCCAATCGATTCGATCTCAAATGCCCGTCGCTGCTCTCTTATCGCCGAGCAATCCCGTCGCGCGCCAGACCCGTCACTGTTATTCTTCTTCCCTGATATCGTGACACATCGCTGTTTCTTCTTCTCCAATATTGCGACTCGTCGCAGTTCTTCCAGCAGGCTTCACCGCCTCGCTCCTTTGCCACCGTGTAACATCCCAACTAAGTTTAACAGGAATCAACAGTCCGGTCGGGTCCGCAATAACAAGTAAACTAAGTAACGGTATATAAATTGGTAGAAAGCAGATAAAAATAATGAAAGTGTTAAAAAGAAAAAAACTTACAGCGAAAAAGTGAAGTAAATCTATGGTTAAAAGTGTACCTTGTCAAGCTGAATTCACAGAGCCAACTAAAACTGAAAATATATCACTAAGGGACTAAATTACCGTTAAACTGAAATAACTGATATATCAAAAACACGAGTGAAGTACAACAAATACAAATGTCTGTAATAAAATCAAAGTACAACAACAGTGGTACAACTAAACAAACTAACGACTGAAGACTGAGCCGCCTATCCTAAGCAAATCCCTTGACCTGAGCCCCCTGTAAAAACAAGTTCCAAATGGGTCGACCCACTGAAGAGTAAAAAAACTACTACCCTCAGCAACACTTAAATTAATTACAAAATGAATATTACTTAAATTTAAAATGAGCATGATTTTTCTAACATTGACTTGGTACTTGAGTTCAGGATCTGTAATAGAATCGGCCTATAGTGTGGTCTGACACACCCTAGTCTCAATTGAATTCTTGGCTGCTGTAAAATTTAACCAGCTTCTGGGTTGTCTTATTAACACTTGTCGCAAAGGAGGACGGTGCACAAACTAGTGACTACGGTCTGAGTGGCAACCCTGATGGTGCCCTGAACTGGGTGTTCTTCGAGTGGAACAAAGACTCCTATTTATGGAGTTACATATCTGTAGCACGGGTCATCGACCCTGAGCTTGATGTTCAAATGATGGCCCACTGTCCCTGAGCACGCAGTGGTGTGCCCCCACCAAAACCACGAGGGTAAACCTTCCTCGCCCTTTTCTTTTTTGAACCAACTTAGGCTGGTATTCAGTGAGTCAAATACGGAGTAGCGCTCTAGGTAAGAAAATATACTGGGCTTAGGATTTACATGACACTGAAACTGCTAACTTAGCCTAAACGTATGCCTACCCCATTTATTTAATTTTGACTATAGGAACTTGAAATTTAAAGTGCATATACCAATATGATAAACACATGAAATGGAAATTTTATCTGAACTTTTAGTATAAAAGGAGTTGAGTTCTTACAACGGTGCTTCGACGTTCGTATACGCATCAAGGCGACATGGAGCTTCTTCCCAAAATATCTGACCACTAAGAAATTCTCCAATTCTTGGCTCCAACAACCACCAAAAATCTGAAATCCAACGGGAACCTAAACTTAAGCGTTTTCCCCCTTTAGGGCTTCAGTGAAATCTACTCCAAATAATGTCAAATGACTAAATATGTAGGAAAAGACGTAAATGAAGGCGTTACCTTGATCTAATACTGGTTAGCCCCCAAATTAAGTGGTTGATTTCTAACTAAGGAGGACTGAATTCTTTGATTCCCAAATTAGGGCAAGAGGAAACGAATAGATAATCAAAATCGGCCTCCAACTAAAATGATTTCTGCTAGGAAATGAAAATACCAAGGAACGGAACTCACCAAAACCAAAGAGGGGTTTTCAGAAACTTTTTCCTCCGGTTAGGCTTGAATCCATAACTTCAACAACACTAGGGAAGAAGGAGAGGGCCGACTAGGGTTGCAGAGGGAGGAGGAGAAGTCGACACGTGAATCCGGCGGAGGGGGAGGAGTCGATCAGGACACCCGACGCTCTGGCGCTTCCCACGAGGGGTTACGAGCGACGGAAGAGACACTGCGGATCGCGGTTCGTTTTCGCGATGAGAGGGAGTGCAGGTTTTTAATGATGGAGGGTTATCAGTATGGAGGGGCACGGTTTATAAGCAGCGGTTCAATAACCGTGAACTGGTTAGCCCCCAAATTAAGTGTTGATTTCTAACTGAGGAGGCCTGAATTCTTTGATTCCTAAAATAAGGGCAAGAGGAAACGAAGAGATAATCAAAATCGGCCTCCAACTAAAACGATTTCTGCTAGGAAATGAAAATACCAAGGAACGGAACTCACCAGATCCAAAGCGGGGTTTTCAGAAACTTTTTCCTCCGGTTAGGGTTGAATCCATAACTTCAACAGCACTAGGGAAGAAGGAGAGGGTCGACTAGGGTTGTAGAGGGAGGAGGAGAAGTCGACACTTGAATCCGGCGGAGGGGGAGGAGTCGATCTGGGCACCCGGCGCTTCCCGCGAGTGGTTACGAGCGACGGAAGAGGCGCTGCGGATCGCGGTTTTTGTTTTCGCGATGAGAGGGAGTGCGGGGTTTTAATGATGGCGGGTTATCAGTATGGAGGGTTGCGGTTTATAAGCAGCGGTTCAATAACCGTGAATTGGTTAGCCCCCAAATTAAGTGGTATATTTCTAACTGAGGAGAACTTAATTGTTTGATTCCCAAATTAGGGCAAGAAGAAACGAAGAGATAATCAAAATCGGCCTCCAACTAAAATGATTTCTGCTAGGAAATGAAAATATCAAGGAACGGAACTCACCAGAACCAAAGCGGGGTTTCAGAAACTTTTTCCTCCGGTTAGGGTTGAATCCATAACTTCAACAGCACTAGGGAAGAAGGAGAGGGCCGACTAGGGTTGCAGAGGGAGGAGAAGTCGACACTTGAATCCGGCGGAGGGGGAGGATTTGATCAGGGCACCCGACACTCCGACGCTTCCCGCGAGTGGTTACGAGCGACGGAAGAGGCATTGCGGATCGCGGTTTTCGTTTTCGCAATGAGGGGGAGTGCGAGTTCTTAATGATAGAGGGTAATCGGTATGGAGGGGCGCGGTTTATAAGCAACAGTTCAATAACCGTGAATCGGTATAGGGGGAATCCCATTTCTTTATTATTGCTATTGTTATTTAATTTTTATCATTATTATAATATGTTAATACACTATCACTAAGGTGTGTTATTTAAAATGAATGTTACCTTCATACTCCGCCGACTCGATTAATTAAGCTCGCGATCGGACCGTTCTTCCACCGTTTGCTTTTGACGTCTTGTCAGTCCGTCTCCTCTACCATTAGTATCATGGCAGCAGATGACACCATTCACCCCATCATCAGCTGTGACCTCCTTTGTAACATCCAAAACTTACGTCGCGTATTAAATCAATTTCAGGGTCCGAGCACGAGCATAATTAATGAAATCAATGACTTGTGGAGGTAATAATCTATTTTTAATTAATTTATTATGTATGATAACTGGATAATGAAGTATCGGCTTGAAATGTTTAATTATGCGTAATGGTGCTTCTGGTCACGACAATCAATGTTGCATGTGCGTTTTGCATTGACAAAAAAAAAATCAGCCCCCATTCTTATGAGGTATCAATAATAATAAAATTAATAGGTGAACCAATTTTACTCCGTCTAACAACCGGTTCACGGGTATAAAACCGTATGAGAACCACTTCATATTAATTCATGCCTCTCCATCCCAATAACTCCCATCCATAATTCCGAGCGGAAACTTTCCGCAATTCGCAGGTCTGCGCGTCCTTCTCCCGCAGCCTCGCCGCTCGCAGGTGATCTCCGGAAGCTCGAGCAGCCGGCCCTTGTTTCTACGCCGGATTCTAGCACCGGGATATCCCACCCCCACTGCAGGCTCTCGCGATCTCTTCCCTTCCATCCAGTGCCGGGAAAAGCCTCGCTCCGAACCCTAGCCGGTGTTAGAAGTTTCTTCTTCCACCGTTTTTGGTATTTGTGAGTATGTTTTACCATTTCTACTTTTGTTCCTGGGTTTCTTCATTTTTATTTTGTGGTTACACCCTTAGGTTTCCAATTTCAGATTTTTAAATGAGATTTTCATTTCCTAAAGTTAAGATTTCAACGGTTTTTGGAAAATCCCCGCCTTTAGATCAAGGTAACACATACATTTATGTTCTTGTTCCTCAGTAAATATATAATTGCCACCATGAGTATTTTTCCACCGAAAAACCTAAGGGGGAAAACATTTAAGTTAGGTTTACCGATGAATTTCAGATTTTTGGTGGTCATTTGGAGCAAAGGATTGGCAGAGTTCTTAGCGATCATGTATTTAACTAGAGTCCTATTTCGTGTTAGACTCACTGAACATCAGTCTAAGTGAAATTCAGGTAAAAGTTGCGAGGAAGGATTACCCTCGCGATCCTGGTGGAGGCACAATACTGTATTTCCAGGGCCAATTGGCCACCACTCGTATTTCTAGCTCAGGGTCGATGACCCTTGTTTCAGATATGGAACTCCTCAGATAGGAGTCTGTGTTCCATTTGAGGGACACTCAGTTCAGGGCACCATCAAGCTTGACACTTCGAATGCAGTTTCTAGTTGTGCACAGTCATCCTTAGTGGCATGAGTTAATAAGATATCAGTGAAACGGGCTAAAACTTACAACGAATATAACTTCAAAACTTCAGAAATCAACGATTTATAAAAATAAGAAAGAGTGTGTCAGATCACACGATAGGTTGATTTCATGTCAGACAATGATTTCAAGTGTCACGTTTAATATTAGAATAATTATACAAACTTTTAATTTCAAATATTACTCACCTAAAATGTTTTCTTTAAGTTTTGCTGGAGAGAGTAGTTTTTCTTACTCTTCAGTGGGCCTGACCCATTTGGAACTTATTTTATAGGGGGCTCGGGTCAGGAGATCCGCTTAAGATAGGCGGCTCAGTCTCCAGTCGTCAGTTTGTTCAGTTGTAACACTGTTGTTGTACTTCGTTTTTATTTACAGAAATTTGCATTTGTTGTACTTCACCCATATTTTTGATATATCGGTTATTTCAGTTTGACGTTAATTCAGTCCCTTAGTGATATATTTTCAGTTTTAGTTAGCTCTGTGAATTCGGCTTGACAAGGTACACTTTTAACCTTAAAATTACTTCACTTTTCCGCTGTAAGTCTTCCTTTTTTGCACTTTCATTACTTTTACATGTTTTATACCAGTTTATATACTGTTACTTAGTTTACTTGTTATCGCGGACCCGGCCAGACTGTTGATTCCTGTTAAACTTGGTGTGTTACAAAATGATATCAGAGCCATAAGATCCCCGGACCCAGAAAATTCACAGAGCCATAGGATTATATCCGAAGAAAACTCTCGTTGGTAGAGTCATCGAGTTTGTCTAACTCTTAGTTTTCACGGGTGCATGATAATACCTTCAGTATTAGATTGGTTTTTTCCAGATATATCATTGGTATTAATAATTTCTTTTTCAATGCTCTTTAGGCACCTCGAACAAGTGAAGCGGGGGAACCCTCACGTCAAAACGTTGTTCCAGATACCGCCATGGGTGATACTAATGCACCACCTCCACCACCCGCACCGGCAGTCCCGGAACCGACTGATTTGGCAACCCAGATTGCAAAGGCAGTAGTTATCGTATTGTTGGAATTTCAGAGGGGCCTGCCAACAGAGATTCCAGTTCCAGCTCCATTCCTTGCACCTGTAGCAGTGGAAGTTGGTATGGATCAATACCTAAGGGATTCCAGTGATCTCCACCCTTCCAACTACAGTGGAGATGGAATGCAGATGGATACAGATGACTGGATTGCAAACACCAGAGATTTGCTGAATATTATGGAGTGCCAAGAAAATAAAAAGGTTCCACTAGCAACTTTCCTCCTTCGAGACAAGACAAAAATTTGGTGGACTAAGTATTTAGCACATGATCCTGCTGGTAAGATGTTTTGTGAAATTACTCTTTTGTTGTAAAATTGTTCTCTTTAGTTTAAGGTAATGTAACATTTATTTTTGCTAGGTCGTACAACCGATGTGTTTACATGGGGAGACTTTTCAAGGACTCTAGCGAACCGGTTTGTGCCCCTTTCCGCTCGTCGAGGTCTCCAGGAGAAGTATCTCCGACACTTACAAGGGGAAAAGATAGTTATCGAGTACGAGCGAGAACTTACTCACTCATCTCGATATGCGGGCGCGATGCAGGGAGATGAAGCTGAGAAGTGCAACCGTTTTGTGGATGGCCTACGAGATTCTTTGAGACAACCATTGATGACCATGGTCACCACAGATTATTGGAGTTTGGTGGATACAGCAAGAAGATTAGAGGCTGATCAGCAACGAGCCCAAAGGCGCGATTGTTTCCGCTCCAAGCGACCGCTGTAATAAGAAGTGAAAGGCCGATTTAAACACGATAATCAGTATGGGGGCAAGCCCAGAGACTACCCCCTTTGCCCTAAATGCAATCGACATCATTCTGGAGAATGTTTGGCAAACGCCGCCGGAGGGTGTTTGTTTTCCTGCCGTCCGGTGGCGTTTTCCCCAAACGGCCGGCCAAAACACCGCACCAAATGAACCTTAAACTAAACTCCAAACAAAGATAAACTCCAAACTGCTCAAATGATATATAGTTTTTGTGCAGGTTTTTATCTTTTGGCATAAGATGAAAAATCATCTTTGGATAGAGGTATGTAAAATGAATGTGAAAAATTAACAAAAGATATACCTTTCTCATGTCCTTTGCTGGTTGAACGCAAGAGATTAACCAAATGCAATATTTACCAAATTATAGCCTCATGATTTTGAAGTTCATTTTTGTTATGTTTTGCTATATTAGGAAAAATGTCAAACACCTTAAGAGCATAATTAGGACAATGTTATTGGCACGCATCGAAGAAATACTAAAAAGAGAAGTATTGCAGCACAACATCAATAGATAATAGCCTGCGTTCTGATTTTTTATACACAACCATAGAAGTGTTAAGAAAATAGTATTGAGAAAATAGCCAGGACGGGCTTATAAACTTTTATACATTCAATAGATAAAATCAGAACGCGTTCTGATAAATGATGAATGGCGTATAAGAAAATCAATAGACAGGGGAAGTGGAAGACGACATAACTGCCAGAGTGTGCGAGGAGGACGAAAATTTAAGATGTTTGCTAGAGGAGGTTCAGAAAACCGTGAGGAAGACTGCCTGGTCGCCGGCTGTGAAACAATGGTTTGCTCCTGGACCACCGTCGGGCTCTTTATCCTCCACCACTGCCAGCTGGTTCATCTTCTACCACCTCCGGCCCCTGTTTTGCAATATTTTTGTTGATTTCTTGATAAAGAGATGAAGTTCCGTGAAAAAGATGAAATTATAGCACGTAAAGAAAACACAAAGATGAAAAGAATCATATAATAAACTCACAATCAGATTAGTTCTTCAATCTATCTACTGTACAACCTCTATCACCTCCAAACATGGATCGGCTAAGATCTCGTTGGCTCCAAGAAGCTTGTCTAAGATCTATATGTTGTTTAGGTAGGGATCCTGAACACATCCATCGTCTTCTCCGTCGAAGGCGTCATGAGGAGAGCGAACCTTGAGCAAGATTTAGTCTACGGTAAATAAGGAAGCCAGAAATCCCGTGGATTTGTGCGGGAGTAAACATGAGGAGAACTCTGCCGCTGCTGCCGTGCGGGAGGAGGTTGTCGGCGCAGCTTTCGGTCTATGCAGATGGCGGGATTAGACATGACAGAGATTTTTGCAGCTTTCAGCGGATTTGATAGAAAACTGCTGGGGCACAGGATTTTATATAAGAGAATTTGTGGCTTTTGTCTAAGAGACTCTGTGGCTTTTGCCTAAGAGAACTCATTGTCTTTGATTCCTGGATCTGCACCAGTGGCCAAGAGTCCTTGTCGCATAGCGCCCAGGGAATTGACTAAGTTAAAATCCAGTTACAAGAATTGCTTAATTTGGGATTTATCAGACCCAGTACGTCGTCTTGAAGAGCACTAGTCCTTTTTGTGAAGAAAAAGGACGGCAGTTTGAGATTGTGTATCGACTACCGAAAGTTGAATAAACTTACTATTAAGAACAAGTATCATCTTCCAAGGATAGATGACTTGTTCGATCAACTCGAGGGGTCTTATACGTATTCCAAGTTAGATTTGAGGTCGGGATACCATCAGTTGAAGATTCAAGATGAGAATATCCAGAAGACGGCGTTTAATACCAGATACGGGCACTTCGAGTTTGTGGTCATACCGTTTGGGTTGACCCATGCCCCATCTGTATTTATGGATCTGATGAACATGGTGTTCATAGAGTTCTTGAACCGATTCGTGATTATTTTTATTAATGATATCCTAGTGTATTCCAGGAGCAAGGAGGAGCATGCCACACATCTCAGGACAGTTTTGAGCACTATTAGGCAAAACCAGTTATATGCTAAGTTTTCTAAGTGCGAGTTCTGGCTCCTAGAAGTGGCATTCTTGGGTCACGTGGATTGAGATAAAGTGCGACATCAAAGAGAGTATCTGTGATGTCCTGCCCCTAGATCCAAAGATGACAGAGATTTTTGATTTGACCCGGACAGGCTAGAGAGACGATTTCATGGTTCGTGATGGGATGTTGTTGCTTAAGGGTATAATGCATTCCAGATGTAGGGCATCTTCGCGAGGATATTTTATTTGAGTCTCATAACTCCAGACATTCTATTCACCCGGGCACCACGAAGATATATGCAGACCTTAAGAGGACAGCTTGGTGGCCAGGACTTAAGGGAGATGTCTCAGACTACGTAGGGAAGTACGAGACTTATAAGTTGGTTAAGGCGGAATGCCAGACGCCTGGAGGCAAGCTATAACCTTTTCCATTTCCAAAATGGATTTTCGAAGACATTTCCATGGATTTTGTTCATGGCCTCCCTAAGTCCCAGAATGGGAATGACTCGATATGGGTGATCGTTGATCGGCTGTCCAAGGTTGCACATTTTATTCCCAACAAGAGAACCGACCAGGGTTCAAAGTTGGCTCAGTTGTACGTGGATGAGATAGTTCGGCTTCGTGGCATGCCAAAGTCTATTGTGTCAGATAGAGACGGTAGATTTACTGCCAGAGATTAAAGATATGTTTAGGAGCGTCTGGGTACTCAGTTGAAGTTCAGCACAGCTTTCCACCCCCAGACTAATGGGCAGACAGAGCGTACAAATAGAACCATAGAAGATATGTTTCACATGTGTATCTTGGACTTTGGGGGTAAATGAGAGAAGTATGTCACTGTGATGGAATTCTCCTATAATAATAGTTTACAGGCGAGTATCGGCATAACACCATTCGAGGCCTTGTATGGCAGGCGTTGTCGGACGCCTTTATGTTGGGCAGAAAGCGAAGAGAGAGCTTCTAGCAAATACTACGACCAGAGACATGGGGCAGTTAAATTCAAGGTTGGGGATCACGTTTATCTGAAGGTGAGACCAGTCAAGGGAGTCTCTAGGATTAGGCAGATGAAGAAGTTGAGTCCCAGATTTGTGGGTCCATTTGAGGTACTAGAGCGCATAGGTGAGGTTGCATATAGGTTGGCCTTACTTGAGGATATGGGTGGATTACATGATTGATTCCACGTCTCCTATCTGAGGAGAGCAGTCAGAGATCCAAATCAGGTGATCAGTACTAAGGATGCACCGATTGAATCAAATCTCAGTATCAGTATTTTACCGGTCAAGATTGTGGATTCGAGGATTCAAAAGCTCATAAATAGAGAGATATGCATGATTAAGGTCCTTTGGATGAACTGTGATCGACCAGAGTATACTTGGGAAAGAGAGGACGAACTCTGTGGCAATGAAGATTATGTGTTTCTCTTCGACTCAGGTATGTTTATAATTTTCGAGGACGAAAACTTAGTTACGAGAGAAGATTTGTAACATCCAAAACTTACGCCGCATATTAAATCAATTTCAGGGTCCTTGCGTGAGCATATTTAATCAAATCAACGACTTGTGGAGGTAATAATCTATTCTTAATTAATTTATTATGTATGATAACTGGATAATAAAGTGTCGGCTTGAAATATTTAATTATGCGTAGTGGTGCTTCTTGCCGCGACGATCAATGTTGCACATGTGTTTTGCATTGATGGAAAAAAATCAGCCCACATTCTTATCAGATATCAATAATAATAAAATTAATACGTGAACCAATTTTACCCCCTCTAATATCCGGTTCATGGTTATTGTTGGAATAATTTATCCAGCAGGCCACGTGCATGTGGGACCGCCCTCTGGCTCTCCACCGCGTTCCTGGTCTGGTTGTTGCCCCGGTGGGCCCCTCTGGCGGAATATCCCTACGCGGTCCTGTGGTTGGCATTAGTCCCACATCGCCTGCAACGCTCGCTCCTCCGTGTCTATGTACGCCACTCCCCTCCATCTCAACACCTAGGTTTTGAGATGCGGTATGGGGCGGCGGGTTCAAACATGGCATCAGAGGGAGGTTGTCCTGCTGCGGGGGTGTGTTGGAATAATTTATCCAGCAGACCACGTGCATGTGGGACCGCCCTCTGGCTCCCCACCGCGTTCCTGGTCTGGTTGTTGACCCCGGTGGGCCCCTCTGGCGGAATATCCCTACGCGGTCCTGTGGTTGGCATTAGTTCCACATCGCCTGCAGCGCTCGCTCCTCCGTGTCTATGTACCCCGCTCCCCTCCATCTCAACACCTGGGTTTTGAGATGCGGTATGGGGCGGCGGGTTCCAACAGTTCTAAAGGAGATTTTCCCACCCCCACTGCAGGCTCCGACGATCTCTTCCCTTCCATCTAGTGCCGGGAAAAGCATCGTTCTTAACCCTAGCCGGTGTTAGAAGTTTCCTCTTCCACCATTTTTGGTATTGGTGATTATGTTTTACCGTTTCTCCTTCTGTTCTATGGTTTCTTCATTTCTATTTTGTTGCTACACCCTTAGGTTTCCAATTTCATATTTTAAAGGAGATTTTCATTTCCTAAAGTTAAGATTTCAACGATTTTTGGAAATTCCCCGTCTTTAGATCGAGGTAACGCATACGTTTATGTTCTTGTTCCTCCGAAATATATCATTGCCACGTTTAATATCAGAATAATTATACAAACTTTTAATTTCAAGTATTACTCACCTAAAATGTTTTTTTAAGTGTTGTTGAATAGAGTAGTTTTTTTACTCTTCAGTGGGTCTGACCCATTTGGAACTTGTTTTTACAGGGGGCTCAGGTCAGGGAATCCGCATAGGCTAGGCGTCTCAGTCTTCAGTCGTCAATTTGTTCAGTTGTACCACTTTTGTTGTACATTGCTTTTATTTACAGACATTTATATTTGTTGTATTTCACCCGTATTTTTGATATATCAGTTATTTTAGGGCTTGTTTGGCGGAGCGGCAGCACAGCGGCATGCCACCGATTTTGTTGCCGCCCCGCCAAACAGTAATATGGCACGTGGGCGGTGGCAAGAAGCCACCACCCACGGCGGCAGCACAGCGCTGCAGCCCTTTTTTAAGGGCTGCAGCGCTGTTTTTTATATAATATATTATATAATTATAATATATAATATTATATAAAATATTAATTATAAAATATTTTATAATTAATAAAAAATTAAATATATAAGAATAAATAATATATATATATTAATTTATAATTTATATGCATTTATATTAATAATTATTTATATTATATAAAAGTTATATTAATAAGTATTTGATAAATTATATATCATTAAATTTGTTTGATAATTAATTAAAATATTAATGTATAATAATTAATTAATATTTAAATGTTTAATAATTGTTATTGCGGATCACTCGGGATTAGGGGTGCAAGTTGAGTTAAGTCGGCTCGAAAAAAGCTCGAACTCGAGCTTGATTCGTAATCGAGCTCGAGCTCATGTAGTCGTGTTCATGAGCTCGCGAGCTTTTTATTTATACATTAAAAAAATAATAAAAAAAAATAGGAAAATAAAGTTCATGAGCTTGATCTGGGATAAATGAGCTTGTCGAGCTCGACTCGTTTGCACCCCTACTCGAGACACTCGTGAATCGGTCAAAAATGAATCGTCCGCACTCGTGAGTGAATCGAGTGCGCATACGTGCGTCTTGACGTCCGTTTGGAATTGTAGCGTCGAGCCGGACAAGATCGGGAAAACAATCTATGTCTCGTCCGAACATATTTTGGAAAGCTCATCAATATTAATATATTTACTTTTATAATTAAATAAAATTAATGTCGAGCAAATTGCTTTTAATTTTATACATGTTTAATTTTCATTACTATTTAGTTCTGCACTATTGTTTCACACAGCACTGCAAATACAGTTTTCCAAACAGTTTCATAAATTTTTCCAGCACTGCAAAACAGCTGATTCCTGCACCACTGTTTCTCACCACTGCTTCCTGCACAGCCACAGCTTAGCCAAACAGGCCCTTAGTTTGACGGTAATACAGTCCCTTTGTGATATATTTTCATTTTTAGTTGGATATGTGATTTCTGCTTGACAATGTACACTTTTAACCTTAGAATTACTTCACTTTTCCGTTGTAAGTCTTCCTTTTTTTCACACTTGCATTACTTTTACCTGCTTTATACCAGTTTATATACAGTTACTTAGTTTACTTGTTATCACGGACCCGGCCAAACTGTTGATTCCTGTAAAACTTGGTTGAGGTGTTACATCTTTCATACCAACCACTTTTATATTCCCGATGTTGCCTACATACCCGAATTTTCCATAAACCTTATATCTGCCAGCCAGCTCACATCCCACGATTGTCTTGTTACCTTTCATGAGTTTATATGTCGTGTGCAAGATAGTCGGACTGGGGCACTCCTTGGATATGGTCGTCGTCGTAGCAGGGTATACGTCCTTGATCGCCTCCATCTTCCATCCACTACCTCGTGACCGAGAGCTTCTACTTTTTGTCTTCCTTTGGCGGGCTTCTCTCAGTGGCAGCATCGTCTTGATCATCCTAGTGGTTTGAATCTTGCGACTTTCTTTAGTCATGGCTTCCTTGGTTGTGTTTCTGTTGATCGGTCTCACTCTTGTAGGGGTTGTAAGCTTGGAAAATAACTACAACTCCTATATCCGTCTAGTGAGTCTCGGTCCCAGCGTCCTTTTGACCTCGTTCATTCTGATATATGAGATTCCGCACCGTTTATATCCAAGGGTGGACGTCATTATTATGTTATTTTTGTTGATGATTATTCTTATTACTGTTGGGTGTACTTTATGCATTCACGCTCTGAGTTTTTTCACGCGCACAGCTTTCTGCTTCCATACATATTTTTTCATTCTGACTCAAGGGGTGGGAGTACTATCTCATGCCTTTTGAGATCTCCTAGCTACCCACGACACTCTTCTTCGGTTTGGCTGTCCCGGTGCTCACGCTCAGTATGGCACCGCTGAAAGGAAGTATCGCCACATTATTGAGACAACCCGCACCCTTCTTATCTTTTAGCAATATTACAAATATGATCTCCTCTCTTGGGTTACTCTCTTTGACTCTCGTACAATGGATAACCCTATAGCGTCTCACTTGAGCTACGTCTGGATGGTGGGGTTCCGTTCTCTGATCCTACTCGCTACCGCCACCTCGTGAGGAGTCTCGTCTATCTCACTATTACTCGACCCGACATTGCCCATGTTATTCATGTGTTGAGCCAGTTTGTCAGTGCGCCCACTTCTGTACATTATGGTCATTTGTTGCGGCTCCTATGTTATCTCCAGGCGACAACTTCTCGTGGTCTTTTCTTCTTCAGTAATAGTTCTCTACAGCTCCGTGCTTTCTTGAATGTTACTTGGGCTGGTGATCTTGTTGAGCGTCGTTATGTCACTGGGTTTTGTCTGTTCTTGGGTTCTTCACTTATTGCATGGAAGTCCAAGAAACAGACTGGTGTTTCTCATTCCAGCACAGAGGCAGAGCTTCGAGCCATGACTATTATCGCTTAGGATATAATTTGGCTCCGTCCGCTTTTTGAAGACCTTGATGTCTCTTCTCTAGATCTCACTCCCCTCTACTGTGATAACACCGGTGTCATTCAGATTACTCTAAAATCAGTGAAGCAATCTCTCTCCAAACATATCAAGGTTGATGCTTTCTTCCTACGAGAGCACTATGACCATGACACTATTGTTCCTTCATTTGTTCCTTCCGAGCAGATTGCAGATTTGATGACAAAGTAGCAGACGAGGACCCATCATGTTTATCTACTGTCCAAACTCTTGGTGTATGACCCCATATGAGTTGGGGGGGTGTTAGATATGTTGTATATTGTTTTAGAGTCACCTCGGGTGTTTGGATCACCCTCTATTATACATGTATATATTTCATTGTTCATAGTGAATACACAGAAATCCATTAATCCTATCAAGCAAAACTAAAGATATTCACCATAACTATCTGTTACGGGCATAAATCGTAGCACGTAGGTAACTTGTCGACGATGGTGAGGAGGCAGAGATGCAAGGGGCGCAGTGCTCCCGGAGGGGGCAAAGGAGGAATAGGGGGAGCCTAGCTCAACCCTAGAAAGAGAGGAAGAAAGAACAAGAGGGAGAGAGAGAGGAGAGAACTTGATTAATTCTAGCATGCTCCATTCATGACCCTAACAGTCATTAAATAAGATTTTACATAGTGGCATAAACGTAATAAGAGTCAACACTTGGACATTATAAAATGTTGTTAACCACACACATACAAGCCTACATAAATACACCACATCTACACATATACAAACTAACACATTAATCCACGCATACATACACACAGTTTAATCCGCGCATGCAAAATTACACAAATACAAGCACACAAACATTCATACATATGCACACAGACACACCGACAAACACATTCATTCTTCAAAAAAAATCATAAACACTAAAAAATCCATAAAATTTACCTAGATCCCAAATAAAAACAAATGGATACAAAATATTACACATTTCTAGCATATGGATTGAGAAAACACATCTAATGGAGAAAAAACGGAAGGCCATCAACATTCTACAAGGATGCTCATGGATTATGGCAAAAAAGAAGAAAAAAACATTAACTGTGACTGGCTGGAGAAGGGAAGAGTGGCTCCCGTCGTCGGAGTGAGGTGTTTCACCGAATAAGAACTGCACGTCGACGGGGATTCATATTCGATCGCGAGGGGGTATCGGGATGGAGTCCCGCGGTAGACGGGAATTCGACTTTCTTATGTTCAGAGGTCGAAAATGATGGGAATTGAATTACAATTTCTTTCCTCCAATTCCACCCAAACAAACATGGCCTAAGTTATTGAAGTAGTGGCGGGAACAATGTCAGATAAGAAGGTCTGTTGTGGGGCTAGTTGGAGAAGAAGCGTCTGACTATCGGGGGGAGGGGTAAATGAGAGTGTTGACTGAAGGAGAACCATTGATGTTAGTGGCTACACAAATTGTTGAAGTGTCATCAGTGGACTCTGCAGTAAAGGTGCTTGCCGTACAATTGAGGGGAAGAAAAAAAATTGAAAGCGAAGATTAGGAGGACATGAACTTGGAGATTGGTGGGTGTAGAGAAAATGGGCCTTTAACAATTCTTTTCTAACAGTGGGGTTACATTCTCTAGTTGGATTGGCTGCTGCAGTGGTGGGATCAGGTCTCCGAATTATTCAAATATTGCAATCTATCAATGCTAGCAAAGAGTCGTGAAATTACGATTTGGGGTGAAACCGGCATTTCCAATAATTTCAATAGCACACTCACTCGAAATGAGAACCATTGATGATAGTGAAACGATTAGGAGGACATGAATATTGCAATCTATCAATGCTAGCAATGAGAACCATTGATGATAGTGAAACGATTGAAGACATCCCCAGGGTTTAGAGGCTAGTGGGAAAACTGGTTTACTTATCGCATGCTCACTCGAATATCTCCTATGTTGTGGGAGTGTATAACCAATATATGCACTCCCCAAAGACCCGCCATGTTTATGTTGCTAATCATATCCTCAGATACCTCAAGTTTTCACTTGGGCGGGGTAGACTTTTTTCAAAAAATGATAAGTTGATGATTGAGGTTTACACTAGCCTAGACTGAGCTGGATCGATTGAGGATCGACGGTCCATGTCAGGTTATTGCACTATGTTACGTGGAAGTTTAGTTACCTGGAGGAGCAAAAAATAGCATGTGGTCACCAGATCCAGTGCTGCAGCGGAATTCAGGGCTATGCTCATGGGATCTGTGAAGAGCCATGGATCCTAACCATAATGAAAGATCTTGGTCTTAAAATAAGCGAGCCTATCAGAATGTGCTATGATAACAAGACTTCCATCGGTATTGCTCACAACCCAGTGCAGCACGGCTGTACTAAATACATTGAGAACGACAGACACTTCATCAAGAAAAATATAATCATAGGCATTGTGGTCACTCCGCTTGTGTCATTTGAACAACAATTGTAAGACATCCTCACAAAGAGATTATGCACAAGTGTCCCTAGAGAGTTTTTTGGCAAGTTAGGCATGGTCGAAATCACTCGCCAAACCTGAAGGGGGATGTTGGTATTTGCTTTTTTAGTCCCGCATCCGCTATCAGTATTCTATGTCCCGATGTAATACTTTAAATACCCATTGAGGGATGAATAATAATTTTAAATTTTCTAATTCCAAAATATTTGACAAAAACACCATGAACAGTGGCATAGAATGTATCGAAGCCATAGGATATGATATGTTTTTATCAAGTATTTTTGTTTTATGTCAAGCATGTTATGAGCTCAATTACATTTTATTGTAAAGTAAAATAATTTTTGAATTTTTGTGAGTTGTTAATACAAATTTTTCATGTGTTTTGAATTTTTGTTTATTTTTCAGGTATTTATGAATTGTTAATGCAAATTAAGCTCAAAACCTCCAAATACAATCAACTAGCCAATATTTTTCCCACCTGCACACTCTTCCAGCATATGGATAAGCCACATATTATGAGTCCACCATTGGGAAGAAAAAGCATAGTTATAGTCACAGGTATCTTTATTTCTCACATAACTTCTTTTCATGCAAACATAATTGTAATATTGTAAAACATTTCAGTCTCACTGTATAAGTGAGCAAAAGAGGTCTTGGAATGGCATGCATGAATAAATACCTCATTTCTGCTCTTAGGCTTCTCTCATCCTCCTATCAATTTAGGGTTAGGCTTGAGCAAGGTTGTCCTTTTTCATCCCTCGGTCGAGCTAAGCTCCCATCCTATGACCTATCCCCCACCATTGGGAATGTTAAGCCAAATAAAGGTCGAAAGGATCCTCTATGGTACTTCTCTCTCACGACTGTGCGCTCACTCAAAATCGAAACCCAATAACAACTAGTCATTTTCTCCTGCTGGCACCAACATTGTCTCTACTAGGTTTTCTATCTTGATCACTTAGCCAATGCATGAAGCTACTCAATTTTCTACTCCTTGATGTTGACAGTCCCAATGTCCAGCGCGCAAAGCCGAGTGACCTACCCGCACAAAACACTATCCAATGGGCGTTGATGTTGAGTCCCCTGCTCACTTCAGCGACACTGTGATCCCAAGCGCACGACACCACTAGATATCCAAGCTTCCTCTACCGCCATCTCTCGTTGTACCACTAGGAATCTTATTCCAATTGATCGAGCAGCCCACACGTACCTTCGGCAAGCTTTCCAAACCTCCTTCAACACCTCTGCTCTTCCCTCACCACCCAAATTCCCAGTACTCTGTCTCGGGTTGTTCATCACTCAACCTCCGCTCCTGCCAGCTACGGGCAGCACCAAGAGAGTCTAGCTATCATGGACAAAGGGGGTTTTCCCCGCTCTGGTCATGGAGTCCATCCAAAAGATGATTGTTGGCAAAGTAGCCCAAGTAGCTCGACAACAAACCTATAATGCCGCCAAAATCGAGGCATTGATCGCTTGCTCACGTGTTTGCCACCCCAGCCGGGACATCACGCGATGAATTCTAATCAGGTCGGGTAGCTTTACACCAAGGACTACCCCCCCCCATCCCATCAAAGTCAAACTACAGGAGGTAGCGTCTCGTGTTACATGAAGCTAGATTTTCCACCACTTAATGGCAAGAGCGACCCCAAGTCTGACTCTCTCGCTGAGACCACTACTTCACTAACCAACACAAGTGATTGGAGAATTGGACATGGTTAGCATTGTACCACTATGGTTAGAATGTGGTACGTCCATCATGCATGGTTGGAAAACTCCCAATTTGAAGTAGGTAACCTTAAAACAGACGTGGCTTGTGTACGATCACTTGGAAAATTTTCAAACTGTACATGTCGGGTTCCCTATATCCTGCATACAAGAACTTTAAGTACATATATCCACTACCATATTGCATCACAATTTCGAATTTACAGCACTATGGAATTGCATCATTGTCATGAGCCTGACACGTCTCCTTGAGAAGTGTCTCCTTATGGTCAATTTGTATGGTAACCATTATGGAGGCACAGGAACACCCCATTTTATCACAACTGTTAAAATATAAGTTTTTGAGCTCTTCCAACATGGTATCAGAGGCTTCGGTCTGACCTGTGCGGTCTCGTTCTCTTTAACCGCCCAGGCCGCCCAACCCGCCCCATCCGCCTGCCCCTCTCCGCTTCTCCTGCGGCTTGTGGGCCTTCCCGCTCCGGTCTCCTATCTGCGGGCTTCTATCCGCGAGCTCTGCGGTTTGCCTCTGCATTCCTCTTCTCCTCTCCCACTCCGTGGTTCCACCCTCTTCTGGCTTTTTATAGCCACCATTCTCTCTAATTCGTGGGGTCCACCTATTTTCTACCCGCTGCGGCCTCACCTTCTATCCGCTGCGAGCTCCTCACCTTCTTGCCCACAGCACGGCTGCTGCGGCTTTGCCCTCTGTCCGCGCGGCTTCGTCTTCTGTCCGCTGCAAGACAGGAGTCTCCCCTTTGCTTCCCGCGATCTCTGTCAATCCGCTGCGGGTTCCCTCTTGCGGGCTGCTCTTATCCGCCTCTCTCTGCTTACTTCTCGCTTGCGACCTCGCGGTTTCCTTCCGCTCTCTGACCGCTGCTGGCTTCACCTTGACCGGGGTGGTCTCTCTTCTGTTTCTGCCCTCTGGTCGCGAACTGACTACTCGCTGGTGTTCGGCTTGACCGTGCGGACTGCTGCCTATACGCATTCTGGTCGTGGTCTTCCTCAGTCATTCTCGCGGCGGCCTCCTTATCTTCTCGCAGGCGATTTGTCCTCTACTCGCCGCGGCCTTGCTCTCTTCTCGCAGCGGCCTCCTGCCCTTCTCGCAGCGACCTCGGTTGTCTGTCTCTGCGGTCTGTCCTTATGGGCTCTTCCGGCAACTCCTTTGGCTCGACGGCCAGCCCGCCTACTGACCGCCCGGCTTGCCCGACTGACCGCCCGTCTACCACTACAGAAGTCCGTGATGAGCTGCGCATCACTACCATCTCTCTTTCTAGAAAGAAGAACTTCGTCCCTTGGATACATTCAGTTAGACGGGTTCTTCAGGCCAAGGGCCTTCTCCCTCACCTTACTCAGGCTCCTCCTACCCCTCCTACCGATGACTGGCTCCGCAATGATGGCCGAGTTCAGACCTGGATCTTGAATTCTTTAGATGGTGAGCCATATCAAATGGCTATGTATCATGAGACTGCCAAAGATATGTGGACTGAGCTACACTCCTTATATTCTGGACGGGACAGCCTCCAGCATCTCTACGACATCCTCACTGACCTCTTTTCTCTTGACGCTGGAGGGGCTTCGGATATGACCTCCTTTGTTGCTCGTGCGGAGACTCTTGCCGAAGCATGGATCCAATATCAGTCGTTCACCAATGATGTTGTTGCTCAGCGCGCTCAGAAGGAAGTTGCTTGTACTGTCATCCTCATGGCCCGTATTCCCCCACACCTTCAGAGCATTCGTGCTCAGGTCCTGGCTTCCTCTACCATACCATCATTCTCTGATGTGTGTTCCATGATTCTCCGTGTACCACCTCCTCCAGATACTACGGCTCCTCCGGCCCTTCTTCAGCAGGCACCGCCACTTCTACCATTCCCTCCTCCTCCTACTCGGGGGGGTCGTTCGGGATCTCGCGGCCGTGGTCGTGGTGGTCGGGGTCGGCCGAAGTGTTCCTTCTGCGGGAAAGATGATCATCTCGAGGCCACCTGTTACAAGAAAGTTGGTTATCCTCCTCGCCCGACGGCCACTGTTGCTACCGATGCTAGACCTCCTGATCTTGAAAGTGTCCGTCTTCAGCTCCAGCATCTCCAGGGATTACTCCACCAACCATCTGCCTCCATTGCCTCCGTCTCTAACACAGGTACCGCTTGTCTCTCCACCGGCTTGGGCTGGATTGTGGACTCTGCCGCTACTCATCACATTACACCACATTAACCTGCCCAGTACCTGAATTCCTCTTATCCACAGTCTATTACTGTGGCCAATGGGGCCACTGTCCCCGTCTCCGGCTCGGCAAATCTTCCTCTCACCTCCTCCATCTCCCTTCGCTCGGCTCTTCACGTCCCGAGTTCCCCGTTCAATTTACTTTCTGTTGGACGACTTACTAATGATCTGGATTGTTCTGTTATATTCACTTCCTCTTCTTTTGTTATACAGGATCGGCGGACGCAGACTACCATTGGTAAAGACCGGCTGCGGAATGGGCTCTACCTTCTCGATGATTCTCCCACCATTCTCTCATCCGTCTCTTCCACTGATTGGCATCGTCGACTTGGGCATGCTCCTCTACCGGTCCTCCAGCAGGCTCTCCCGGATGTTTCTTTTACCCCCTTTCAGTGTGACTCATGTATCCTCGGCAAGCAAACTCGTTCATCTTTTTCTTCCCATTGTACTCGGAGCGCTGCTCCTTTTGATTTAGTGCATTCGAATATTTAAGGACCATTTAAAATTACTAGTATTTCCGGTTTTCGGTATTTTATAACATTTATTGATGATCACTCTCGCACTACCTTGCTATACTTACTTCGTGAACGCTCCGAGCTTCCCCGTGTCTTTCTGGCATTTGTCCTCGAAACCCGTACACAATTCCACACGACCATCAAAGTTCTACGAACTGACAATGCTCGTGAATACACTAGTCACGAATTTACTGCTTTATGTTCTGAGTTCGGCATTCTACATCAAACTTCCTGCGCTTACACGCCGCAACAAAACGGTGTTGTCGAACACAAGAATCGCCACTTACTCGATGTTGCCCGTTCCCGCATGCTTCAAATGCATGTCCAGGAAACTGTCTACATGCAACAACCACCCGGGTTTGAGACCATGGGGGAGTCTCGGGTCTGCCATCTTAAAAAGGCTCTATATGGTCGCAAACAATCTCCACGGACATGGTTCGAAAAATTCAGCAAGGTCCTCCGCGAGATTGGCTTCACTCGGAGCTCGACCGACTTCTCGCCTTTTACTCGTCACCAACCAACAAGAACGGTTATTCTGTTAGTATATGTCGACGATATTATCATTACTGGAGATGCCTCTCAAGGGATACAGACCGTCAAAATCCATCTAAACTCAGTCTTTCAGACAAAGGATTTGGGACCTCTTCGCTATTTTCTGGGTCTTGAGATTGCCAGAAGGCCGGATGGGCTCACTCTCTCTCAACGGGAATATTGTCTTGACCTTCTTCATGATGCGGGTCAGTCCGGCTGCAAGCCAAGTGATACTCCTATGGATGTGAACCACAAACTGTGTGCCCAGGCATCTGACTCCGATCTCCTTCTCCAGAATCCTGAATATTATCGACGCCTTGTTGGAAAACTGATATATCTCACAGTTACCAGACTGGATATTTCCTTTGTTGTTAGTCTTGTCAGCAGATACATGCACTCTCCTCGAAAAATCTCATCTTCAAGCAGTAGAACGAATTCTCAGGTATATGAAAACCGCTCCTGGCCAGGGACTTGTCTACAGGACCTCCTCTTCTGCTCCAACACTGGTGGCATATTCAGATGCTGATTACGCTGGCTCTCTCGATGATCGGCGATCTACGAGTGGTTTTTGCACTTACCTTGGAGGACATCTTGTTACTTGGCGAAGTAAGAAACAAGCGATCGTTGCTCGATCTTCAGCCGAGGCAGAGTACCGGGCAATGGCATCAGTTGTATCAGAATTGACATGGCTTGAGAGTCTTCTAACTGATCTAGGTGTAAAATTACCATCACCGGTTCTTCTCCTTTGTGACAGTCAAGCCGCCATACACATCGCAAAGAACCCGGTCATTCACGAAAGAACGAAGCATATTGAGGTCGATTGTCACTTCATCCGGGAAAATGTTCAAATGAAGAAGCTTGACCTAAGGCATGTCCCAGGATCAGAACAAGTTGCGGATGTCTTCACGAAGGCTCTTTCCAAGACACTCTTCTATCAATGCTTGTCCAAGCTTGGCACATACGATTTGTACGCTCCAGCTTGCGGGGGAGTGTTAAAATAGCTCATGTAAAGGGCCCATTATTGGGCCCATTTATTGTTTTATCTTCTCTCCTCTTTTAGTCCCACATCTCGTATAGGATTATCTTCTCTCTTCTTCTTCCTATATATTTGTATTCTCTCCTTGTATTTAGACACACAAGCAATACATATAAGTTTTTGAGCTCTTCCAACAACAACAATAGCCTTTTAGTTGCACCCAAGAGCAAGGATTCTAGCGGGACTCCAGTATTCAAGCGTTTGCCCAGAGTAAATCCAACATACATTGCGGTCAAGGGATCTATTTCAACTACGACTAGCCCTATACAATACAGCACGGGTATAAATGTCTCTTTTGGCTCGAAGCAGATGAATGACTGTGAGGATGCGCGGACAATGAGAGACCCAAATAATGTCCTCACTCAAGCTTGAGAACAAGCTGGATCTGCAACGGGATGGTGGGTGTTATAGTTCCACAACGAGGGTGAAGATGTGTCGCCTTAGTCGCATGCAATTTTATTTCATGAAGTATACTATTTCACAAAATCTATTTTACTCACATATCATGCAACGGTTGCAACCCGTGTAAGAGGTATAACTATAATATTGTATAACTTTCCTCTCACTATACAAGTGAGTTAGGGAGGTCTTAAAATGGCATGCATGAATTAATATCTATTTTCTCCTCTTATTATTCTCACCTCTCCTCTTCTCAAGTTAGAGATAGGATTCACTAAGACTCTTATTCCTCTTCTTTCGTCAAAGTCGATTTTGACTCCTACCATGTCCCTTGCTACTGGGAAGGTTAGGTCAAGTAAATGTCGAAAGATTACCCTTAGAACGCTCCATGTCATTGTTAGTACTAGCGGGAGCAGCCAATGTGTTAGACAGACTTCCTTTGAGCTGATTGCTTAATGGTCCCTATCCATGATAGATCGTCTCAAAAAAACAGAGTGTTCTAAGGGAAATCTTTCCTCTCGCATGGAGGTGGTAGAATCCACCTTAGCCAACATCCCTTAAATACTTTGTCAAGCCAACAAGCTACAAGCAAGTAACCTTCCTTCGACCATCAATTTTGTGCCCGTCAATCTGACCAACCTAGACAGCACGACTATCCCCATGCAAGAGCTCCACTGACTTCATTTCACATAAACTTACTATACCCACTGTCTGTAGTTTCCCTTGTTCGACAGTTCTGATTTGCTAGGTTGGGTCACTCAAGCGGAGCAGTCGTTAGAGTTACAACTCTCTGCAAAGCAACTAAGGTGCCTTGAACTATGATTTACATGGAGGTGTCTTCCCTTCATTTGAAGTTTTTGCTTCGCCAATGAATGTCACACATGATGTGGGCAATGTTGAAGGAGTAACTCACACTACATGTCCATTGTCATGGGAATGCCTTTGAGCGTCTATATGCAATTCAATAAATTGACTCAGTAGAGGCTTACAGTTCAGATCTTGTGGAGATGACACATCATGTTAAGCTTATCAATGGCCCATTATTGGAGATACTTCTTGCATAGCATGGAACCTCATATATCCGCTCGCTTGAACACTTAGTGCCTGACCACGTTTAAATTGCTAATCCAGAAAATTTGAATGTAGAGGTTGAATATACGATGACAATCAATGCCTCCTCTAGTCCAACTAGCACAATCATACCAACTGCGGTCGTTCGCAGGCCCGATCAAGCCGGCAAAAGGTCCCCCACATTCTGGTTATATTGGTATCATCTTCCTCCACCCATACTACTACCACCACTAAAGCCAAATCCACCCACCACACCGCTTATCACACCAAGATTACCCTAACCTTCTTCAACAAAGCCTTTGCCTCCGCTAAAAACAATCCTACTCCCTACTCACAAATGTTCGCTCAAGGAATTGCGTCAGTTATTCATCATCAAGACGACATCACCATATTTGATTTTAGATTGAATACGCACCCATAGAAGTCATCGATAAACATTCAGAAAACTAGCATCTCAGTCAATGGAAATCTAAACAGTAAGTGGAGATCCAAAGCTAGCTTCCAAGAGTGTCTCGGAGTTATTAATTGTCCTCTCTACATATAAAGAAGGGTGATAAGTCAGGAGCAGGGTCTTAGAACCAAGACTTGTACGATTTCCTTGGAGAGCAAATTTTAGGAGAAACCAGTCATCAAGTACTTTGTGCCAATATATCTCGTGATTGTCTTATGTTTCCTACTTTTAGTGCAATCTAATATCCAATTTGTACCAAAATCGCAAATATAATTAGTAAATCCACTCCATGGTAGTTGTGTACATGATTTTAAGCTCGTGGGTACCTTGAAAGTCCACCATTGCCAATGATTAAAGCGGAACAGCCGTTTGAGTTTCAATTCGCCCCGAAGAGAGAAGGGTGATTTTAACGATGATTTGCATTGAGGGGTCCGTCCTTCATTTGATGTATTTGCTTCATTAATCAATGTCACACAATAAGTAGGCAACGCAGAAGAAGGAACTCATACTACATGTCCATTGTCGTGGGAACGCCTTTGAGTGTCTCTGTGCAATTCAATAAATTGATTCAGTGGAGGCTTGCATAAGTTACATAGAAGATCTTGCGGAGCTGACACATCATGTTTCAAGCTTATCAATGGCCCACAGTTGGGGCTACTTCATGAATAGCTTGCAACCTTATATATGTGTCTGTTTGCACACTTGGTGCTTGACCACGCTCACATTGTGAATCCAGGAAGTCTGAATGTAGAGGTTTAGTTTACGAGGACAATCAATGCCTCCTCTAATCCATCTAGCACACCCATATCAGTCAATGTCATACGTAGGCCCGGTCATGCCGACAAAAGGCCCCCACATTCGGGTTATGTAGGTACTTCATCTTCATCCACCCATAATAATACCCCTACTGAATCCAAATCCACCCACCACACTGCTTATCACACCAAGATTATCCCAACCTTCTTCAATAAAGCCTCTATATCTGCTACAAACAACCTTACTCCCTACTCACAAATGTTCACTCAAGGAATTTCTCATGTTATTCACCGTCAAGACGACAGGATCATCCTTGATTTTGGTGTGAATACGCACCTACGGAAATCATCCATACATGTTCAGAAAACTAGCAACTTGGTAAATCGAGATCTAGACAAGTGGAGATCAAAAGCTACTTTCTGAGAGTCTTGTATTATTGTATTGTGTGCCTAATGGCATTTTGGTAATCTCATAGTTATTAGTTGTACTCTCTTTATATAAGGAAGGATGATGAGTCTAGAGGAAGATCTTAGAACCAAGTCTTGTAGGATTTCCTTGGAGAGCAACTTTCTAGGGAAACCAGTCATCAAGAGCTTTGCGCCAGCATACCTCGCGATTGTATTATGTTTCCGAATTCTAGTTCAATCTATTTTCCAATTCATATCAAAATATACCGATATAATTAGTAGATAGACACTCCACTGTAGTTGTACCCATGATTTTGGGCTTGCAGGTATCTTGAAAGTCCACCATTGACAATGATTAGCAATATAAATTGATTTCAGGGTTGTTTGGGTTAGAAGAACATCAGGAAAAGCTGTATTGAAATCTAAGGATAAAGTGCATGTGAAACATCATAACGGAAAAACTTTTAACAGAAGAAATTAAGCTTAATAAGGATATATATAAACTGCAAGACGAGCTGCATCAGTAAAGAAATAAATATAGATGTCTTACATTTGAAAATGCTTTTTATTAAATGCAGTACAATAGCCACCTCAATCATATTTTTTATACTGCGTCCAATATCATCAAATTCCTCTCTCCCATCCGTAATATTGACAAATGCATAGGAACCAAATAACAAGCCTGAACAGTGCTTTCCATACTCAAAATCCCGGACGTTAAGGCCGTCCAAAATTTGTTTCCCATAGAAATTGACATTTGGAAAAAGACTAATTGCAGGGTTCATCCGATATTGAATTTTAAGAAGGTCTTTAGGATAACCAAGTGATACCAATCTTTCAAAAAGGCTGAGTCCAAAACCAGCCAGCTTACAAACCTAAATAAAATAGTAAAGAAAATTAGAATTTAGGGTTCAACAACAGATAACAATAGACATTAGAATTCATCTGTGTTGCATCTTTGGTCAAATCTTTTGTCGAAGTTGAGATTAAGCTCAAACCTTCAATATAAGATAAATCAAATTTAACTGAACATAATTAAATCAAAAAAATACAAGAGAACCTGGCTCTTAACCATTGATCGCTGTTGAATTTCGTCTCCCACAAGAACTGCATGTTTTATACCATTAAGCCGTAATGGTATTATTGTTTCGGATTCTCGAAGTTGTGCAGCTTCATCAACAATTAAAACATCGATAGGATCCATTTCCACAAAATGCAGTAAGAAGGCACTGGAAGCAGTACAAAAAATAAGTGATGCATTATCCAAGCAAAACCTTTTTATCCAACTCTCACTGACACCATAAGGAAGACGGAGGGTACTTTTAAGAGATTTTAAGAGTTTAAGGCAGTCCCTTTTTGTTTCTTCCAATTGAGTCCTAGCTGACAATCTGAGTTCACAAGCTATAAAATCATTTTGGACAATTGAGCTTTCAGCATTTCTGTAACCACGAAAGAAAATTGCTTGCATTTCATAGTTACGGGAATCATCCTTGAAAATCAAATGACGCAGATTCTCCAACAAACTAATAACATCATGTATGGTTCTGTAGTCAGCTTTGGAAAGACAGCTTCTAGGAAGATGTATGCATAAAATTTTCAAGGAAGCTTCAAGTGGAGAAGCAACTAAATTAAATTGCTTTCTTATGAAGTCCAGAAACAAATTTTCACCATCTTCCCCACTTCTCTTTTCAAGATATGATTCATATTGCAAGGTACAATCTTCAAGAAAATCAATCATTACAGATATTCTGTGTTTCCATCCAGACATTAGAGAAAAGCAATCTAGAAGCTGTTCCAAGCGATGCTCCAAAAAAACAACTTGGAGTTCATCATCAATGTTCATCCGATCCTTACTCCCAAATAACACTATATCTGCCAAAGAAAAGGATGAATCAACCATGTTGTTTTCATGGAATTCCTTCACCAAGCAAATAAGACGGGAGCAAACATTAGCCACAGCAATGTTTGTCGGAGCACATGTAAGGATCCTGCATTTCATATGCATGAAAGCCCACAAAATTCCACAAACAGTCTTTGTCTTCCCAGTTCCGGGAGGCCCCCAAATGAGTTTTACAAAATGTGAATGTCTACAAGATAGTGTTGAAAGAGCTGATTTCACGGCTTGTATTTGGGACTCATTCAGACCAATGGACACTATTTCTTCAGGTAATTTTAAAAACAAACAATCCCTTTCCAATGAACAGACATTACAGGTCATATTACCCTAACAATGAAATGAAACAGAATAAAAAAAGAAATTATCAATTCAGAGAATTGTGACTTAGTATCAACATAACATTTTACAACAAAACATATGTACCAAGGACACTGGATGCAAGACAGACTCGATGACACTGAAATTACTGTTAATCCCTGTATTGAAGTGAAGTGATCTCCATATCCGCATATTAGTCATTATATTAGTAAGAAAAATGGCATTGCGATAGCCAGTGAAGTTTTTCTCTTTATTAATATGCTTCGAGGCTTTCACCCTAAAACCCCTCAGGAAAACATCATCCACTGTAACTTCAGAGACCAATACCATACAAAAATCCATGTCATATCTCCTGAAGTCTTCAACTGCCTCAGGTTTAATGCTTGACAGAATATAAATATCTCCATTCCTTGGTTTGTAATCATTATTGGTACCACTAGATTCCTTGCTAGAACAGTCAACATCAACATAATAAAGTTCAGAACCTCCTGCTGCCACTATACGTTGAATTTTATAAGAAGGCGCGTCTGAAATAAACTCAAAACAAGAAGACAGTTCTACACGTGTTTCTTCTAATAGAGATGGTATATATGATTCCAGATAAACTTTCAATGACTGAAAGATGCTTGGAATGAGATTCACCTGAAAGAGAAAAAGGATGTAATCTGAGGCTGTCAATAAAAAAATAAATTACAGAAGAGTAAATAGTTGAAAACCTCCCCATACTTTCTCGCCATTGTCAATAACCCCTCTAATATTTAAAAATAGGTGAATAACCCCCGTGATCTTTACTTGTTCAAACTTACGGGGAGTAGTGAACTGAGCTCTAAAATTTAGGAGGGGGTATCAACAATTTAATTTTACACCAGGGGATTCTTAAACGCACACCAAAATCGCTGAAACCATGTCGCACCTATCGCTGTCGCATCCTCTCCCTATTTCGCCGGGCAAAATCTCACAATCGGCGCACTCGTCGCTTCTCTTTGTTGAATACTACCATCAAAATATTTTTTGGGGCAATCAGTGACATCTTCTTGATGTGTAAGTTGATAAAACAAACTGTAGAAAAGTGCACAAATACTTGGGAAAAAACTGTGAAACTTTGTATATTCTTCTTGTGTATGTAAATACAGTATGAGTACATATATATAAAGAGAGAAGAGTCCATTTTTCAATATGTGGGGCTATTACATAAAGAGGAAGGTCTATGATGGGCCATTATATGGGCTTATACAACACTACCCCGTAAGCTGGAGTGTACACATCGTAGGCACCCAGCTTGGATAAGAACTGATAAAATAGAGCGCATGGTAGGACTTTGGTGAGAAGATCAGCAACTTGGTCAGTAGCCGAAACATGTTTCAATTCCAGCTTCTTCATTTGAATTTTTTCCCGAATGAAGTGACGGCCAACTTCAATGTTTTTCGTTCTTTCTTGGAAGACATGATTTTTAGCTGTGTATAGCAGCCTGACAATCACAGAGTAAGGTAGCCAGTGAGGAAAGTTTTACTCCCACATCACCTAGGAGACTCTCAAGCCATGTGAGCTCAGATACAACAGATTTCATCGAACGATACTCAGCTTCGGTCCAAGATCTAGCAATCACAGACTGTTTCTTACTGCGCCAGGTAATAAGGTGACCTCCGAAGTAAGTACAAAATCCGCTGGTTGAACGTCGATCATCCAAGGAACCAGCATAATCAGCATCTAAATACGCAACCAATGTTGGAGTAGATGAGGAAGAAGTTTTGTATACCAGCCCTTGACCAGGAGTTGTTTTCAGGAATCTCAGAATACGTTCGACAACCTGTAGATGAGATATCCGAGGAGAATGCATAAACCGGCTGACAACCCCAACAACAAAGGATATGTCTGGTCTTGTGAAAGTTAGATAAATCAGTTTTCCAACGAGATATCGATAGTATTCTGGATTTGGAAGAAGAAAATCTGTATCAGAAGCATGTGCACACAGCTTGTGATTGGCATCTGTAGACAAGAGAAAAATCAACCTTGTATATATGTTCACTTGTGTAGAATACAAAGAATGAGTACAAATATATAGATGAGATAAAGAGAGAGCAAAGTCCTATACAAGATGTGGGACTAAAGAGGAGAGAGAAATAACAATAAAAATACAAAATGGGTCTAGTTAAATGGGCTTCTCTAACACTCCCCCGCAAGCTGGAGCATATAGATCATATGCACCAAGCTTGGACAAACACTGGTAGAACAAGGTACTTGATAAAGCCTTCGTGAGAATATCAGCAACTTGATCAGTGCCCGGAACATGCTTTAACTCAAGTTTCTTCATTTGAACTTTTTCCCATATGAAGTGACAGTCAACCTCGATATGTTTCGTACGCTCGTGAAACACCGGATTCTTTGCTATATGTATGGCCGCTTGACTATCACAAAATAGAACAGCAGATGAAGGAAATTTTACTCCCAAGTCAGTCAGCAAGAAAGCTTTCAAGCCATGTGAGTTCAGAGACAACTGATGTCATAGATCGGTATTGCTTTTTACTTTTTCAAGTAATGAGATGACCTCCAAAATAAGTACAGAACCCACTGGTCGACAGCCGATCGTCCAGGGAACCAGCGTAATCGGCATCAGAGTAAGTAACCAATGCTGGAGCAGAGGTGGAGGTTTTGTAAACAAGCCCTTGACCCGGAGCAGCCTTAAGGTACCGGAGAATCCGTTCAACAGCTTGGAGATGAGAAACCCGGGGAGCATGCATGAACCGAATGACAACCCCAACAGCAAACGATATATCAGGCCTCGTGACTGTTAGGTAGATCAACTTTCCGACAAGGCGTCTATAGTATTTCGGGTTCTGGAGAAGCAGATCATTATCAGAGACATGAGCACAGAGCTTGTGATTCGCCTCCATCAGGGTATTAGCTGGCTTACAACCAGACTGGCCAGCATCTTTGAGAAGATCGAGACAATACTTCCGTTGGGAGAGGACAAGCCCATCCGGTCGTCGTGCGACCTCAAGACCGAGGAAGTGACGAAGATGCCCTAGGTCTTTAGTGTGAAACACGGTGCTCGAATGTTGTTTGACCGCTTGAATCCCCTTCGAGTCATCCCCAGTAAGTAGGATGTCGTCAACATAAACCAACAGAAGGACGATTCCAGTTGCCCGGTGTCGGGTGAAAAGGGAGAAGTCAGCAGAACTCCGAGTGAAACCCATATCCTGAACCACCTTGCGGAATTTGTCAAACCACGCCCGAGGGGATTGTTTGAGACCATATATAGATTTCTTTAGAAGACACACATGAAACTCCCCGGTGGTCTCAAACCCGTGCGGTTGGCGCATGTAGACGGTTTCCTAAAGATCGTCATTCAAAAAGGCATTCTTTATATCGAGCTGATGAAGGGGACAACGACGGTGTACAGCCACGGAGAGAAGCACACGAACCGTGTTGAGCTTGGACACCGGAGAGAAAGTTTCGTCATAATCCAGGCCCTGCCGCTAAGTGAAGCCACGGGCCACCGGTCTGGCCTTCAGTCGGGCAATAGTGCCATCCGGAGCTTGTTTGATGACAAAAACTCATTTACACCCAACCGGGTGCTGATTGGGAGGTAAAGGGACCCGGGCCCAGGTCTGGTTGGCCCAAAGGTCCATCATTTCTTCCTCCATGGCAGCCCGTCAGCCTGGATGTTGAAGCGCCTCCTGCACAAAGTTAGGGACAAAAACAGGGGATAATGATGTGGCAAAGTGACGAAGTGGCAGTGAAAGGCGATGGAGAGAGACGTAATTCGCCAGCGAATGAGCAGGGGAGGCTGGAACCGGAGCAATAGGTGGCGGAGCATCAGAGGTCGAAGCTGACTGCAGTGGGGCAACGAGATGAGGAGAACGACGAGAATAGACCTGAATAACAGGTGGAGGCGGACGGACCGGAGGCTGAGCAGGAGGAGATGAGGAGGAGCAGGGAACAGGGATGATAGGACCAACGACGGGCGTTGGAATGGGAACGATATCCAGAGCAGAAAAGAAGGGAAGATCTTTCCGGAAAGTGACATCCGCAGAGACAGTAACCTTACGGGTAGTAGGTGAATAGCACACATACCCCTTTTGAGTGCGCGAGTAACCGACAAATATATGTTTGGCCGCACAGGGATCCAATTTGTCGGTAGAGGGGGGAAGATGGTGAACATAGCAAGTACACCCAAATATTCGAGGAGTAACAAAAAAAGGCGGAGTGGAGGGAAATAGGAGGCCGAACGGAGTAGCATTCTGGAGAACGGAGGACGGTAGACGGTTGTTAAGAAAGCAGGCGGTGGAGAGAGCAAAGTTTCAGTATGGTTTAGGAACCTTGATTTGAAGCATAAGGGAGCGAGCTACATAAAGAAGGTGTCGATTCTTGCGCTCGGCGACACCATTCTGTTGCGGAGTATACGCACACGAGGTTTGGTGAATAATGTCGAACTCAGAGCAAAGGGTCGCGAAGTCATGATCAGTGTACTCTCGCGCATTGTCGGTACAAACAGTGCGAATGGGCGCAGAGAATTGAGTGCGAGTCTCAAGAATGAACGCCCGGAAGATGCGGCGAAGCTCAGAACGATCGCGAAGAAGATACAACCACGTCATGCGCGAGTAATCATCAATAAATGTAAGGAAATACTGATAGCTAGAAATACTAGCAATCTTGTACGGACCCCATATATCAGAGTGTACTAATATAAAAGGAGCGGAGCTCCGAGTACAATGAGAAGGAAACGATGAACGTGGTTGTTTGCCAAAAATACAGGTGTCACACTGAAAAGCAGGAAGAGAGATATCCAGGAGAGCCTTCTGGAGGACTGGGAGAGGAGCATGACCAAGACGTCGATGCCAATCAGATGAGGAGACAGAGGCGAGGAGAGTAGGAGAGTCATCAAGAAGATAGAGCATATCCTACAATCGCCCCCTACCAATGATAGTCCGCGTCTGCTGACCCTGTATCAGAAAAGAAGAAGTAAAGGTCACTGAGCAATGTAAATCAGTAGTAAGGCGACCAACAAAAAGTAAATTGAAAAGAGAGCTCGCAACATGAAGAGTCGAGCGCAGGAGAAGAGAAGAGGTGAGTGGAATATCAGCACATCCAGAGACAGGGACAGAAGCCCCATTGGCCACAGTAATGTACTTTGGTTGAGGGGAAGACAAGTACTGAGGCGGCCGAACAGAAGTGATGTGATGAGTGGCACCAGAATAGAGGATCCATCGCGGGCCTTAGGAGAGGCAGGCGATACCTTCATTGGAGATGGAGACAACGGATGCAACCGAGGCTGGCGGGCGGCTGAGCAGACCATAAAGATGCTGTAGCTGGAGGCGAACCTCATCGAGGTCAGTACGAATGGGAGAGGAGTCGGTGGCAGCAACAGACGCCTGCGGACGAGGAGGGCAACCATGCTTGCGATAGCACGTGACTTCAAGATGCCCATCTTTGCCGCAGAACGAGCACTTAGGCCGAGGCCGTCTACCTCGCCCGTCCTCGTGAATCAGAGCAGCCTCCACGGACTGAAGAGGGAAGAGGCAATAAAGGAGCAGGAACCTGCTGGACAAGAGCCGGAGAAGGAGGTCCAGACACATCTGGAGGCGGGGTGACTTTGAGAAGCATTGAGCACACATCTGAGAATGATGGGGTAACAGTAGAGGAGAGGATGTGAGCCTGTACACTGTGAAGGTGATGGGGTAGCCGAGCCATCATCATGGCTATACCCACAGCTTCCATCTGGTCACATCCTAAATCGAATAGGAGAGACAGGCTGTAACATCCTAAATCTGACGTGAAATTTATTTAAATCGTAGGGTCGAGTCGCGACGAATTTTAATCGAGGCAGTGCGTCGTCAAGGTATAATGTTATTATTCCTAATGATCGCGTCTGTTAGTCTTTGAAGTGTGTTAACCATAATGTGTAACGCATTTTATATTAGAAGTGACGCGCGCCGCGAAATTGGTTTATAATCTAAGGAGTTGGAATGGGGTGCCAATAGCAATTTTCACCCCTCTCCTCATACGGTTACAATTAAAACCGCATACCCGCACGAAATAAACCCGCACTCCCTCTTTCTCTCGGGAAATAGCCGCAGCCCGCGTCTCCTGTTCCGCAGCCCGACGTTCGATTTCCGCCGAGCCGACGACGCCTCCGCTGCCCTAGCCGCCGCCCAATCCTTCTCCAGGAGCCTTCGCCGACTCCTCCCTCCTCTGCAGGCATCGGTCAGCCTTCCTCTTCCTTCCTTGGCCTTGGAAGTGTCGGGTTTCAACCCTAGCCGGTGGCAGTGGAAACCTTTGGTTTTCGGTGAGTCTATTTCTCCCTGTCTTCATTCCTTCGTAGAAATCCTTCATTTTGGAAACTAAAATAACCTAGGTTTTCGTTTTGTTTGCCCTAATTAGGTTTTGGTGGTCGTGATCCACCGCGAAAATTTTATGGGGCTCTTTGAGAGCCTCAATCGCTATACGTAAAGGTAAATTATGAAGTTTAGCATTTGTTTTTGGTAACCCTAATTGTATGGAAATTTTCCTCCGAAAAATCGTAGGGGAAAAACTATGAAAATAGGTTTACCTTGATTTGCAGGACTCTTGTAGGTTCGAGGCAGTTTTCTGAAGATCCCCAGCAGTAGGATTGCCTTCGGAAAAGCTAATGTCGCCGCGCCGAGTCTACGAGCGCCGCAGCACCGCGGTAAGGAAATTCTAATTTCTTTTAGTTAGACATATTAACTAATTATATTTTTATACGCATGAGTAGGTTTCGTACAAGCATCAGAACCATGCATAGAAAAGTGTGGCAGTAGGAAAATAATCGTGGAAACGCGTAGGATAACACCCTTTTCCATAACCACGTTAGTAAAATCATGAACAGTTATTTAGGTACGAAATTTTACCCGTGTACGTAAGTTTGGAGAATGTCCAACCAAGGGCGAGAAGGTCCCTTCAAGTCGACCATGAGAAAGTCGATGGTCGCTCAGTAGTTCACCAAAAGAGATATCCCAAGCAGAGTAGCATCAGACCGAAAGGTCAATGAGCACACAAGTCTTTACGTGCTCGGTAGAGGCGCACAACCTTTCTCATAAGGCATATGGTATCTTGTGAGCAGTACAGTCTTGGGAGTTTACTTCCCTTTGAGAGTGTTAGTAGATTCGAGACCGTGTCCGCGCGACACTAGAACAGTTGAGTTCGTAAGATGGTCTCGGGTCGCCAGTTTCAGTTGCGCGTTAAAAGCTACTCTGCCTAGAGCCTTCCAAGTAGATGTGCAGGTTAAAAGCCACCTAGAACTCAAGTATAGACCTGACGTGAGACAGTACACTAGTTAGTGAACGTCAGGACTTGGGTTAGTGAACTAAAAGTCACGTGCTTAGAACAAATAGATGTTTGACCAAGAAGTAGTGCGAAGGCATGCATAACATATAGCATAAAGGTTTTTAATGCACAAAACAGTTTTCTAAAGGCATGCATTCATCATACGAAAATTGTTTTTAGTGTCACTAGGATGAGTTGTTTTTTTTTACTCTGACCCCTCGTGGGCAATGTTTTTCAGGTGACCCAGGTGGGAAACTACGCCTAGGATGAGCGTTATGGTGATGTCAGTCAGTAGTATTTTACCCTTCAGTTTCCTTAGTTCCAGTATACTCTTGTAGATATGGTTAATGTAATTTATTAATGTTTTATCTAAATTGTATCAGACTATTAATGTTAACCAGATTTTTAGTTAATTCAATTCTATTCATGTTAGTGGCTCTGTGAATCCAGTTTGAGATATGTGTTTGCCCTTAGCTTATTTTCCTAGCTTTCGCTAAAGTTTTTAAATTTCTTAGTAGATGTTTCTTTTACCTGTTGCATATTAGTTTTAATACTGTTTCCTAGTTTTCTTTATATCGCTGACCCGGCCGGATGGCTGATTTCTGAAATACTGGGAAGGGGTGTTAAACAGGCCGCAAGAGACCGAGCGGCAAGAGCGGGCAGCGGACAGGTCAGTCCGCAGCAGGCCGCAGGCACGAAAGAGAGACTACAGGCGGGTAGGCGGTTAAGCAAAGGGAAGCCGCCCAAGGAGGACCGATGGCTCTGATACCATGTAAACAAGAGAAAAATCAACCTTGTATATATGTTCACTTGTGTATAATACAAAGAATGAGTACAAATATATAGATGAGAGAAAGAGAGAGCAAGGTCCTATAAAAGATGTGGGACTAAAGAGGAGAGAGAAACAACAATAAAAATACAAAATGGGCCTAGTTAAATGGGCTTCTCTAACAACATCCATAGGAGTATTAATCGGCTTGCATCCAGAATAGTCAGCATTCTGAAGAAGGTCGAGACAGTACTTCCGTTGAGATGGGAAAAGGTCATTAGGACGACATGCGATCTCAAGGTCAAGGAAGTATCAAAGGTTCCCCAAATTTTTTGTTTGAAAAACAAAATTAAGGTGTTGTTTGACCACTTGTATTCCCTTTGAATTATCTCCTGTGATTAGAATGTCATCGACATACACCAAAAGAAGAACCATTCATGTTGTTCTATGTCGAGTGAACAGAGAGAAATCTGCCGAGCTCCGAGTAAATTCAACCTCCCGAACATCCCTACTGAACTTATCGACCCATGCCCAAGGAGATTGTTTGAGACCATAAATCGACTTCTTAAAGTGACAAACTCAGGACTCCCCTATAGTATCAAACCCTAGAGGATGTTGCATGTAGACAGTTTCATAGAGATCATCATTGAGAAAAGCATTTTTAATATCCAGTTGATGTAAGGGTCATTGATGATGCACAACTACGGAGAGGAGGACACCAACCGTGTTTAGCTTGGCCACTGGAGATAATGTTTCCTCATAATCGAGACCCTATTGTTGAGTAAATTCACGAGCCACCAGGCGGACCTTAAGACAATCAATCGACCCATCAGGGACATGCTTGATGAGAAATACTCATTTACATCCAACCGTAGTTTGTCCCGGAGGAATAGAAACCATATCCCACGTCTGATTAGCCCAAAGGGCCGTCATTTCTTCGTCCATGGCGGCCCGCCAGCCCGGATGTTAGAGAGCCTCCTGCACAGAGTTAGGGACAAAAATAGAGGATAATAAAGTAGCAAAGGTTTGAAGTGACGAGGTCAGGCGATGTAAGAATACATAATTCGCCATAGGATGAGTTGTGAAGGCAGAGGTCGGGTCGACAGGTTGTAAAGTGTCGGAGGTTGAAACCGACTGCAGCGGGGAGGCGGAACTGAGAGGTCGAAGAGTATAAACACGAAGAAAGGGGGTTTGTAAAGAACCGGAGCTGGGGAGGGGAGGAGTGGAGGTGGTGGTGGTGGTGGAGAGGTAACTAGGATGACAGGTCTTGGTAATGATGGCGGGGGAAGAGATGGCATTGGAATGGAGAAAAACGGTTGATCTTCTAGAAAGGTCACATCCGCTGAAACAATTACCTTGCGGGTAGTGAGAGAGTAGCAAGCATACCCTTTTTGAGTGCGGGAATAACCAACAAACATATGTTTGGCTTTCCGAGGATCGAACTTGTCGGTGGAGGGACCTAGTAAATGAACATAGCATGTACAACCAAATATTCGAGGTGTGAGAGGGAATGGAGGTGAGGAAGGGGAGGAGGAGGTTGAACAGGGTGGCGTAGTTGAGGACGGAGGAGGGAAGACAGTTAATGAGATAGCACGTCATCGAAACCGCAAAGTGCCAATAAGCCTTGGGAACGTGCATTTGAATCACGAGGAAGCAGCAACATCAAGAAGATGTTTATTTTTGCGCTCAGCCACATCGTTTTGTTGAGCAGTATATGCACATGAAGTCTGATGAATAATCTCAAACTCAGAGCAGAGGTTATCAAACTCATGACTAGTGTATTCTCGAGCATTATCCATCCAGAATGTTTTGATTTTGTCGGATAATTGTGTGCGAGTCTCAAAAACAAAAGCCCGGAATCCACGAGGAAGCTCGGATCAATCACGAAGTATAACTATGTCATTCGAGAATAATCATCAATAAAGGTGATAAAATAAGTAAATAACGATAAAAAGACACACTTGTTATTTTGTACGGGCCTCAAACATCAGAATGCACTAACATAAAAGGAGCAGAGCTCCGGGTACAATGAGGAGGAAAAGAGAAACGATGTTGTTTCCCGAAAATACAAGAATCACATGTAAAAGCAAGAAGAGAAACATCAGGAAGAGCTTTCTTGAGAACCGAAAGAGGAGTATATGCCCAAAACGCAGATGCCAGTCAACAGAGGAGACATAGGAGATCCGAAAACAGAAGATGGGAACAACACGCCGAGTACCCTGCGGACAAAAAGTGTCTATTCGCCAGAGCCTGAAGAGTGAGAGAGACCGCATGAGGTTGCAGTTAGACAGAACCGTTAACTGTCTAAAAACAGGAGACCGCAGAGGGGGTTGCGATTAGAAAATCAGAGACCACCCAGAGGGATCGAGTGGGTCTGATACTATGTAGAAAAGTGCACAAACTCTTGAGAAAAAACTGTGAAACTTTGTATATCCTTCTTGTGTATGTAAATACAAGAACGAGTACATATATATAAGGAGAGAAGAAAGAGGAGAGTCTCTTTGATTATTATATAAAAAAGGAAGAATGCCTATGATGGGCCATTATATGGGTCTTTACATGTTCTTTTTCTAACACAAACTATTTTTGTTCTTACAATTGAAGGACGAACACTCAATCTTCCTTCGTGAACTCAGCATTTGGCGTTCTTCTATTGTACTAGACATCGTGACATCCATATTTGCCAACAAATTAGTATATCAAGGGTCCGTTTTACGTGGTGTATTTACTCTAGTGAGTTTAGACAAAAACATTAATGTCATCAAATATATGTTTGGGATGACAACGGTTATGAACGACACAAAAAATAACTAATTTTGAACATAAAAGGGAATGAAATCCCGTCAGTATGGTCTGACATTCACAAATGACTGTTAGCGATTAATTTAGGGTTGCACATTTTGGAAAATCTAACTTAATACATCTCATTTAATGATCAAAAATGTTGATTTTGATATGTTATGAATGTGTAATAACCCGGTTTTATAAAAAAAAATATGTTAAAAGGGGATTTAATTTGATTGATTAAATCTGAGTGACATTTTTGTAATTGAGCCTAATTGGGCTTCCCCCTTACTAAACTGAGCCACACCCCTCCCCCCTTTTAATTAGTCTTTCGGCTAGGGCTTTCCGCAAACCCGACTCCCGCGAGCCGCGATTTCCTCCAGTGTCGTTCTTCGGATCTTGCCTCCCCCCATCTCCCGCAAGCGCACAGCCCGCTACTCGCCGCCCTGCCCTCCGGATACTCCTTCTGCAGAGGTCGGTGTCACGGCCCAGGCCCGGCTCAAGGAGACTTAGTGAGACCCAACTGGTAACCGTGAGAGTCTGCAGGCTCAAGTGACCCCAACCCTTCTCCGCACCTGTTTCTCAGCACGGTAGGTTGTTGAGATTGGATTTCCAACCCACAACTCAATAATAATAAACCTAATTTTCTTTCCCCTTAAACCCGAGAGCCGAGTGTCCCCCCCGATAGAAATTTCTTTCTCCCCAGCTGCTAGGTCTCCCGATCCCGCTTCCTGCGTCTCCCCGTCGGCCACCTCCCGTGCGCCCAGCTGCCCCCGTATCGCCTCCCATTTGCCGGCGATCACTCCCTCTAGGTCCGGCGCCTCCTCCTCTTCACTTCCACCGGCCGACAGACCCCGGCTTCGACTGCTCGCCTCCTACTCTTCTTCCTCAGGCCGGCGGTTTCAGCAGCAGCCCCTACTTCTTCTTCTCCTTCTTCGGCCAGTGAGGGCAGCAAGCGAGTCCCTCCTCCGGCAACCCATCTTCCTCTCTGTCCGGCTGGTGGATCTCATAGGAACTCTTAGGGTTTTCGCTCGAAACTCCTCTACGTAGATCTTTGAGCCTAGATCTGGCCTCCTTGGGTGAGAAATCCCTCTTTTTACCCCTTTCCAGATTTTTGTTTAGCTTATTAGTTAATTTTTACGCCCCGAATTACTGTTTTTGTGTCGATCTATAGTGTGTTCGTCATATACTCAACTAATCCTTGTGGTATTTGTGATTTTCGGCGTCGTTCGTCGCTTTAATTGACGATTCGTGAAGAAACCCTCTCAGATTTAGGGTTTCCGTCACCCAGGCGTCGCCAAGTTCCCACTTTCTTTGTGGTAACTCCTCTCCCCTTACTCTCGAGAGAGGTAATCTTCTAAACAACCTCTTATGTGCATTTTTACAATTATTAAAATGTTTAGACAAGCGTAAAAATACTCGTATGTCATTTTGGTTACGTGAGCTTAAGCAGGTCAAACTAAGACTTCTAAATTTTTTGCTAGCACCGCTTAGCCACCGTCATCCGTTCAGCTTCACTTGAAGGCAAATAGAGAAATCTCTCTCGCTTGCAACGTGGAATTTAATTTAAATTACTCTTATGTTATGAAATATATACTCTTATAGATCGGGGTCGTCTGATTATGACTTGTCTAAATGTGTTAGGAATCTCCAAGATATCAATCCCCAAGTCACTAATTGTCATAGGCAAACATTGAAAAGTGTCGATTTGATGTGACGCTTTGAATCGAGCTCCCGCCGGACTGGTAACGGAAACCAATAAATGGTCATTACAAACACCGTGCTGATAAGCCTTGCAATTAAACTTATATTAGAATCTTGTACATCAAATTGAAACGCGTGCACTTTTCATTGTTTACCGCTTATGTCAGTGCGTGATTGGAAACCAGGCTAACTCCGGAGTAGGCTAGGGTAAAGTTTAACCATCAGTTACTTGTTTTTCTTTTGTTTCCACTGCTTAACTATCAGAATATTAATTTGCTTACTATTTAGTTTTCATGTTCCGAGACATTTTCCTTCTATTTGGATTTTGCATTTGGGTTTATAACAGCGTCGTCTGCTCTCTGAGCTGCTCTTCGTCGAGCTACCGCTTTTCTCGGAGGTTTATCATTTTGTAGTGGTTACATCAGGTCTATGTATTTGTTTTCCTTTACCGTCAGTTTTTTATCATGTACTAGTTATTGTCAGTCATTTTCATTTGTATCGTGGACAACTGCTAGGATTTTATTGATGTACCAATCATTTTATTTATGACATATTTACTACTGTGGTTTATCACATTTATATTTTTCTTCAGCACTGTGTGACTTTGGTTTTATTATTAAAATGCATGCGCACCAACCTTTCTTTGAAGCTTCCGTAAATATATAAACAACTAAATTTTTCCAAAGTAACTACTTTAAATCTAACATCATATTTTCAGCTCCTGCCTAACAGACATGGAAATTACTTTCATCCTTGTCTGTGGTATCACGACCCGCCCATAGCGAACTCTGATAAATATTATTCGACAGGTCGTGACATTCAACGCCTCTCTGGTCGGCAATCGTTGCCTCCCCAAGCCGACAACCAGCATTTCCCCCCTCTTCTTCTTCGATCAGAAAGGGCAACAGTTTCTGATTACTCTCAAGGGCCGACAGCTTCAAGCCTTCCCCTTCTTCTTCTTCCTTGAAGTCTTGACAGCCACCCTCTCCTCCTTGGCCTCAATTTTGCCGAAGGTTTTCGCTCGATTCCCCCTCTACTCAGATTTTGGACTCCGAATTGGTCTCTTTTTGGTATGAATCTTCCCTCATTCACCCATATTCAGATTTTTATTACACCATTTACAATTATTTATCTCCAAATTTGAGTATATCTTGTGATTTATGACTTTTGCCCCGCTTATAATCATCTAACCATTTTATATTTGTGATTTCTGGCGTCGCTCCTTAATTCAATTGGGAGGATCGCTCAAATATCTCTCTGAATTAGGGTTTCCCCAAGCCTAAGCCCCGCCGAATCTCCGTCTCCGCATGGTGTCTCCTCTCCCCTCACTTTTGAGGGAGGTAAATCACTAAATCTCTCGTGCTTTGGCCTTGTAAAATAATCGCCCGTGCTAGAATTATGTTTCTTACTAGGTTATTGTCAACTTCATTGTTCTTAAAAAGGTTCAAATAGGGTTTCTGTTTTTGCTTACGCCGCTTAGCCGCCGCCGCCAGTTTCAGTCTCGCCTTAAGGCAAGTAGAGATTCCTCTCTCTTAAAAGCATTGAATTTAATTTAATACCTATGTTTTTTGATTTCATGACTGCATTCTTATATATAGAGATCTGTCAAATGAATTTGTATCTTAATTGCTTTGTCCGTTCTTGGTTTATATGAATCCAACCTTAGATAAACTGTCTTGTCACGTAAATTTAAATTTTGGATGCCTAGTCTAACAAATTGATAGTTTATGATTTTAATATGTTTGGAATGTTATGTGTCTTAGATCAGTCTTAGATCATGAATGTTATATATATGAGTTTTCACTTAAATTGATGATGTTTATGTGGATATTCACCTAGATGAAGGAATTTCTCTTTTGATGAATAATTTGAAGCATAGCTGTCAAGGCGCGCGCCTAGGCGCGCCTGAGGCGCCGGGCGCACCAAGCGCAGCATGCCGCACCTCAGCACAGCTGAGGCGGGCGATGTACCCCAGGCGCGCGCCTTACAGGCTCCCAGGCGTGCCAAAGGGGCGCCCGGCCTTTCAAGGTATTTTTTTAAAAAAAAAATTGATATGGGCAAAAACATGATCTTAGACGCACCCCTAGGCGCACTTGGGCGCCCAATTCGCTGAAATTGAGCGAAATGGGCGCCCCATTCGCTGAAATTGAGCGAATTGGGCGCCCCATTCGCTTAAATTGAGCGAATTGGGCGCCCCATTCGCTGAAAATCAGCTAATTGGGCTCTCAATTCACTGAAATTCAGTGAATTCGCTCAATTTCAGCCAATTGTGCGCCCAATTCGCACAATTTCAGCGTGTTGGGCGCCCAATTAGCTCAATTTCAGCGAGTTGGGCGCCTAATTCGCTCAATTTCAGCGAATTGGGCCCCCAATTCGCTCAATTTCCTTTTTCCACAATTTTTGTGCCTCAGGCGCGCGCTTGTGCCTTGCGCCTAGGCTCCAGGGGCCCTTTGCGTCTTGGTGCGCCTTGCGCCTTTGATAACTTAGATTTGAAGAATGGTATAATATTGAGCATGAGCAGCATTATCATGATAATAATTGTAATGAATTCTGATTAACAAATATTGATTGATATTTTTATATCATGCTCGTAACGTACATATTTTACTTGGAAGATGTTTGTGTTAAAAGAATGATTTTAATCTAAATGAGTATTTGATATCTCAGAATTGATTTATATCAAACTTATCTCTGCGATGTGCTTGAAAAGTCTTTTAGTTATTATGACCTTAATCTCTCAAACCCGCAAGGTTCAAAACTCACTATTTAGTTTCTTCTGTGTCATTAAATTTTGTTTCTTATGTCTGTCTGGTTGCAAGAATTATGTAAATCTGTTTTATGATCTGAGATATCCCCTTTAATATGAACTCGTTCCTGTTAGGATAAACTAAACTATTAATCTTGCAATTCATTAATGTCATAAGCAATCTTTGAAAGGTAACGGTTAATTGGGGCAACTCTCTGCTTACATGGTCACGGCAAGCAGGAACCTGTCCAATAAAATTTTTCGCCTGACCCTGAGTGTGAACCATGTGCACCCCCCACCCCCCGTAAACACATACATACTTCATTGATTACAGCTTATGATATTACATGATCATCTATGTTATACTCTGGAGTAGTCTAATAATTTAACTTGTTTCAGTTTAACTCATTTACTGGTTTGTCTTGTTAGTATTGCTTCGTGAAAACTGGTACTTATATATTTTTGCTTCGTTTATTGTTCTGTACTTTACTTTGCTCACCCTGTTTATTTTAATGTTCTGAGTCTTTTCCATTCTTTTTTGGAATTGGCTTAGCGTTCGGGATAGTGTCGTCAGGTTCTCAAGCCCGATTAGCATTAAGTTACAGGTTCTATGTTTACATTTCATTTTCTTTACTGTCAGACATTTTTTTATGTAATAATAATGATGAGTAAATCTTTGACAACTGTTAGGCTATATTATATGTATTAGAATTTAGCATCATTTGCATGTTCATTTATCTGAAATTGACATTGCGTGAAAATTTATATCAAAACTTGTATCATGAGATTTATTAAAATGCATGTGGATCTGTTTCACATTAGCATGTTCTAAAGCTTCCGCATAAAAATAACTATTTTCCTTCAAATTAATTATTTTAAAACTATTTTCATTTTTCTCTGCTTCCGTCTTAGCAGGCATGATTTTATTTCCGCCCATGTCTATGGCATTACGGCCCGCCCGAAGCACACTCTGGCTTTCGTTGAGTCGGGATGTGACAGAACGTATCTCGGATTATATATAAGTAGTTCTACAATCATATTTAATGCACTAATATATTTTTTATGTGTGGAACTTTGTGAGTATGAAATTTTACAATCAAACTTATGAAACTATAAAATTATGTCTAATAAATTTTATCCTTTTTGATTAATTATCTAAGGCATCTGTGAGCCGTGAGCGAGTGCAATATTTTATTACATCCCAATTTTTTACTTTCATATAGTTAAAATAGTGTTAAATTAAATTGTTGAATACACCCCCCCAATTTTTAGAAAAAAGTGCATAACCCCGTATAATTTTGAACAAGTAAAGATAAGGAGGATTATCCACCTATTTCTAAAAATTGGGGTTATTGACAATGATGAGATAGTATAGGGGGGTTATCAAAAAATACTCATTAAAGAAAAAGGATAAAAATAAAGGATTTCATTAAAACTATGAACTTAGTATATATTTGGCTAAAGCGATCAAATACAACATACATCTTTTCTAGCACTAGGCCAAAAATAAAAATTAAGTGAAGCACTCGCCACGCCCAGGAGATTGTTTTAGCTCATACAAATATATATTTTTAATTTGCTTACTACTTCACAATCCCCTATGCAAGAAATCATGCTAGTTGCTCCATATATAAATTGATGAGGAATAAATTGATGAGGAATGGTGATGCGGACCCGTGGCAGAGGACAAGTTTTGGGCCTATTTGGGGCCAATTAGCTACCTACCATATATAACATCTCTGAATCGATGATCCCACTCCACGAATGTGTCTGGCTCGTCGTTTACCTGCAATTTCATATATTACTTAGTTGTTTTCTCTTTTACTTCCATGCAATCGGACCCTCCACATCCCCGGCCAATCAGAGTCGTTGATGTCGGGGTTCCCTAATCTTCTTTATGTATAAATAAGAGTGTATGAGGATGTCATGAGGTATTGTAGAATTTGGAGAAACTAGAAAGTTATTCCCGGATTCCCCCGACCACTCCCTACACCTCCAAAGGTAACCTCAACCCATAGCCACCTCCCTACACCTCCAAAACCCTCTACTTCAACGCCTACACCTCTCCAACAGTGATATCGTCACCGCCCAACCCTTGCAGTCATGCTATCGCCTTCGCCAATATTTGGTTGTTCCGCTACCGCGAATGCCTCCACCTTGTTTCCCTGCTACCGCCGACCCCTTCCAGCCACCATCTACCCTCCGCCCCCCCCCCCCCAACACACAAGACTCCCTACAGCCTAATTTTCCTTTCACAGCTCGGATTTGCCTCCATACAGTCAGATCTACCTTCCCACAACCCTATTCTGCCTCCAAACAGACGGATCTGTCCTCCAACATTGCGATCCCACTCCCCGCAGCTAGATCCAAGTCAACAAGCCCTTATTTCCCTTCTGAATTGTCTCCACCGCATCGTGCTTCACCAAATCTCTACACCTGGAACATCCCTCATACTTGTGTGAATTTTCTTGTTGTATGAACTCTTGTTTTCATCATTTAAATATTGTGTTGTGATCTAATATTTGTTTGGATAAATAACATCGTAAGATTTTGTTCTAGATTATTTTGTAATTTGTAGAAACTATTTATCGTTCGCTCTTACTTTGGACCTCCACGCGGAGGAAAATAATTGTTTGTTCGTTTAAAAAAATTATTTTGCTCTTACTAAAATTATCTAAGTGTGATTTGATTATTTATTGCTTAATTTGATCTTGTTGTGCATCATGCATCTTATATATAGTCATTTAGGGTGGTCGATTTGTTTCCCCAACACGTCACTTTGGATTGCATGTTAGTCACACATTCATGCATCCAACCCTTAGGTAGACGGTGTTCAGGTTTATTACATGTCACGTGTTCATTTGCATTGCATGTAGGTTTAGGGCATCGTTAATCTGCCGTTTTTAGATTTGTCTTGCGTCAATTGGCATTAGACCCAGGTTGTAAGCACTCGATTAATTCACAATCATTGAGTCTACACGTTCCTCCATAGCTTGTTATCGATATCAATCCACTCTTTTATTTGAGGATCCTGAATCTATCTATACTTGATCACATATAGTCCATTTAGATAAATCCTCGTGTTATAAAGATTATTAGTATTGTTTGCGACACATCACTTCTAGAGATCGCGTCGGTCCTTTGAGACGATCCCATGATGCTAAAGATAGTTACTATATTGATTATCGATATCCCCATGTGCGAGATATTGTGTTGATCCTTCGACACGACTCGATTACCGAAGGGATGATTATTACGAGGATCGTCGTTTTGAGAGAGATGTCGAATGTCAGTTTCGTATTGTTGCCCTTTCTTTTTGCGGCTGATGCGCTTACGGCAAGTGTACCTCTCGCATAAGTAATATAAAATGGGGAGGCTTTCCCAAGTATCGAATCTCTCAATGAACACCGCAAGAGGGAGTTGTCTAACAAGGAGGACTTGAGATTGAAGTCCAACAGTCTAACCTACGAAAGGGGGGTTTTGGTATTTTGCGGAAAAAGAAAGTAAAATACTATAAACTACTCCTATGCAACGCCGTTATGCGATGCTTCGCCAGACGGGATGGAAGACAACACGGGCAACTATGCACCAAATCGCTGGGCAGATTGACGAGTAGGCTTGCGGATGAGGTGGTGAGAACGGCGGAATGAGGATCGAGAACACCTCTTCGCTACGCACGCCTCTAGCAATTGCTAGAGCAGCAAAACTGGATGTGGTGGTGGATGGAAATACGGGCGCTACTCAAGCAACTAAAGCGGTAAACCAAAATAAGTTCACATAGACATGAAACACATAATGTTTACAACTAAAGTGCACATCATCAACATAAACAGATTTAAACACCCATATTCAACAAGAAAGCAAGAACAAGTCAAGATGACCGAATCTGAAGGCTCGTCGAGGAGTCGCAGAAGGAATCGCCGGGTTGTTAATCTGCGTCCAAGCTCGGTCCTCAACTACGTCCGGGGTAGAGAAGGGCTGTCACTACCTTCCAATGGACCCGTCTTCTTCGTGTCACGATGCGGAAGAAAGTTGCAAGCTTCCCTTTGCTTGATGGATACATCGTCTAAACTTGAAATAGATCTTAAAAGATGATGAAGAAGGCCGAGAGCAAGCACCAGCAAGGTATAAGCTTCGCGAGCATGGCCGGAGCTTCTCTCCTTGGTGGAAGATGGAGGGTGGAGGTAGAAAAGCGGAGCTTTGCCCTAAAAAGGCGGATGGAATTGAGGAAATGCGGATCCCCCCAAATGGTGGGAAATCTGCGCTTTAAATAGAAGCAAGTCAGAAAAATAGGCACGCACGGTTTGACGCACGACCGCGTTAACCGTACGTTATTAGCTTCCTGGCCAAGCTTGCGGATGAAGATGCGTTGACCCGTGTGTTTTACTCTCGCACGGGCGCTTCCACCCGTGCGTGAAGGAAATTGCACAGGTAAACACAGAGCGTAGGAAAACAAGGTGATACAGGGGAACCGTGCATTTTACTCGCGCACGGGCTCGTATGCCCGTGCGTGAAGGAAGCACACGATTAACCACAGAAAACTGAAATGCAGAGAAAAATATGTAGATTGTGTGCTTCCTTCTCGCACGGTTTGGCCGAAACCGTACGGGAACAAAAAGCACGGGTAGCCACAGACGCCCCCATAATTGTTGTGTATAATGCATGATTGCCCTGAGACCGTGTGAGAAGAAATTCGCACGACCGTGCGTTTTACACAGAAGCTGGAAAATGAATCTTGGACGTCCTGACTACCTGCACAGCAATGAAACCAAGCTGGAGCACAAGCTCTCAACACCATAATGCAAACAAAACCAAATAAAAAGAGTCATGGGGAGCACCATGTGCATACCCCCAACAACAGAATGTGCAATTGCACACCCTTGGGCCAGAATAGTGCACAATGAGGTCAATGACCGAACGATGAAAATATAACCGATAACCGGTTGAAATGCAGTGCATGAGTGAGAAAACAAGCCCAGATGAGTCCGAAAAATCCTATATAAATAGGACTCATCAGCGGCTCATCGAGTCCCGAGTCTTTCAGTTATTAGCTCGTGGATATTGAGTATTATCTAAAATAATTTTAGGTTGTTCGGTGAGCGTCGCATCAAGTTTGCGAAACTTAGACTTTTCGATCTGGCGAGAGCATATTGGCTTAGCATTGAGAGGACCCATGAGTGGATCGTCTTCATCGCATCACTAGTTGGGTGGATATGGGATATGAAGTGTATGTTGTGTCAGAGGTATTTGTCTCCGTCGTATCGTAGTCGCTTGCTCGAGCAATTATTTTCCCTTCAGTAAAAATCTATGTATGTTGCTGAGTACATGGATCGTTTTGATGAGTTAGTGGTGAGGAGTGATAGCCGAGAAGAAGTAGTTATGACCACTTACTCATTTTGGTCTGGACTTCAATCAGACATACGTTCTGAGTTGGCTTATCAGCTCAAAGTACCTTAAACAGACATATCAACTCGTCCTTCATCATGAACTGTTCTTGGGATTTGCGAGAGTTGGTCTAGTGGATTCACACCATGACCTCCGTAGTACGAGTCCCTCCCATATCGAGGTCACAACTTTACCTGCCATTGTACTGTCAGACACGATAGAAATGATACATGATATTGATTTCTCTCACCCCAAAGAGGTACTTAGCCCAGTGAGTGGTTTGTCTTTTGTTTGTGACTCATTTTTTATGACTTCGACTGAGAGTGAGTCTGAGCAACCTATTGATTCAATAGTGATGTGTCCCTCACCTACACACCTTCTAGCGTGCCCTGGGTTAGTTAGCAGCCCTACCATAGGCTCATTTATTGACACAACACCTATAGACTGATTTTTGAGAGTAGTTCTATGTCGCTCTCCCCTTGTCATTATCCTAAGCCACATTACGACCTAAAGCCAAGAGCATTGTGTCGATCTCGTAGTGGCTATCTCACCTATTTATGGGGACACTACCCTTACGATGGTACTCATCTGGAGGATCATGAACTTGTTGACGAGATTTATAATGAGCCCCTTATTGAGCCTCCGAATAAACCACCACGTCCTGGTGAGAATGCGAGATTCAAGTGAGCCACTTATTTATTAGTATCGATTTATTGATGTCTCTTCCATTATCGTCTCTGATCTTGCACTGGAGAATGAATCTTGAGTGAAGTATCAAGTATGTAAGACTTTCCTGAAATACACTTGAGCATACTCCCATTATTTCAAGAGCCTACCTTATGACCCATCGTGCACTTTATGAGTTTTGGGACACACTGATGGGTCTCATCGATTTTTACCTAGCACACACTGATAAGATTTTGATCTATATTCATCAAAAGATGAATTCTTTCAAGCCTGGGAGAATGATGCGGAATAGTGACGCGGACTACAAGTAGATGTTTTGAAACCCAAGACATTCTTAGTTAAGCAGGATGCGAAGGAGGTACTAGACTTCCTATGGAAAATGGAGCAGTTCTTTGAAAGGTGCAACATGGTGAAAAAAGCAGTTTAGGTACAACAAGCATCTTATTACTTAGCCAACATTGCATCCTTATGGTTGCGAAGAAAGCAATCTGATATCAAGAATGGTTTGTACCACATTAACTTTGGATATGAGTTTAAAAGGAAACTCAAGCAATATTTTTATCCAGAAAATGTCGTCTACGAAGCCAAGAGAAAACAAAGAGAATTGAAGCAAGAGAAACGTTGGAAACTATGTGAAGGAGGTTACCACCCTTTCACTCCAAATCTCTAATATGACGAAAGAGGATTTCTTGTTCTACTTTGTGGATGGATTACAACATTGGGCCAAACAATAGCTCCAGTGGCACTACATAAGAACAGTAAATGAGGACATCATTGATGTTGAGTTGCTTGCAAAGTTCTAATGTCATCTGGAGGATTCAAAGTATAAGAAGCTCGAACCCGCTAAAGGTGAGGGAGAAAAGTGGGACTATCACATGCCTGCTCTAACGGTTGGGGACCAAAGACCAAATCACGATAGGAATAACGAAACCTTTGCACCCAAAGAAGGTTGCTTTATGTGCAAGGGGCCAGACGTCATGAGCAACTGCCCAAAGTTTGGCACACTTTCTGCAATCATGGAAGAGAATAAGGTAGCACTTCAAGAAGAAGGTACGACTCATACGAGTTCTTCACGACTGTTGAATGAACTATTGAGTGTTATCTTCAACACTTTGTTTGCGCCAATCAACGGGATTAGGCGAAGGTGGTGGGCTTCGCACGGTTCTCCTTTAATTTGCAACGAAGAAAGTCCACCGGGATAAGTCTATTTTGACTTAGGGACGGGACGACAAACGCTTACTCCAAAACTAGTGGCAACATTTGATGATGGGAGAAGCCTTGGAGCATTACAAATGTTCAAGTCAAGGGAGGAAAATAATGATATGGCTAGAATCTACTTAGAGAAATAAAGAATGCACGTGAAGAAGTAGGTGGACATCAATCGAAAGCCACGAGAGTATGAAAAGTGCGACAAGATGATGGTCAAGCTTCTACCACAACAGTTCAAGCTTGCGACCAATGCACAAAGGACAGTTGCGAAGGTATGAAGGGTTATTCAAAGTGGTTGCCAAGGTAGACAAGGTTTCTTATTTCCATCGTCTTCCTAGAAGATCCATCTGGTCTTTCATGTGAGTATGTTAAAGCTATATCATGAAGGTGAAGGATATTATAAAGGGAGTGTAACAAAGGGCGCCGCATGTGGTCATTAAATCTTTTGGCAAAGAGGAAGGTGTAGTATGACCAAATAAGATTGTGTGACGACGTGGTGTTCCACCAAACACGCAATATTTGAACAAGTGGAAAGGCTTGACGTCATAGGCGACATAAGAGACACAAGCAGACCTGTGGCAGTTCAGAGATTTTGTCCAACAATTTAAGGCAGCAAGGACGTCACCAGTATAGGTATGGGAGAATATCACGGCATTGCCAAAAAAACTCGTGACATGAGATCCACGCAAAATCGGATCAAGATAATGACGATATGCATTATCTCATAATTATATATTAATGATAGGTAAATTAATTAATAGAATAACAAGAGATATGAGGACCATAAAATAAGAAGAATGTCCATGTAGATTATTTTAATATACATGTGATGTGCTTGTATAATAAAATAATAAGAATATGTTACGTGTGTATAGTAAAATAAGTAATAGCATGATGCATGTTTATATATATTAGAATAATTGGTATTGAGTCCTATAAAATGGGGATGATAGTTTATTTGTAATCACCAATAACAGAAATAAAGTTTCATGAGTTCTTTCTCTTCCCTCTTGCTCTGTTGCTCTTGTGACTTTGATTATGTTATCATTTATATTCTTCAGCATCGAGGTATTATTGTGAGGTTGACTTAGCTAGTACAAAGGGCGCAGAAAGTAGTTAAGACAACACGTAGTGCTGTCGAGATGATAAGTGTGTGACAAGCAGATAGGGAAGCTCTAAGGTCAAGCATTTGTTGGGTTCTATGTATCTAATATTAAGACAATTAATTGTTTGTTGTTTAGCATAACCGAAACCTGAAAAGGTCCAAACTTCAGCGTGTGAAGCAGCTGAGCAAATCGCTCTGTAGCACACTAACATAAAACACAAACATCCACAATTGCAAAATAAATGATTGGAGATTTTTTTCGTTGAAACCACAACTGTAGAAAAAAAACCTAACAATTGAAATCCAACCCAAAAATTCACAACTAAAATGGTATTACAAAAATAAGGGACCAACGACCAAACCACGATTGGAATAAGGGCACCTTCGCGCCCAAGGGAGGTTGTTTTGTGTGCAAGGGGCCACACATAAGCAACTGCCCAAAGTTTTGTGCACTTTCTGCAATTGTGAAAGAGAATAAGATAGCACTTCAAGAAGAAGGTACGACTCATACGAGTTCTTCACAGCTGTTAAATGCTTTAAATGTCAAACTACAGCCAGCTAAAACTATTGACAATGATTTGATGTTCGTGGAAGCGGAAATCAACGACAAGAATACCAAAGCCTTGGTCGACACAGGACGAATGAGTAACTTCATCACTAAGACGGACGCTCAAAGGTTGGGCCAAAAGGTGGGGAAGGGTAAAGGCTTCTTCAAAATAGTGAACGGGAAGTCATAGCCACTTTGTAGAGCAGTGTGGGGCGCAAAGTTATGTTTAAGGACTTTGAAGAGTCAGGTCAACATCTCTGTGACACCAATGGATTGTTTGTAGCATGGTGTTTGGCATGGATTTTTTTAGAACTGTAAGTGTTAGTCGTACCAAACAGTCATTCGATGTACCTATTAAAGGAAGGATCCTCATGCATGGTTCCTACGATGGAGGGCAATCTTCTAGTAACAGTGAGAGGAAGAAATTATCGGCAATGCAGTTGACGAAGCGCGTCAAGAAAGGTGAGCCAACTTGTTTGACTAACACGAAGGAGGAGGTGGCTTCAAACAAAGAAGGTGAAATGCCTCCGACCATTGTAAAAGTCTTGGAGGTGAATCAAAACATGATACCTAAGAAATTGCCGCAAAAGTAACTTCCTCGAAGGGAGGATCACTGGATTGAGCTGGAGCTTGGAGAAAAATCATCATCGATAGAGCCATATAGGATGGCTCCACCATAGTTGGAGGAACTTCGCAAACAACTCAAGGAGCGAGGATTAGGCCTTCCAAATCAACGTCAAGGCACCAATGTTATTCCAGAAAAAACATGATTTGTTGTGGATATGTATAGATTATTGCGCACTAAACATGATAACTATCAATAATAAATACACAATTCATTTAATTATTGATCTATTAGAAGGATTGGGGAAATCTAAGGTGTATTCAAAAATGAATCTTTAGAAATTGTACTATTAGGTTCGCATTGCAAAGCATATGAATACACCTTAGAAGGAGATCAAACGCTACCAAGGAGACCCATTCCTATGGTAAGAGTACTTTGGACACATGACAAGTCTGATAAGTATGCTTGAGAACTTGAATCTTATATGCGTAGCAAGTATCAGTAAATTTTCTTTTGATCTTGGTAAGTCTCCACGTTTGTTCTCCTTTCTATTTCCTTATATTCTTAATTAGCTTTCATGTCTGAATTTGCAAGTCTTGTTGGAATGTATGTCATCTGAATCTTCGCTATAAGAGAACCCATTCAGAGAATTCTCAGAAAGTTTCGGGACGAAACTTCCTAAACAGGGAAGATTGTAATAACACTAAAAATATAAATAATAAAAAAAGGGATTATAAAAAAAACCTTGATCCTCTTTTACCTAATCCGGGCCACCCCCCCCCCCCCTCCATTTTCCCGATCCGGCTCCAGCCCGTCTCCCGCAAGCCCTAGCGCATGCAATCCCCGCTCCCGATTCTCCTTCCCATGGTCGTCAACCACCTCCTCTAGGGTCGACGCCTCATCTTGCTTCCTTGTCGCCTCCTGCTCCTCCCCAAGCTGCAGTATCATTTTCTCCTCCTGCTTCTTAGAGTGCCGACAGCAGGCTCCCTCTCTCTAGTCGGCACCCTTTTCCTCCCTTCCTCTAAGAGTCGACTGTTTCTCCTCTCCTCCAAAGGCCTGCAGTAGCTCCCTTCCCCTCCAGTAGCTCCCTTCCCCTCCAGTAGCCCTCTTCCCTCTTGGTTTTGGCCAACAATTGCAAGAAGAGCGACTAGGGTTTACTCCCACTCTTCCTTGGGCTCTGTTGTCACCTAGGGTTTTGCTTGAATCCTCTTCCACTCAGATTTTGAACGCGAATTTGGTTCCTATTGGTAAGGATTTCCTTTTTCCCCTCTTTTTTTCATCTTTTCTTGAATTTATTGTGGAAGTGTGCTCCAATTTGCTTGAAATTTGTGTTTTAAGTTTTTGCCCCTCTCGTAATCGTCTAATTTCGTTGAGTTTGTGATTTTCGGCATCGCTCTTCGACCTAATTGGTGGAAACTCTCCAAGCCCTCTCTGATTTAGGATTTCTCCTAGCTAAGAGCCCCCAAGTCTCCGTTATCGCGTGGTAATCTCTTCTCCCCTCACTTTGAGGGAGGTAATTCGCTAAGCCCTCTCTGATTTGTTGTTCTTAAACAGGTTCGAAATGGAATTGTTAATCTTTCTTGCACCGCTCAGCTGCCTCCATCAGATTCAGCTTCATCCTTAAGGCAAGTAGAGATCTCTCTCTTGCAATTATTGAACAAATGAATGTCTGTTCTTAACGATCTCACTTTTGAATATATGATTCGACAAATAAATTTAGAACTTGAATATCAAATTTGACAAGTTAATAGTTTGAGGTTTATTATATTTGAAATGTCATGGGTTTGTGTAAGAAGGTGATTTAATTGAATTCTCACTTTGATGAATTTTATCTCATTTGATGAATAATTCGAAGAATAGTAAAGTTTTGATTAATTTGAGCACTAGTAGGTTTTTGAACACGAGCATTAATTAATTTAAATGATAACTATAAAAATTCTTTGTTAGCGATTAAATAATTGGTGTTTTATGTCATGCTCGTATCGTACACACATTTTTACTTGGAAGATATTTGTGTCTGAAGATGGTTTAATCTAAATGAGTATTTGTTATCTCAGAATCGATGCATATCAACTCACTCATGCGATTTACTTGAAAAATCTTCTTATTAATGAAACCTTAACCTCTTGAACCCGCAAAATATAAAGTTTTCCATTTAATTTCTTTTTTATCATCAAATTAGGTTTCTTATGTTTGTCTGCTTTTAAGAGTTGAGTAAATATTGATCCACAACTTGATCCCCCCTTTTCATGCTTGTAAATCCTACTCTTGTACATTTAAATCGATTAATTAATATCATGTCTTGATATGTTAGGAATCTCATAAATCAGGAATCCTTAAATTCATTAATATCATAAGCAATCATTGAAAGATAGTGTTAAATTGACGTTTTGACTAGAGTTTTCGCTTAACTTGTAACGGAAACCAATAAATGGTCATAGCAAGCGCAATTATTTTGATAAGTTTTGTATTTAAACTTATATTCGAATCATGTGCATCAAATAGAAACGCATATACCTTACACTGTCTACAGCTTATGTCATTACGTGATCGAATCTTTGTTTTACCCCGGAGTAGTCTAATAATTTTATTTATTTCTTTTTGACTTATTTACTTATTTGTATTGTTAGTTTTGCTTCATGAAAATTGGTACTCAAATATTTCTGTTTTTCCTGCTCTTACTTTATTTTATCTTGCTTCTGTTTATTTCAATGTTCTGAGACTTTTCCTTCTTGTTTTTGATTTGTCTTAGCGTCCGTGTCTGCACCGCCTGCTTCCTAAGCCCGATCTGCGTCAAGCTTCATGTTCTATGTTTGCATTTCATTTCTTTACTATCAGATATTTCTTTTATGTAATAATTATGATCAGTAAATCATGGACAACTGCTAGGCTTAATATTATATGTACTAGAATTTAATATTGTTTGCATGTTCATTCATCTGAGTCTATCATTACATGAAATTTGTATCTGCATTTGTATCAGAAGTTTTAATAAAATGTATGTGCATCTATTTCTTACTATCATATTTTAAAACTTCTGTATAAAAACAATCTATATTTTTTTCTCACAAAGAATTATTTTAAACTTAATATCAGTATCTCTACTTTCGCCTAACAGACATGGATTTTTTTCCGCCCATTCCTGTGGCATCACGACTCGCCTCAAAGCGCACACTAACTTTCGTTGAGACGGATCGTGATGTGTGTCATCTAGCCTTCGAAGAATTGAAAACAACGATGAGTACGACATCATTATCATTACCTGATTTGGGCAAGACATTCGAGTTGTAAATAAATGCACCAGACTTTGCCATTGGCGGAGCTCTTTTGCAAAAAGACCACCCGATAGCTTTCAAAAGCTGGAATTTGGATGACACAAACTAAAGATACACTGTAAGAGAAGCAAATAACAACAAACATTCATTGCTTTCGAGCCTAGAGGCATTACTTGTTAGGGGTGCAGTTCACCATAAAAATAGACAAAGTTGCTACGAACTATTTTCAAACCTAAAAGAAATTGCTAGTCAAACAAGATGGAATGACATCCTTGCAGAGTTTGACTATATAATGGAACACAAACCATACATGGATAATATCGTTACAGATGCCTTAAGCCACAAAGCAGAGCTTTGCTGCAATGTCTATCGTAGAGGGAGAACTGCTCAACATTCGACATGGGCTAAAGGAGGACCTCGCAACTAAAAAGTTGATTAAGCTTGCCAAGGACGGGCAAGTAAAGAAATTTTGGGTGGATAATCTCTTTTAAACCAAAAAAATAGAGGTTTGGCATTACAAAGTAGGGAAACCTGTGTAGGGAATTGATACGGTAACATCATGACACTCATTAGCTTGTACATCAATGACAGAAACAAACAATGACATTGTTGGAGGTCATTTAATTCAGGCATATGATGAAGGATAGTGTGGAAGCATATATGAAAACTTCGCTTCTGTGCCAGTAAGATAAGGTGGAGAACAGACAGCCCGCTGGTCTATTTACCAGTTCCAGAAGGCCCATGAGATTCAGTGACAATTAACTTCATCAGCGCGTTGTTAAACTTCAAAGAATTTGAATTTTTCATGGTGGTGGTCAATATATTCTCAAAATACGAGAACTTCATCCAATGTTCGAAGGACTATTCAGCAGAAGAAGAGGCAAGGGGCTATTTCAAAAAAGTTGTAAAATTCTGGGACTTGCTATGAATTATTGTGAGGGAATGATATCCGCATTTCAAGAGGAAGTTATAAATTGAGTTATTTGTGATGTTGGGTTGCTAGTTGAGATTCACTACTAATTTTTATTTGCAGACTGACAAACAAAAAAATAGGTGAATGACCTATTTGAGTGTTATCTTTGACACTTTGTTAGCGTCAATCATCGGGATTGGGTGAAGGTGGTGGGCATTGCACAATTCTCCTTTAATCAGTAATGAAGAAGTCCGCCTAAAAAGTCCATTTGAGTTAATCCGCGTTTGGTTAGGCTGATTTTAGAAACTCCATTTTCAAATAAACGCCGGTTATTAATACCTCTCGGCCGCACCTAAAATCCGCGTCTTCCCCAAATCGCGAAAACCCTACCGGCCGCTGTTTCCCTTCCCGATTCGCCCGACGCAGCCCCCTCCTCCGCTGTTTCCCATCCCGAGTCGCGCGACGCAGCCCAATTCCTCCTTCCCGAGCGTCGGTGACTCCTCCGCTTACCCTCTTCTCCTCCGGAGTTCTTCTCAGCGTCGGTGACTCCTCCGCCTTCTTTCATCTCTTCTCCGCCCTGCACCGACCACCGGATCCAGCCGCCGATTCGACCTCTACAACCATTCCTTCCAGAGGAGTGCTTTCTCCACCCGGTTGGATCTTCCCAGCGGCTCTTTCTCTCCCAATCGGGCAACTGCAAGGTAATCTTGCTGTTTTTTTCTATTTTCGTTCCCATGCTTTACGTAACATGTAGATCTGGCCATAATTCCTGTTTTTTATATTGCAATTTTTCTGTGTATATGGTTTTTGTGTTTTTGTGTTTTACATGTGTGTGTATGTGTGTTTATATGAGTGTGTGTATGTGAGTGTGTATGTATCTATATGTGTGTGTTTGTATATATATGTGTGTGATTGTGTGTATGTGAGTGTGTATGTGTGTGTGTGTATGTGTGTATATGAGTGTTTATATGTGAGTGTGTATGTGTGTGTATGTGTGTGTGTATATGAGTGTGTATATGTGTGTTTGTATGTGTGTGTTTGTATATTTATGTGTTTGTGTTTGTTTGTGTATGAGTGTGTATATGTGTGTGATTGTGAGTGTGTGTATGTGTGTGTGTGTGTGTGTGTGTATGTGTGTGCTTAATGTAGTAATCATATTTTCTTCAGCTTTATTTTTTGTAATGTTTTGAAAAGTGTTTTCTTCCTATTTTGTGTTGATTTATAAAGATGGGCAAAACAAAAGACGGTGGGGTGGCCGCAATGTGGGACAATTCCGATGTCCTCCTCTTTTGTGATATCTGCATAAAAGAGATAGAACGTGGGAATCGTCCTACGACACATTTTAGTAAAGAAGGGTGGTCCAATATAATGAAGACTTTCGAAGACTCGACTGGAAAGAAATATGATAAGGTGCAATTTAAAAACAAATGGGACCATCTGAAGAAGGAGTGGATACTGTGGACTGAGTTGAAATGAGGTGACACCGGCTTGGGTTGGAACACATCAAGAAAAACTATAGACGTCTCGGATGAGTGGTGGGACGAGCGATTGAAGGTATTCAATGTTTGAATTCAATTATTTCCCTTCATTAATTATTGTATGCACGTTTTAAATAATTGAATTATATTTCAGGTTGTCCCTGCCGCGAAGAAGTTTCGTTATTCCGGAATACAGCCAGATCTAGAGGAGAAACTGAACATGATGTTCAGCTCTGTTGTTGCGACTGGACATCATGCTTGCACCCCTCATTCGAGGAATGTTGCCCCCGAGTCTACTGGTGATAGAGCACTGTCGGACGGTGGACAAGAAAACGTTGACGTTACTGGAGCAGCGCCTGTAACTGAGAACACAGCTACATCCGAGGTTGGGCACAAAAGGAGAAAGGGACATAAGAAAGATATTACATCTGTGTTAGAAGATATGGCAGAATCTTCTCGGAGCATGTGTCGATTCATACAGGAGCCACCAAGGCGTAATTCTTCCTTCACCATTGCCCAAGCACTTGAGAAGTTAGCAACTTATCATGAAGTGCAGTCAGATAGGGAATTCCACTTCTTCGCCATCACATATCTGATGGACAAAAATCATAGGGAGACCTTCATGTGCCTGCCAGAAAGTCTGAATATTCAGTGGCTTCGTAATCGATATAGTAATGGCGTTTAGTCCAGCCTATCTTCTTTATTTATGTGTTGTTTTGTCTGTGGATGATACTATGTTTGGTCTTTATGTACTTATTGAGAATCCAATATGTTATCTGCTGTATCTGATTTAGATGCTTTATCTGCTTTAGATGCTAATTAGTCCAGCCTATCTTCATCCGCCTCGAGGTAATGTGAACAAATATGCTGGTGTACCTGGACATTTTATGTTATGTGTTTATTTAGTCTGATGTTTTTTTTTGGAAAAAAAAAATTAATTCAAAACTCCATTTTGAATCCAAACAACTTATTCAAAACTCTGTTTTCAAAACTCCATTTCATCCAAACAGTTTTTTAACAAAACTCTGTTTTCCAGAATCGGCACTTTTTCCATCAGCAGCTTCTCATCAGCAGTTTTCCATCAGCAACAGCTCAACCAAACAGAGCCTTAGTGACAGGATGACAAGCGCCTACTCTAAAACTAGTGGCAATATTTGGCGATGGGAGAAGCCTTGGAGCATTACAAATGGTCAAGTGAAGGGAGGACAATAATGGCATGGCTAGAATCTACTTAGAGAAAGCAAGAATGCATGTGAAGAAGTGAACGGGCATCAGTCGAAGGCCGCAAGAGTATGAAAAGTGCGACAAGATGATGATCAGGCTTCTACCGCAATAGTTCAAGGTCTTGAGAGGAATCTACAAAGGACTGTTACAAATGTACAAAGGGTTGTTCAAAATGGCTGTCAAGGTAAACAAGGTTCCTTATTTCCATCGTTTTCCTAGAAGATCCATCTGGTCTTTCATGTGAGTATGTTAAAGCTATATCATGAAGATGCAGAGGATATTATAAAAGAAGTGCCACAAAGGGCACCACATGTAGTCATTAAATCTTTTGACAAAGAGGTAGATGTAGTATATCCAACCAAGATTGTGCGACGGCGAGGTGTTCCACCAAGCACGCAATATTTGATCAAGTGGAAAGACTTGCCAGAGTTAGAGGCAACATAGGAAACACAAGCAAACTTGGGGCAGTTCAAAGACTTTATCCAACAATTTGAGTCATCAAGGGCGTCACCAGTATAGGTGTGGGAGAATATAATGTCATTGCCAAAAAACTTGTAACATGAGATCCATGCAAAATCAGATCAAATTAATGATGATATGCATTATCTTATAATTATATATTAATGATAAGTAAATTAATTAATAGAATAACATGAAACATGAGCACCATAAAATAAGAGGAATGTGCATGTAGATTTTGGGAATTGTTATGTGTACTACATTTTTGGCTATGTGCACCGCAATTTTAGAAACTAATAGAGTTTTTTTGGGTTTCCTCCTTTTCCTACGTGCACCGCGGGCGAGGGTTTGTTTCGGGCGAATGGGCATCCACCTTTCTAGTCGCTGCCTCCTCCGCCGACCTAGCCGCCACCGCCGACAACCAAGCCACTGTCGCCGACCACGGAACTGACGACTCCGATTCGTGACAATTCTAGACACATAAGTCTGGCAGATTTCTATGACCAGTTTTTAGGTATTTATGTCCCCTTTACCTGTCGGTCGCCTCTCCTCATTTCAAATGTTACTTCCACTTACTGTTCGAGCATATATTTTAGTTTTCTAGAGATCAATCTGAAGGCTTGGCAAAGATTGGAGGACATCTCTATCAGAAGTGAAGCAACATTTTGTGGTGATACGATCAGTTGTTCTTCTCACAAATTTGAATGTCCTTATAAGATATTTTCGTATATTATGGATCCCTAATTAAAGGGTATGTTTGCTTCAAAATTTTGTTCTAAAATTTTGTGTCAATGAGATGGCCTACCTCAAATTTCAGTATCAGGGTTGGCTAATCTCACTACCCATAACTCATGGATTATACAGGGCTTACTAAAGAACTGCATTGAATGCATTGATGCCACTAACCAGACTAGGTACTAACGCTATTTAAAACCAAGCACTTGACTAACTCTTCGAGTAATATTTGATTTAGGTTTCCTGTAAGCATAGCTTTCTCAACTGTCTGCTTTCCCTTCTCAAACTGTGAGTTGATAATTCAACTTTTTTTTCTTTAGTGTGTGCTTGATATTGGTAATGATTTGTTGTTAAAAAATATGTGCGGTGCACCTAACAGTTTTGTGTGTACTTTGCATGGTGCAGTGCTTCTAACAAAAAAATGCAAAGAGCCAAAAGTGTAGTGCACATAATAATTCTCTTATTTTAATATATATGTGATGTGCATGTATAATAAAATAAAAGGAATATGGTACGTGTGTATATTAAAATAAGTAAAAACAGGAAGCATCTTAAGGGGGATGATGATTCATTTGTAACCACCAATAACCAAAATAAAGTTTCTTGAGTTCTTTCTCTTCTCACTTGCTTTGCTGCTTTTGTGACTTTGGTTGTGTTATCATCTATATTCTTCAGCACCGAGGTGTTATTGTGAGGATGACTTAGATACTGCAAAAGGCGCAGAAAGTAGTTAAGGCAACAAGCAGTGCTGCCGAGAAGATAAGTGTGTGGCAAGCCGACAAGGAAGCTCTAAGATCAAGCATTTGTATAACTGACTATTTGGGTTCGATGTATCTAATATTAAGACAATTAATTGTTTGTTGTTTAGCATACCCTAGACCTGAAAACCTCCAAAATTCAGTGAGTGAAGCAGCTGAGCAAACCGCTTCGTAGCTCTCTAACATAAAACACACATCCACGAGTGCAAAAATAAATGATAGGAAATTTTCTTTGTTGAAATTGTAACTATAGAAAAAAATCTAATGCTTGGAGTTCAACCCAAAACGCCACTACTAAAAAGCTAGTACAAAAATATGCATGCAATAGGTTTTAAGTCAATCCACAATCCAATCGCCGCACTGATGTTACAGATGGATGCTTAGAAAAAATAGAGAAAAATACAGCTATATCGGCAAAGATGACAAAAACAAACAAAGATGGAGGAGACCAGAGAGTAAGGATGTTGGGCTTTTACTTCTTTTCTTTTAAAGCACACCTTGAGGAGTAGCTTTCCCAGTTACTTGTGCAAAAAAATACTAAGAATTTTTTTTCATGCCTCAATTAGAAAGTGAGTGGACCCCCTCCAATTAATTTTCTCCTTTGCAAGTTGTTTCGCATGGAGTTGGAGAAAAGAAAGTCCATTGCAATGGTCTCAATTCACCCAAGAGCGGAAATTTTTTGTGCGTGTAACGCATGGGTAGGATCCTGGGGAAATATAAATTTCTCCTATGTTTATTTTTTTACAAAATAAGTTATGAAATATTGATCTTTGTATTTTACGCTCATTTTAAGTACTCATATGACTATATTTTGAGGTGAAAATATAACCGTAAAAAAAACCTTTTTTTAACTAAAATTCAGTCCATTTTTTAAATTCAGTCCATTTTTACACTCAGTGAAAATACAGTTGTATTTTTGTACTAAAAGAAGATCCTCCACAAATCTCATGTGCGTCCTACTGTGATGGAGGGAAGTAGGTTTTTTTTAAAAATTTTAATATCCCTTTAATTTATTATATATATAATATAATAAATTCACAAGAAATTCAGTAAGAAATAGAAAACGATCTACTAATAGTCTAATATCGTGGAGTTTGAAATTTCAAACTCCACCCACCCAATAATATTGTAAGCTGAAAAAGTACTGTTTTTAATTACTTCTAAAAGCCCCCTCCACCAAAAGGGAGCTCTATTTTCGCGGTTTTAAGAATAGGTCAGCTCCCCACTCTTCCCCATCTTCTTCAACTCCACCAAAACAAACCTGAGTGTTTCCATTGAAAGATTTTTGTTTTGGGTTTTTGACCTGATTTCTCGCTTCAATGCAAGTGAGACTTTATTTACTGCAAGTGTCACTGACCCGAAAGTAATATATTAATAATACTCCCGACGGTCTGTTTCAGCGCAATGTTCAACCATGGGCACAAATGACACGAGCGAGAAGAGAACAAACGTCATTTCAAGTAGGCATTTTTTTGTGCGTGTTTGCACCTATTAATATTAATGGATGCGATACATGTAGATCCGATGCTTCTTAACTGGATTTGAACGACTGAGATATGATCGTATCTGGCCGTTGAAATCCAATCCTACGGCTAGATCTGTTCCCACACCTCTCATATGTGCGTATACACGTACCAAACAATTTTTCTTGAAATAGTAGAGCCTAATAAAAACAACAACTGATTGAGAAGAGAAGTGTGTTAATAATAATAAGTAATAATTATTAAGGGGTGAGCAGAGCAGCTGGACACGCACCTTGTCTGCAAAGAGGTTGTGGTCGAGAATGTCGTCGAGTGTCCAGGACAGAACAATATCACCCAGCTCTCGCTCCATTGCTCTTCCCCCTCCACCGGAGCTCCTCCTCCTCCCCTCAATGCATTTTTCTTCACTTGGCCTTGGCTTTCCAATCGCCCCGACCATCTTCACCAACTAGCTGAAATTCTTATTTTTTCTGAGATAACAACCCTGCGGGCTGCAGGTGAACTAATTAAGTAAGCAAAAAAAAAACAACTTTGGATTGTTGCAGAATACTTCTTTCACCAGCCTGTCGCTTCAGTTTCACATCAAACTAGTAAATGTTGCCCGCATTTTTGTTCTGTTTTTTTCTCGGGGTGGTGAAAGCTACTCCATTTCACAGGAATCGTCCTCGAAAGACATGAGATCGGCCGCCTGCTGTTCCTTCCATAAATCATTTTATCCCACTTTTAGAGCGCGCGTCTAACCAAGCGTCGGCCTACCGTTATTTAATTTTTTATTTCTATGTTTGATGAAGAGAACAAAGAGAGTAGCGGGAAGGCAAAAAATTTAGGTACCCTTAGGCACAGTTTGGGGGACTTGCTCTATTTATTTGGGCGTTTTGTTGCTTCGTTTTGGGCAAACAATGTCGGAAGGAGGGTAAATAAATGAATCTCCGACGATGTTTGCTCCGTTTTCACCCGCCCGCCTTGAGAAACGCCCCAAAAAGCTCCGTTTGGAGCAGCCACCTCCCCCTTCCGGTTCGAACACTCCGTTTCCACCCGCCGGATCGACCCGCCACCGCCGAACCAAATGGAGCCTTAGGAGTCCTTTAATTGAGCGGTGTGGGAGGAGCCGGCAGGTTCAAACTGAGGTGTCGAACTGGAGGGGAGGGGGGTGGAAATACTCGGATTTGGTGGCTTTTTCTGCCTAGCAGGTGCAAACGGAGCAAACTCCGCCGGCGCTCGTTTGTTTATCCGCTGTCCGACAACATTTGCTCCAAACGAAAGCGGCGAAACGTCAAACCAAACGAAGACTTTTTTTCATCGGTGAAGCGGTTATGATCGCATGAACCGACCTTCATTACGGTTCGATTCATGCGATCGTAACCGCTTGACCGGTGAATATAAGTCCCCCCAAACAGAGCCTTAGTTGAGAATGGTGCAGGTAAAATAAAGGAGTTGTTAAGGACACCGCAATTTTGACTAGGCGCACCTCACTTTCTCCTGATTTTTCGAGTATTTTAGAAATACGCCTTGTAGATGCATTTTTAGAAAAAGTGTTCAACACAAAAGTTGTAGATTTCGATGAGATCTACAACTTTTGTGTTGAACAATTTTCTTAAAAATGCACGTACAAGACGTACTTTGAAAATACGCTCATATTTCGCGCCTTTTAGAAATACGTATTGTACATGCATTTTTAGGAAAAGTGTTCAACACGAATGTACAACCTCATATTCGCTGAGTGGAACCCAGAGGCATCAATGACCAGGATTGGACTAGCTTCGGGCTAATTTTGGACTTCAGACCAGAAGAGCTCTCGCCTTGGAGCAGGCGAGAACGTTCGCGTCAAGCTTTGGCCGAGACCCATTTATGCCCAGAGGCGGGCGAGAAGGCTTGCACCTCGCGGAAGGCGAGAGTGGCTCGGTCCGAGGCATTCGACACTCCTCTTTTAGCTTCCGCCGAGCGAAGGCGGGAGGGTTCTCGGCACAGTGTTCTTGCCGGGTGGGCCCACCAGAGCCCAGGGTAAAATTACCTAGTTGCCATCGGGTAAAATTACCCATAAGCCCCCCGGGCCTGCATTTAGTATTTCATAACAACGAGATTCGGCTATTAGCAGGCCAGTCAGGGGTATTTCGGTAATTTCAGGCCAGCAAAAGCTATAAATAGACTCACAAGGACTTCTTAGAAAGCAAGCTTTCATTATTCTCTAACTCTCTAGTGCTTTCTGAGGAGCTCCTAGCCCAGCTTTTGTCTTTGGAGGGGAAGCTCTCAAAGATCTTCCGGGTAAGAGGTGGGACCCCCTGCTAAGGCTTCGGGTCGGTTCTAAGTAAGGGTGTGCAAAAATAACCGAAGAACCGAGAACCGGACCGGAACCGAACCAAATTGAGGGGTTCGGGTCGGTTCTAATGTTTCTCGGTTCGGTTCTGGGTCCAAAAAATTTCAGAACCGACCACTTGGTTCGGTTCTCGGTTCTTACACTCGGGTACCCAGAACTGAGTTATTGAATTTAGGTATCAATAATATATTTGTGATGAACAATAGACTTTTGAAAAAATGATGAATAATTAGCTTGATGAAGATATTTTGTATGTAACTTTATAAACTATTTGCTTATGTTTTGAAAATGTTGAACTTTTTCTTAATTGTTAAAATCTTTGAATATGAAATGTTGTATGATAAGATTATTAAATGTATTTATTAATCTAAGAAACCTTGATGATTTTGAAGTCATGCAAGCTTAAGGTCTTCTAGTTTCTTCGATTTATAAACATTGATTTTGCATTTATTTTTTATAGTGTAACATATTTACACCCTAAATTTAAGAAACCGAGAACCGAACCGGAACCGAACCGATATTTTTGGTTCGGTTCCGGTTCTACAATTTAGAACCGTGGGTCGGTTCCGGTTCCAAAAATTTGGAACCGAACTTATACGGGTTGGTTCTTGGTTCTGAGTGGAACCGAACCGAACCGATCCGAGTTGCACCCCTAGTTCTAGGTCCTTTACAACCAGTCGAAGGGCGGGGCTTGAGAGAAGTAGGTGTTGACTGCACCCCTATTTTTGAATTCTCGTTGAGGTCATTTTTGGCTTCAACAACGAAAGTTGTAGATCTCGTCGAGATCTACAACTTTCGTGTCGAACAATTTTTTCTAAAAATGCATGTACAAGACGTATTCCCACAAGCCGCGAAAAATTAGGAGAAAATGCGGCGCGCCTAGCCAAAACTGTGCTGCCCTTAACAACTCAAAATAATTTTAAATGATTTTTTAGAAAATATTAAAAAAATATTTTAAAAATAAGATCCTGCCGAAAAGACATTGGTATTTGTTAAAATCCGATCAAACATGACGTCTTGTTGGCGGTCTGATAGCAGATCTAATGAATAAAATTTCACGCTCACAAGTCACAACATCTTACACTGGACGAACCTAAAAAACTCTCAGCAGGAAGAGCTGCAAGCTTGAACAGAGAAGCCTGGCAGAGCTACGCAAAGGACGTTAAAGCCTCGTTTGACATCCCAGCGCCGCTCCGTTCAGGCAAGAATGAGCCGGAGCAATCCTGTTTGGGACGGGTTTGCAAGCTCCCTTTGAAAACGGATGGCCTTAAAGGGTAACATCCCAATCGTTTTGTCACTGGATTGTCGAGCACCAGTCTGCCGTTCTGAACGGGCGTATTCTCTCTCCTCGCCGGCGTGCCCCGAAGTGTCAAACAGACCCTAAGGAGATAGGGGAACAGAATTTTGATTTTCATGGGTTATTTTGTTTTTTTTAGAATGCAAATATTGATAAGTGCATTATTTTTGGGAAAAAATTACCTAAACATTCAAAAATGATAAATATAGTTTGTGTTTTTAATATATATATAAAAATAAAATATGTATATATTCTCAACTTAATAATAATAATAATTCATTAAATTAAAAAAATAGCAGGAGTACTGCAGGTAAAATTGATTTGAAAAGTAATAATATAATTTAGTAAATTTAATTTATAAAAGATATGATGGAGAATTAAAAATATATGAATAAATGTGAGATTTTTGTAACGAAAATTGAAAAATAATGTATAAATATTTTTCGAAAAATAAGGTATAAATATTTTTTGCACTAATTAATTAATAATATGTCAAAGCACTGTATCTGTATTGGGAAATTGTCACAGTCAAGGTATTGTCACGATTGTGATATTGTCACAGTCAAGATATTCTCACGATTGACCCTAAAAAAGTAGCTTAGTGCTAGTAAATGCATGCATCCAGGTTACTAAAGTAGCTTAGTGCTAGTAAAATATTAATTTATTTACTATCACCGGAAGATAACTAGTGTATGACAATGTTTTTAATAATCTAAGGCGATGTTTTTTTCAAAAGCCTATAATATTTTGGCAACATTTTTATAAATATTGAAAGAGAGTTGCGGAAGCATTTCGTCACATTCTTTTACAAACGCCGCAAAAAAAACACGACTCTAAATTAGCCGTGCACATAAAGATTGCTGGTTCTGTTCTAGATTGGTCTTTTAAAAGACTGGTCCTATTGCCTACAGGTCCCGGGCCAGTCCTGCTCAAACCAGTCCCAGTCCGGGATCGGTTTTAAATAAAATTACATTCAAAATAAAATAAAATTACATTCAAATTTCACAATTAAAATTAAACATATTTTGCTAGTTTATTTTGCGCTGTCCAGATTTAACTTATTCAGCTCGTCTTCGGCTTCAGACTCGCTATCTTCAATTGACAAGAAATGTTGTATTCTCCTCAAAGCATTCAAATGATCTTTATAGCAATGCAAATCTCCAAAGATTTTTTGGTCAAACGACTTCTTTGCTCATTTAGAATCCTGTCACTCAAAGAAAATGCAGACTCTGAAGCTACCGTTCTAACTTGGATTATTAGTAGATCATGGGTCATCAAAGGCCAAAATAGGATACACATTAGTTTTAGATTTCCAGCAGTTTAAAATATCAAAAAAAATTATTTTGTTTGCGATCATATAATCTTGAAATTGTGTTTTGTTATATAAACCTAATTCGCTTAAATTACTTGAAGTTCTTTATTTTTCCCTATAAGCTAATTATAAAAGTTTATTTTTTAAAATATTTTTTGTTTTAGTTTAGGTGGATTCTTTGCGAGACCGCGATCCATACATCTGATCATAATAATTATAAAGTGAGTAAAATCAGAAATAAATTTTGAAACACTAACATTAACAAAAGCACTAGAGGATTCGTCAAAATTTAAATTCATAATAATTGTTTCTATAAAATTTTCTACCTCGTCTACACTCATTAAATGGTCCAAAGCCGCGGCGCAAGAAAACAAAACATAAAAGGCATATCTTTGTAATATTTTTTTAAAAAAATTCTCCGTTACTAATATAACGGACGCCACATTTCATTTGTTTTGTAATTTTTAAACGCTTCAAAAATTAATAAAATATTTTCAATAACTAATGAGGTAATAGAATATTAAACTTTAGATAAAATAGTTGTTGCTTAATAAAAAATTTCTAATAAATTTATATAATCTTCGAGTAGGCCCAGTCCGACGCGCCTAAATCATGTGTTTCTACACTATTATAAAATTATATTAGTAACATTTTTGTGACAAAACTCGCTTTAACATTTTATAAGTCGAGTTCTATCATATAGTCATATCATAAGATGGTCCTAAAAACTTAATTTACTCTGGGAAATTACAAAATTTTTGAAATCTTATTTGTTTTTTCTTTTAGAACTATAAATAACTCTTAACATAGTGCATATTTTACTAACGTAATCGTTCATAAAAACTAAACCATCCTGCACAATTAAATTTAAAACGCGACATACGCAACGCTTATGAAAAAATATTCCACCTAACATTGGTTGCAAATCTGATAACAAATATTTGACGGTCATCTCATTATTTAAAGCGTTATCGAAAGAAATACTCATAATTTTTTCTTTTATTTTAAATTCTCTAATAATTTTAATAATAACCAGTTAAATACTTTACCTGTGTGCGGATATTCAAATCATTCAAAATAAATTATACATTTATGTAGTTCCCAACTATCTTGATCGATCCAATGATAAGTAATGCAAATATAAGAAAGTCCATCAACTATACCGCTAGTTCAAACGTCGTTAGTTAAACTAACACGGCCGTCGAATGTTTACAAAAAGTTTTTAAATATTATTTATATTGCAAGTAAGCCGCCAAAGCATCGCGTCTAGTTGTAATACGACCTACCTGGTGATATTTAGGCTGGAATAGGTCGTGAATGTACGACGTCATTTCTTCATTGTCGTAGTGGTTGAATGGAAGTCCTTTTCTGATGACGTTCGCCATTTGTCGTTCTTATTATCGAGTTTGGTCATACGTCCAAATGCATCCGGTCGCCAAAATTTGTGTTTGGGTAGACTCCGGGGCTTGTTTAGAAATACAAGATTTCACGTGTCGGACGAGTATTGCGTCGCTGTCAACGACCATTAACTTCCCGTAAAGTTTGCACTTCGCCTTTATTTCACCGTCGATCAGCACTTTATTAAAGTTCTCTCATACTGCCGCTTTGTAGTGGTGCTCTATTATCTCATGAGCGATAAACACAGAGGAGGACGCCAGTGTGGATGAAGAGGAAGCCATTTGGAGAGTGTGAGCGAGAAAAAAATAAAGAGAGCGAAAAATATGAATAAGGGAGGGGGTATTTATAGATTTTATAAAAAAAATTTGTTTATAAAAAAAATCTAATTTTAAAAAATTAAATAAAAAAAATAAAAAATAAATTATAAAACAATTAATGGCAGCCACGGCCGGCACATGGCTGCCACTAATTGTGCAACGGCTCTAAAAAGAACCGTTTTTAACGGCTCTTTTTAGAGCTGTTGATTTTGACCGGTGTCATGACTCGCCTCAACAAAAGTCAGAGTGCCCTTTGGGAGGGTCATGATGCCACAGACATGGGCGGAAAGAAAACCATGCTTGTTAAGGCGGATGCAGAGATGCTGGTTAAAAATAATTACTTTTAAGTAAAAACAGTTTGGTTTTTTTTATTCGGAAGCTTTTAGATTTTATAATATTGAGAATTTTAAATGCACATGTATTTTGTAAAAATCATGTTTTACAGGGCACTAATACAGATTTCATGCAATTATAATTCAAAAGAGGATGCACATGCATTAATATCAAATTTCAGTACATAAAGTATTTAAATAACCTAACAGTTGTCCATGATAACAGAGAAAATACCTGATTGCAATTATTACATAAAAAAAATATTTGACAGTAAATGAAATGTAAACATAGAACCTGGAACTTTAAGCAGATCGAACACGAGAACCTGGCGGCACTGTCACGAATGCTAAGACAATTCCAAAACAGAAAGAAAAAGCCTCAGAACATTGAAATGAACAGGTGAGCAAAGTAAAAGTAAAGTATGAGCATGAGAAACAAAAATCTACACGTATCAGTTTTTATGAATTAGAGCTACTAAATAAGCCGGGTAGAATAGTCAAACAAAAATAACTGAATTAAGCTTACTCCGGAGTATTACATATAATAGAACAAGTAATATCATAAGTTGTAAACGATGAAGTGTGTAGGTGTTTTGGGTGGGTGTGTACGATTCACACTCAGTTCGGATACAAGTCTTATTAGAAAAACTGCATGCTTATCGTGACCATCGTCACGCCCTAGGCCCGGCTCAAGGAGGCTTGGTGGGTCCCAACTGGTGTAACGCCCCGAAACTCAAAAGAGGGATGGGTGGCGTTTTGAGCCAAGTCTGGATTTTGGTAGAGGTGGTATGGCCTAGGACACAGGCGTGTCCCAGGGGCGTGTCGTGCTCGGGTTCGGCGATGGTCGTGTGGTCGACAAAATTGCAGTCGACGAGTGTCGACCAACGAACACGACCTGAGACACGGGCGTGTCCCAGGCCGTGTCCCGCTCGGGTGTTAGCCAAGTTGTGTCGGGGAGAGACACGGTCTGAGTCCAGACGTGTTCGGGTCCGACACGGGCATGTCAAATTCGATACGGGCATGTCGAATACCCGTGTTCTCCTCGGGTTGGTGTTGGGCTTGTGTCGATGGAAGAACACGCCCAGCTACACGAGCGTGTACTGGGTGACACAGGCGTGTCGAGTGACCGTGTTCTTTTCGGGACGCGGCGGTTTCGGCGTCGAATGAGGCACACGGCCTTGGACACGGGCGTGTCATAAGCCGTGTTGGGCACAAGAAGTTTATTTTCAGGGGGAATCGTGGCCGTTCGTTTCCTTATTTTGGGATCTAACGGCTCAGGCCTCTCCATCCTAGGGTTAAGGTCGGGATTAGGGGTTTAAACCCTCACTTTTCATTGACCTTTCTCTTTCTAAATCCTAGAGAGAAGGGAGAGTAAGGAGGAAGAAGGAAGAGGGAGATCCGGTCGCCGGAGGAGATTCAGAGCGCCAAATCGCAAACCGAGTCCAGATACGCGGAGGCGAGATCATCGCGGTGCTTTTCATCCGTGTGGATTCCCATGGCGCCGAAGAGGAATGCTAGGGTAACGATTCTCATCTTGAGCATGTGAAGCTCTTCTTCTTTTGCATAGGAAAACCCTCTCCCGCGAGTGTGCGACGAGTTTGTGGTGTTCCTTGGGGTAGATATGTAAAGTCCCCCTTATTTAGAGTCCGGAATCGTAGTACGGACATAGGCATGATGTGTGAAGCCTACCCGAACATGTTGGTCTGGATCGATGATGATTTGCTATGCATGATAGCCAGAGAAGACTCCGTGCCTTTTGTTGTTTTCGGGTTTCTACGTGGTAGATTGCAACAGGGATCCTTGGGGATTAACTCCAAGACGCACCCAGAAAATTGGGCGGAAACGCATTTCTGCCATCTTGGTGGCCTGGAAGCCAACCTTGAACATAACTGGGTTATGTGCTTGTGTGATCGATTTTAGAATCCGGGAGAAGCTTGGCTCGCGCGCTCGTCTTAAGTTTGACAGTGCGGTGTGAGCAACGGGCAAGTGAAAACGGACCCGGGCTATGTAGTTTGGTGACAGATACCTGAAAAAGGGACTGGCCACTTGCATAGTCGTGCGAGCCTTAGGCTTAGGTCGGAAAGGCTAAATGCTCACGAGATTTGTCGTCCAAGGGATGGTGGTGAGACCGTAGTTTTGACCGGGTTCATCGAGTTAGTGCATGAGAGCACGGGGTGTGTGGCCGTGTGAGCCTGCACCTGTGATGTTGTGTTTATTCACTATATTGCTTGTTACGCTAACAAGTGCATGGAAGGAGCTTTGACGCCCCGAGTTTGGGGGCGGAATCGTTATAATTTGGTCGGCTTTAGCTGACCGTTATTCTTGTTTGCCACCGTTGCGGTGAATTGTGCTTGCAGGTGCTGCAGAGCCGAGTGGCAAATAGCGGGCCAAAGCCCATATTACTGAGCCGACCCTCGAAGGCCTTGTTTGTTTACTTGTTTAATTCATGTGTGGCAGGCATGCGAGCCGAAGTTTGTAAGACACTGTTTAAAATTTAGTGAACTATTGTAAGGTCCATAAGGTCAGTACTTTTAGTACTTTGTATTTCATTCCTGCTGGGTTTTTGTTAATGGACATTCATGCTTGTGCCTGGGTTCTTACTTTTGCAACTTAATAAATTGCTTCAGCTAGATGCTCTGTGCAGGACGTTGTGATTGGAAGGATGGTTTCATCTAGTAACCCACCAGTATGGCGTCGGGCCCCGGCCGGACCTACTGCTATATGCTATGTGACGGATATGGGTGTTACAACTGGCACCGTAAAGGCTGCAACCCAAGTGACCACAACACGTTTCAATGTTTGTTTATGATATTATGAGTTACATGATTCACACTTTAGGTGATTTCTAACATATCAAGACAAGTTACAAATTTAGTGATTTAGATGTACAAGAGTTGAGTTACAAACACGACAAGAGAATAATCGAGTTATAAAATAATATTCACTCAAGTCTTAGAATCAAACCTAAGAAACAGAATTCGATGATACAAGGAAAACTAGATCGAGAGTTTTGAGCCTCGCGGGTTCGAGAGGTTAATGTCATAATAACAAGAAGATTTATCGAGTATATTGTAGGTGTAAGATGACATACATCCGGTCAGAGATATCAAGTACTTACCTAGGGTAAATCATTTTTTGACACAAGTATTTTCCAAGTAAAAATGTGTATTACGAGCATGATATATCAAAACACTAATCACATACTTGCTAACCAGGATTCGTTATAATTATTATCATGACACTTACTGCTCGTGCTCAATATTCTATTATTCTTCTCATTATTCATCAAATGAGATCAAACCATTCACCCTAGTAAATATCCAAATAAAATCATTCATCTAAGTGTATATCTATGTAAGACTCGCTCATAATCACACATTCATGTAATTCCAAACATATTAAACCCTAAATTATTAACTTATCAGACTGGATATTCAAGATTTAAACGTATTGACAAACCAAACATTATAGGGTGAAATCATAGAATCGTAAGAACAGACAAAACAATTATGATACAAATGCATTTAACAGATCAATATATACAGAAATGCAGTCATAAATCAGAGAACAGGGGCATTAATTTAAATTTGATGCTTGCAAAAGAAAGAAGGATCTCTACTTGTCTTAAAAAAGCTGAAATTGACAGCGGCAGCTAAGCGGCGTAAGCAAAAATAGAAACCATATTTGAACCTGTTTAAGAACAATGAAATTGACAATGACCTAATAAGAAACACAATGCTAGCACGAGCAATTATATTACAAGGCCAAAATCACGAGAGAAAGCGATTTACCTCCCTCAAAAGTGAGGGGAGAGGAGGCACCACGCAAAAATGAAGACTTGACGACGCTCGATTAGGGGAAACCCTAAATCGGAGAGGGGCTGGAGAAATCCCACCACTTGAATCGAGGAGGGGCATCAGAAATCACGAATATAAAATGATTAGATGATTATAAGAGGGGCAAAAATCATAAATCACAAGATATACACAAATTTGGAGGCAAATAATAGTAAAGGATATAATAAAATCTGAATAAAGGAGAATGGAGGGAGAATCTTATCAATACGGACCAAAACTGAGCCCAAGGAGGAGATGGAAGGAAACCCTAGTTGTTCCTCGCCGCAAATCTCGGCCAAAAAGGAGAGGAAGCGGCTGCCAGAGGAAGAGGAGGCGAGATCTAAAGTTGACGACCCCCTAGGAGGAAGAAGGTGTCTGTCTTGCTAATCGAAGGAGGAGGAGAAGAAGGGGAAGGCTTGAAACTGCCGGCCCTTGAGAGGAATCAGAAACTACAACACTTTTTGATCATGGTAAGAAGAGGTCGACAACTTCGAGAGATTAAGCAGGAGGAGGCGGCGACCTGAGATGGAGGAGTAAGAGGAGGCACTGACATCGGCCATGGCAGGAGGTGCAGGAGGCACGAGCGGAGGTGGCATAAGGAACAAGAGACGGGATCGGGAGTCGGCGCAGGAGCGAAGGCGGAATCAGGAGCGGGACATCGCGCGAGAGCAGTGGCTTGCACTGGAGCCGGGATCGGGAAACCCTAGACACATCGGGTTTCGGCTTGCGGGAAATATATGGATCGGGAGAGGGCTGGCCGGTTATATTGGAGGGAGTAGATTAGGTTATTTATTATTATTATTATAACATATATTAAAACTGGGTTGTTACAACCGGTCCCGGTCCGGGACCGATCTTTGAGGGGAAACGGGGGACCCCTGGGACCGATCCAGGATCAGATCAGTCCTAACCGGTACCGGTCCCAACCGGATCGGTTAGGACCGGTTTTTTTGTGCACCCGTACTCCAAATCAAGATTTTTGTAGTGAATCAATTTTAAATTTCCAAAAAAATAAAAATGTTCATGTATACAAATAAATCATTTCAATAAAAAATTAAATCTACTCTTTTGGTTCTTATTAAGTTGATTTAAATCAAATAATTTTTCAAATAATAATATCAATCTATGTTGTTTTAGTTTTCCTCTGCAGATAAAGTTGAAATATAATTGTTGTAGGTCATTAAGGGCTCTTACAGACTGGTCGTAGCTTAGGAGTGATGGTGGGTCCATTGATCCCAATGTGTTAGATTTGTAAGAAGTCAAACAGGTCAATGGTATACATATAGTTATATTTGATGTATGTTTAAGTTCATGCATACAGGTTGGTCTTTGTCACAATGATTGGACATATAGTTCAAGAGACAATGACAGGTGGACTCAAAGTGATAGGCTGGAAATTCAGGAAAATGCCAAAGTCCAGAAGCGTTGAGTGAGGCAAGCTCACTCAACGTCATACAGCTAATAGCGTTGAGAGAAGACTGGCAGTCAAAGCTTATAGTATTGAAAAGACAGAAATATGGCTAAGTCCACAAGCGTTGAATGAGCTCAACTCACTCAATGCCATATGGCCAGAATCGTTGAGTCAAAGATATCATGTAAAAGCCTAAGCAGTGGAAGTCAAAAAATCGACTAAGTCCAGAAGCATTGAGTGAAGCTTCATCACTCAACGCCATGCTGAGTCTGTCAACGCCAAACTTCAGCAAGAAGGCAAGATTGCAAAAATTCAGGCTAAGTATAAAATCGTTGAGTGAAGCTTATACACTCAACGCTCTCAACGCCATCAGGCAAAAAGCTGAAGAATATGGCCAAGGAAAAAAGCATTGAGTGAGGCGTATATACTCAATGCTCTTAATGCATAGCATAACTGAAATATTTCCAAGTCCAGATTCGTTGAGTATGACCTATTCACTCAACGCCTAGCAGAGCTGAAGAAAATTCTAAGTCTAGAATCGTTGAGTATTGCTTATCCACTTTTCGTCGAGCTGAGCTTTAAGTTCGTCAAACTCATCTTTCACTTGTTCGTCGACCTGAGGATTTGTGGAATGATGCTTGATTTTGTCGAACTGAGTTCAGAGTTCGTCGAACTCAGCTTTCACTTGTTCGTCGACCTGAGGATTTCTGGAATGATGCTTGATTTCGTCGAGCTGAGCTCTGGGTTTGTCGAACTGAGTTTTGAGTTCGTTGAACTGAGGATTTCTGAAATGATGCTTGATTTTTCTAAGTCTAGAATGATGTTGACGTCAGCAAAGTCAACAAGTCAACGAATTTCAGATTCGTTATTTAAATGCTACAAATCGGTATTAACGTCCTCGTCAGTCTACAATGAATCTTAATTTGATTAAGCTGAGGTTTTAACCACCGTTAAAACTGGGACACGTGTCAATCATCTCACAAATTGACGAGATTATAAATAGCAGATGAGATTGAGATCAAATTAATTTTCTGATTAACATTCTAAAAACGTGAAGCGGGAGTTCGTCGTCTTCATCCGCAATTATTACAGAACCAAGAACTTCAAATTGATAAATCTGAAGGGTTTTTGAGTTCATTGGAGCAATTAACATCTGATACAGCAAGTACAGTGGATCTCTCTGAGGAAGACAAAAAAGTCTAGGCAAGCCCTAGCTGAAGTTGATTCACGATCCAAGCCGAGCCAAATCTGAAGATCTTTCTCTGGATCATTGAAGAAGAAGATATCTGCACAGAGTTTTCTCTAGACAGAATGAGAGGAAGAGCAATTCATTTCCTTCCAATTAAGGTTAGCTAATTGAAGACATACATTCTTAATCTTCCCCCTTCATCAGCAAGAACATCATCAAAGTCCTAAGGAACTTCTAGCACAAGCCGCAAATAGTCGAAGATTGTCATTCTTGTTATTGGGAAGCAGATAGGGCTGAGATTTACTTAGCCCAGGAAGAAATTGACTCAGAGAATAATTTCTCTTGAGTCAAATCAACAACTCTTTCAAAATCAGTGGATCTGTGATAGATCTGTGTTGAGGCCTAGATTGATTAGGCTGTGTGAAAGATCTATGAGATCTTATTGTAAATCCTAAATTATAAAGGCTGTGATAAGGATCTGTGAGATCTGTATTAGGGATGTGGGCCTGTGATTGGATCCCTGCGTGGATCAGTGTGGGGATGTTTCTCCCATCTTATGTAAAGGGCAGTTGTGCCTGTATTTGGTTGTCAGGAGATTGATAAGTGGAGGGCTGTGAGCCAGTATTGTAAGTCTCAGTGGAGACTGACTGATCCGGTGGGATCGTGCTGTAATCTCTGAGGAGTCATCGTTTTTGGAGAAGAGCCTTGTCTAACATACTATTAGAAAGGCGGAGAGAGATAGTGGATGTACCCATACACTGAGGAATCACTATAAAAATCTGGTGTGTTGTGTCTTGTGTTTTGTTGTGCTGATTATTGTGTTCTTGAAAGCTGAATTAAGTATACACAGGATGACATAAGTCATAGAAGATTTTAAAGAACCTTAAAAGACTATAATAACCTATTCACCCCTCCTCTAGGTGATTAGCTACCCTTATAATCAAAGGCTTTCAAGTGGTATTAGAGGGAGATTACTCAAGAAAATACTTAACAGTCTGAGGAGATCTCCAGGGTAGCTGTCAGAAGGTTAAGATGGGTTTAGGAGAGAATCACAAAGAGTTTGGATCCATGAAACTTCCTCTCTATAAGAAGGAGAATTTTGGCATATTGAAGGAAAGAGTCAGATTGTTCATGGAAGCATCTGATCCTAGGATCTATATCACAGTTCAAGAAGAACCCTTCATCCCAATGAAGACATCTGCCCTTGATGCAAATCTTCAGACTCCAAAGAAGTACACTGAAATGACTAAAGATGAATTCATCTTAGCAACAATGGATAAGAGGGCACAAAACATCATAATTAGTGCCATAGATGACTCCACTTTTCAAAACCTAGTGCACTGCAAGACCTTAAAAGAAATGTGGGACACCTTGATAGTGTATATGGAAGGTACTAAGGAAGTAAGAGATGATAGAAAGTCATTGCTAAATTAAGAGTATGAAGCTTTCAGACAGATCATGGAGGAGACCATAACTAGCTATTATGAAAGATTCTTCATGACAGTTAATGAGCTAAGGACCTATGGCAGGGCCTTTAGTAATTATGAGCTAAATGATAAGTTTCTTAGGTCTCTTACTAGAGACTGGGACACTAAGATATGTGCCATTAGAGAAGTGGCAAAGTTGGCAGATACTCCACCATCCATACTGTTTGGTAAGCTGCTTTTATATGAGATGTAGCTGACAACAAGGAAGGGGGAAGAGAAGACTAGCAGAGGCCAGACCAAAGAAACTACTGTGGCCTTCAAGGCAGATAGCTCCAAGAGAAGCAAGGAGAAGAATCCTTCTCCCTTAAGAAGACTAGTTGAGTCAGAAGATTCAGATCAAGAGGAATCATGTTATAACATGTCTGATGAGGAGTTTGCTGCATTCTCAAAGTAGTTTATCTGATGAAAAAGAAGGGATGGAGGAGCAAACCAACCTCTTCCTTCCAGCACAAAGAGGACTACTACAAAAATAAGAAGAAACCCTCCAAAGAGGGCAGGTATGATCCAAAACCTGGTAAATATTTTTCTAAAAAGGTTGTTTGTTTCTGTTGCAGCAAGTCAGGTCATGTTGTGGCTTATTGTCCTGAGAAGAAAGAAGCTGGTGAAAAAAATCATCACCATAAGAGAAGCAAGAAGGAGAAAACCTTCATTGCTAAGAGGGAGAAAAGTTGGACTAAGTCTTCCTCATCAGAATCAGAAGAGGATGATGAAGCCTACATTGGGCTGATGGCAAGATCACATAAAGAATCCTGCCAGGATCAACCTGGACCATCTAAGGTACACTCTTAATCCAACTTTTTATCCAAGTCTAAGTATGTGACTAGTCCAGATTCAAGTGCTTCTTCATCAAGAGATGAAGATGGCTCTGAATTAGAGGAAAACAGAAATCAAATGATTGAAAGATATATTGAACTTCTGGAAGCATTCAGAAGGAGTAAGCTGCTGACCAAACAGTAGGCTCAGGATTGCATCTCTGAAGCTTGCTAATTGCCAGCATTCTGAAACAGCAACTTTGCTAGAGCAGAAAATTAGGGAAGTTAGCTAGCTGAAGAATATTACTGTTATTCAGATGAGCACCATAACTTTTAAGAATGATCATATCAGGAATCTAGAAGGTAAACTGCAAAAGGAGAAGGAGCTAGTGGCTAAGTTTTCAAAACCATGTACTGTGTTGCCCTTGATAGATTCCTTCTCCTCCCAAAAGGATAAGAAAGGGATAGGCTTCAAACGAAAACCTAGAGCTGGTAATTCTAAAAGGAAGAACAAAGCTATTCACCACTATGGTGGTAGGAATGGCAAGGATGCTAGTGTAAGATCCCGACTTTTATTGGGCCGCCAGAGCCCCGGTGGGCCCAATAAAAGTGGCTCAGACCCTACCCATGACCCGGTGGGAGGTAACCCTAGACAGGGTATCAAGCTAGAGAAATCTATTTTGAGTTCTGTATGTTCATGTAGCCTTGTATAGTTAATACGAGTGCATTGGAACTCATTCCGTAGAATTTCGAGATCATACGGTGGATTTGGCCATTCCTCGCAGAACGTCGCGAAAATGAGATTTTTGGATATTGACGTAGAGAACTTCGATTTGAGTTTTGTCAATTCCTATGACTTCGTATAGTTGATGTGAACGCATCAGAACTCGTTGCGCCGCGATTCGAATCCTAACGACAGAATTGGATATTTTGACCGTTTTAACGCGCTGCGATGCGCAGATTTCGGACTTTCGCCAAACGGACTCCGATTCGACCCCAGTTAGTGGCGTTGGGCTTGTGTGGTCAATACGAAGTCAATAGAAGTCATTCTGGCCATTTTCGACGACAATTGGTCAACCCGTGGTCAAATCAAACATAGTTGTGCACTGAAAAGCATACGTACACCAATTGTGACACGACACCCAAACTTTAACCCGACCCCGACGACTTGGACCCACTTTGACTTTGACCAGCAAGGGGGACCCCCTAGGGTTGACTTGGTCAAACCCCCCTAAAAATCCACTTTTTGAAATTCTCTCCAAATGGGCCCCCCCTTCATAATCACTTAGGGCCTTGCCCTCACCCACCTTGGGCCCCTCCCAACCAGCAAGGAGCCCCTAAGGCAAGTAAAGGCCCACAAACCCCATACTCTCCTCTCCCCCTGTCTTTCTTCACCATGGAGGCCCAAGCCCATGGGGCTTTCCCCTATTCCCCACATGGGGAATATGTGGACAGCTGGAGGGTGGTGATTAATCCCTCCTTAAGGAGGGATTAATCCTACATTGTCAAAGGGGGGATAACCCTTCCCCCAATCCTATAAAAGGACCCTCCCCTAATCCTCCTCACAGCTCTCAGAGCAGCCCCTCCCCCTACCCACCTGGCCGGAGCCCTAGCTCGCCAGGAAAGCCAACTCGAAGCTTCTCTACCACCTTCCACCGCCATTAATGGTGGAACTCGCCGGAGGCTGCCAAGCGCCCCCAACACAGGTAGAAACCATCCCTCTCCCTCCTCCCTATCCTTTGGATGTTTTGCATGTGAGCTCCGGCGGCCGGAGCGCCGCCGCCGTCCCCCCCTCTCCACCGTTCGAAATAATAAAGAATAGCTCCGACGGCGACAGACCGCCTGAGGGAGCGCCCACCACCGACGGGTTGGCCAGTGGCGGAGCCATGGCCGGCCAGGGGCGGAGAAGACCCACAAGGGTGGTTTTCTTTTTTTTTTTTGGTACAGGTGTTTCGGGGGGGGGGGGGAGATGAAATAAAAAAAACATATATATATATATATATTATTATAATATTTATAAATATTATAATATTAGAATGAGTTTTATTTTTCAGAGACTAAATGAGGGCCCGGATGAAAATGTTTTGAACATAAAAATTATTCCCCTTGATGAGGGCAGTCTCCAAATTTTTTTTGAGATTTTTTGGAGATGATTTGATATTTTTAAAAGCCCAAATAAAATTTCTTTGGTCAAATTAAAGGCTCCAAACTCTTTGAAAAATTATGAAATTTTTCTAGGCTTACTTTAATCCCTCTTAGAAGTTGTGGTGGGATCATGATAATAAGATTTGATATTTTTCCCAAATTATGGAAGCCTACGGTCGCGCTCAGTATTTATTATACTCGTTTTCTCCGAAAATGAAAATTGGAGCACGCGACTATCCTCTCTAATTTGAATAATATATTAAAATTGTCATATAGACGAGAGTGGCCGAGGCAAGTGACAAAGCTCCGTGTGTTCCGAGACGCTGTGAATCCGTCGAGCGTCTCGACTCTCGGGCGATCTGGGCACGCTCGGAAAGTGAGAGTACGAGTAGTGAGTTGCAAATTATACTCGATAAATAATGAGGGTGTAACTCCTGATAAGTCCCTGATCCGATTAAGTCGTGATTAATAAAACACAACCAAATCATAATCGGACTTTAATAATGGGTGAAACCTAAGGAAACTTCCTGAGAACAGAAATGGATCTGAAGCCTCCTGAATGGAGTGATTGGACTACTAACCTTTTCTTTATATTTTACTCCAGTCTCGTACTGGTCAAGTATTTTTATTCAGCTCTACTCTAGTCTCGTACTGGTCAAGTACTTTCAATTCAGCTCTACTCCAGTCTCGTACTAGTTAAGTATTTTTATTCATCTCTACTCCAGTCTCGTACTGGTCGAGTACTTTCAATTCAGCTCTACTCCAGTCTCGTACTGGTCAAGTACTTTTTATTCAGCTCTACTCCAGTCTCGTACTAGTCAAGTACTTTCAATTCAGCTCTACTCCAGTCTCGTACTTGTCAAGTACTTTTAATTCAACTATACTCCAGTCTCATACTGGTCAAGTACTTTCAAATCAGTACTACTCCAGTTTTCGTACTAGTCATATTTCATTACAGCACTTTAAATAAGCAGCATAATCACCGCACTTGCCCTTAGTGCATCTTATTATTATAATCCCTGGTCCTGCTCTGACGAGCAGTCGTTAATAAGGTTGAGCCTTAGTTGGGGCTAACCGGAGTTGAGGTACTCCTCTAGGTCTAGCTCCAAATAATGCGCTCCCACGCTCCTTGACGAAAGTAGAGCTGAGCGTCGCCGCCCGAAGTTAAGCCTACTAGGGCAGGCTGACGTATATCCAGTGTGTATTATGATTGCTTTTTGTTTGATTGTTTGTAAATTGCTTATGGTGAAATAGTGGCGGGTCAGTCCCTCCCACAAACCGTTCGTACCGGTGTGGGAAGGTCGACGACTCAAGGCGATAGGGAGATGGGTACCATGGGTGACCAGCCGTTCTATTTTTCCCCGTTGAGTTTTCCTCCGCTGGTAAGCAAAAACGATTCGTCAAATGTTGCTCAGATCCAAGAGTACACAATGTTATATGTTAGGTACTGGGGTTGTACGGTACGATCACCCCCAGAAGTGGCAGGACTGGCCACTGTCACCGACGACCACATCGGTGAGGCCCGCGGGGCTCGCTACCCTACTGGAAACTAAAGCGGTCCAAACTATGTTGACATAGGGTTTGTGTGCGCGGCTGTGAATACCAGCGATAGAATACAGGATGTGAAAACCTGATGTGCTGATGTGCTAGTGGAGCCTTGTTATAACTGATTTATATTGCTGCTGTTTTTCCCCAGTTATACTATCCTGCACTTTTTTATAGTTGCTCCTAGGTATACATATATGAAATGTTGTGTTAATCCTCTCTTGCTTCGGTTATTTACTTCTGTTGGGTGGGTGTGTGCTCGTCCCCGGGATATGGATCCGGAGAGGGGATTTGTTTCCAATTAGTTCTGTGACTAATGTTTATCTAAATAACCATTCACAGGAAATGGAGCATCGTAGTTACCCGCCGCCACAAGAGATTATGCCAGTGGCTTGAACTACTTGAGCAGATGCACCCCCGACGTCCTCGGAGTTTAGAGATGTGAGTATCGCCGAGCAGCATAGGTAGAGAGAGTGTGAGGATTATATGTAGTACTTGTAAAGCCCACATGCTTATATAAATACTTAGACTTCGGCTCTAGAACCTCTGTATTATCATATAATATGTTATATAATCTACAGTGGTTTCCTGTTAATGCTTCCGCTATACTCTGATAGGTTGTGAATGTTGTGATTTAAGCCGAGCAAGGCGGCCAACTAGTGTTTACATAGGGTGGATAGTTTCCCCTAAGGAGTACTGGGTAGACGTCTTGGGCCAGTAGTACCCCTCCGTCCCGACCCGGGCAAAAGGTTAGGGGGGTACTAAAGTTAGTGCCTACAAGGCAGCTCATAAGTAGGTCCAAATGGCCCATCCTGGACCATTTGTGTTTGGTTCACCAGCCCCAACACTCAAGGAAAAGGCTGCTGATATACCTGCTGGACTGAGAGCTACTAACAGCAATGTCGTTAAACCAGCTCTTAAAAGAAGGTACAATATCTATGAGTGCTGGTGTTGTGGCAAAGTGGGCCACTATGTCATTGATTGCTGGCACAATAATAATGTACAGAGAGCTAATGATGTCTTACCTGTCAGAAAAGCTGCAGGCAGACATATTCATTTTTCAGCCTAACATGCACCTATGACATAACTCAGCTATCAACCCGAGTAGGATATAGCCTGGGACATGCCCGTGTCTCAGGCCGTGTTCGCTATTCAACGATCGTCAACTGCAATTTTATCGACCACACGGCCATCGTCGAACCCGAGCATGACACGCCCCTGGGACACGCCCGTGTCCCAGGCTGTGTGACCTCTACCAAGTCCCAGACTTGGCTCAAAATGCCACTCGTCCCTCTTTTGAGTTTCGGGGCGTTACACAGACAAAAGCTTCCTTCAAAAGCATTGAGACTAAATATCCTGTGAGATGTTTATACCTCTTGCATACGGACTTGTTTGGTCTAATGCCAGTTCATAGTCTAGGTAGGAAGGTCTACACCTTTGTAGTGATTGATGACTTTTCCAGATTTGTTTGGGTATTCTTTTTGAAGAAAAAGTCTGAAACCCCAAATGTCTTCAAGACATTTATCATGTAAATACAGAATGAGCTGAACAGTACTGTGATCAAAATCAGAAGTGACCATGAGACTGAGTTTCAGTCTGAATGCATGACAATAATCTGTGAACATCATGAGATTCAGCAAGAGTTTTCCTCTCCAAGAACACCCCAACAAAATTGGATAGCTGAGAGGAAGAATAGAACTCTCATAGAGGCTGGTAGAACACTACTAAATGTCACTTCTCTCCCAGAATATTTCTGGGCTGAGACTGTAAATATAGCTTATCATGTCCTTAATAGGGCTTCTATTACCAAGAGCCACAATAAGACTCTCTATGAGATTATGAAGGGTAGGAAACCAAACATTGCATATCTCAGAATTTTTGGGAGCAAGTGTTTTGTGCTCAACAATGGGAAATCCTATAAAACTAAGTTTGCTGCCAAAGCCTATGAGAGGATATTTATTGGGTACAACAATCATAGTAAGGCTTATAAGATATACAACTTGACAAGTCAAGTTATAGAGGAGTCAATTAATGTAATGTTTGATGAAACAAATATGATTAACAATGAGTTGTTATGCTCTACTTCTAGTTTTACATGTACTGAACTAGTGTTGAAAAAGCTCACTCTCAAAAGAAATGGAAAAGATGCTCCAATAATGCAAGACCAAGTAGAGGGTGTGTGCATTCCAGAGGAAGCACAAAGATCACAGGAAGTGGATGAAGATCAACATCATGAAGAACATGATATTGAAGCAATACTGCCTCTAGCAGTAAGACATCTGAGGGATCATCCAGACCATCAGATTATTGGTGATGCAAGATAAGGAGTAGTGACAAGGAGCAGATATCTCAACACAGTAACGTACTCTTACTTCCTGTCACAGGTTGAACCTAAGAAATTTGAAGAGGCTAACCAAGACCAGTTTTGGATTGGAGCTATGCAAGAGGAATTGAACATGTTTAAAAGATGTAAGGTCTGGAAGCTGGTTCCCAGACCTCAAGGACATAATGTTATTGGAACTAAGTGGATCTATATGAATAAACTTGATGAAAATGGAATTATAGTTAAGAATAAAGTTAGACTGGTGGCTTAGGGGTACAAACAAGAGGAAGGTGTTGACTTTGATTAAACTTTGGCCCTGTAGCAAGACTAGAAGCTATCAGATTATTTCTTTCATATGTTGCATTCCAATGGTTCAGAGTCTATCAGATAGATGTGAAATCAGCATTTCTGAATGGAGATTTGAAAGAAGAAGTCTATGTGGAACAACCTCCAGGTTTTGTTGTTCCTTACCATACTGATTTTATTTATAGACTAATGAAAGCTCTATATGGGCTAAAGCAAGCCCCTAGAGTTTGATATGAAACATTGTCAAGCTTCCTCATGGAAAAAAATTCTCAAGGGGGAAGATAGAGAAGACCCTATTCATTAGAGAATCTAAGGGTAAGATCATCCTAGTCCAGATATATGTTGATGGCATTATCTTTGGATCTACTGATGATAACCTTTGCAGGAAGTTTGCCAAACTCATGTAAGGGAAGTTTGAGATGAGTAGCATGAGTGAACTTAAGTTTTTCTTGGGTATCCAAGTAAGACTGACTGACAATGGAATATCCATATCACAGTCTAAGTTTACCATGAAGTTAATTAAGAAATTTGGAATGGAGAATGCTTCCACCATGAAAACTCCCATGGGATCAAATATGTCATTAGACAAAGATGAGGCAGGGAAACTTGTTGATCAAACTTTGTATAGAGGGATAATTGGTTTTCTTTTATACCTCACTACTAGTAGGCCAGACATCATGTATGCTACATGTATCTGTGCTAGATATCAGGCATGCCCTAAAGAGACTCATTTCTCGGCTGTTAAGAGAATTTTGAGATATCTAAAGGGCACACCAGGTCTTGGCCTATGGTACCCTAGGAATAGGGATTTTGAGCTAATTGGCTATTCAGATGCAGACTTTGCAGGCTGTAGAGAGGACAGAAAAATTACATCAGGTTTCTATCAGTTTTTGGGTAGAAATCTAGTGTCCTGGAGCAGCAAGAAGCAGACTAGTGTATCTATTTTTACTGCAGAATCAGAATATATAGCTGCAGGAAGCTGCTGTGGATTCATCATCAACTCTAGGATTATAACCTCTAGATAAGTAAAAGTTCTTTGTTTTGTGATTCTACAAGTGCATTCTATATAGCTAGGAATCCTGTATCACATAGCAGGACTAAGCACATAGAGATTAGATATCATTTTATAAAAGAACATGTGGAATGTGAGGATATTAGTCTTGAGTTTGTCCCAACAGACAAGCAAGTGGCTTATATTTTCACAAAGTAACTAGATGAAGCAAAGTTCAACACCTTCAAATTTGAATTGAGTATGTTGAATTTGGTATAGCTTCATTTGTTCTTATTGAGGGGGAGCAAGTTAAGCTCTAGGTATTTCTCTGCTCTCAAATAGGGGGAGTAGATAGCATACTGCTCCTAAGCTATTTCATAGAAGTCAAAAAGGGGGAGAAGTAGTACAAGAACAAAATAGCAAGGGGGAGTAGCAGTAACAAAGTAGCAGCTATAGGAAAGGCTTCACAGGTGAAGCAGCTTGTAGCAACAGAATGCAACAAAGCAGGGGGAGCACAAGGGAAAATGTGGTAACAATGGAAAATATGGTAACTCAATGTGGTCACTCTTGCTGCTCTTAGATTAATAAAATTTTAATATTTTTGTTATTTATGTTAGTGTATATCATTGACAAAGAATTCTCAAGTGGTGTTTTGACTTCTTCAAATAGGGGGAGATTATTGGGTCCATTGATCCCAATATCCTAGATTTGTAAGAAGTCAAATAGGTCAATGATATATACATAGTTATATTTGATGTATGTTTAAGTTCATGCATACAGGTTGGTGTTTGTCACAATGATTGGACATATAGTTCAAGAGACAATGATAGGTGGACTCAAATTGATAGGCTGGAAATTCAGGAAAATACATAAGTCCAGAAGCTCACTCAACGCCATACAACTAATAGCACTGAGAGAAGGCTGACAGTCAAATCTTACAGTATTGAAAAGACAGAAATGTGTCTAATTCCATAGGCGTTGAATGAGCACAACTCACTCAATGGCATATGGCCAGAATTGTTGAGTCAAGGATATCATGTCAAAGCTTAAGCAGTGGAAGTCAAAAAATCGACTAAGTCCAGAAGCGTTGAGTGAAGCTTCATCACTCAATGCCATGCTGAGTCTGTCAACGCCAAACTTCAGCAAGAAGGCAAGATTGCAGAAATTCAGGCTAAGTATAAAATTTTTGAGTGAAGCTTATACACTCAATACTCTCAACGCCATTAGGCAGAAAGCTGAAGAATATGGCCAAGGCAAAAAACATTGAGTGAGGCATATACACTCAATGCTCTTAATGCCTAGAAGAGCTGAAATATTTCCAAGTCCAGATTCATTGAGTATGGCTTATTCACTAAATGCCACTCAACGCCTAGCAGAGCTGAAGAAAATTCTAAGTCCAGAATCATTGAGTATTACTTATCCACTTTTCGTCGAGCTGAGCTTTGAGTTCGTCGAACTGAGTTTAGAGTTCGTCGAACTCAGCTTTCACTTGTTCGTCGACCTGAGGATTTCTGGAATGATGCTTGATTTCGTCGAACTGAAATCAGAGTTCTTCGAACTCAGCTTTCACTTGTTCGTCGACCTGAGGATTTCTGGAATGATGCTTGATTTCGTCGATCTGAGCTCTGGGTTTGTTGAACTGAGTTTTGAGTTCGTCGAACTAAGGATTTCTGAAATGATGCTTGATTTTTCTAAGTCCATAATGATGCTGGCGTCAGCAAAGTCAACAAGTCAATGAATTTTAGATTCGTTATTTAAATGCTGTAAATCAACATTAACGTCGCCGTCAGTCTATAGTGAATCTCAATTTGATTAAGCTGAGGTTTTAACCACCGTTAAAACTGGGATACGGGTCAATCATCCAATAAATCAACGGGATTATAAATAGCCGCTGAGATCGAGATCAAATCAATTTTCTGATTAACATTCTAAAAACGTGAAGCAGGAGTTCGTCGTCTTCATCCGCCATTGTTACAGAACTAAGAACTTCAAATTGATAAATCTGAAGGGTTTCTGAGTTTACTGGAGCAATCAACATCTGCTACAGCAAGTATAGAGGATCTCTCTAAGGAAGACGAATCAGTTTAGGCAAGCCTTAACTGAAGTTATTTCACGATCCAAGCCGAGCCAAATCTGAAGATCTTTCTCTGGATCATTGAAGAAGAAGAAGATATCTGTACAGAGTTTTCTTTGGACAAAAAGAGAGGTAGAGCAATTCATTTCCTGCCAATAAAGGTTAGTTGATTGAAGACATACATTCATAATCTTCCCCCTTCATCAGCAAGAACAAGATCAAGGTCCTGAGGAACTTCCAACACAAGCCGCAGATAGTCGAAGATTGTCATTCTTGTTGCTGGGAAGCAGATATGGCTGAGATTTATTTAGTCTGCGAAGAAATTGACTCAGAGAATAATTTCTCTTGAGTCAAATCAACAACTCTTTCAAAATTAGTGCATTTGTGATAGATCTGTATTGAGGCCTAGATTGATTAGGCTGTGTGAGAGATCTGTGAGATCTTATTGTAAAGCCTAAATTATAAAGGCTATGAGAAGGATCTGTGAGATCTGTGTTAGGGTCGCGGGCCTGTGATTGGATCCTTGTGTGGATCAGTGTGAGGCTGTTTCTCCCAGCTTGTGTAAAGGGCAGTTGTGACTGTGTTTGGTTGTCAGGAGATTATTGAGTGGATGACTGTGAGCCAGTGTTGTAAGTATCAGTGGAGACTGACTGATCCGGTGGGATCGTGCTGTAATCTCTGAGGAGCCATAGTTTTTGGAGAATAGTCTTGTCTAACATACTGTTAGAAAGGCAGAGAGGGACAGTAGATGTACCCATACATTGGGGAATCACTATAAAAATCTGATGTGCTGTGTCTAGGGCTGATATCGAGTCGAGTTCGAGCGATTTTGGCTCAGCTCGAAATTGAAATTTTTGACTCGAACTCGGCTCGAAATCAAAATTGATTTCGAGTCGAGTCGGCTCGACTCGAAATGACTCGATTCCGAGTCGGCTCGAAATCAAATCGAGTCGGCTCGAAATCAAATCGGGTCGGCTCGAAATTGAGCAATTTTTCATTTTATTCCTAGTTTGCTCAAAATTAAATTGGGCAACCAATAAATTTAGCAAATAAAACACTTAAAGCCTTCATTTTTTTATTTAGTATTAAATTTTGTTATTTTTAATCTTAAAATAAGAATATATTAATAAATACATAATTTTTTTAATTAATTCGAGTTTGATGGGTACCCCCTAATTTATAGAGGATTATCTTAACAACCGCGCGCCAGATCCCATGAACGCGCGCCAGATCCCATTACCGCGCGGCGGATCCAAACCAGCGCGGATCCAAACCACCGCACACCGGATCCCAACTCCCGCGCGCCAGATCATGCAACCACCGTGCGCCGGATCCCGCAACCGCCACGCAGTAAATCGCAACCTCCACCGTCGCCGTCTTTACGGGCGGCCGATGCCCGGCCACCCATGGCCGGCTGCCCCCCCTTGCGGTCGGCGGCCGCAACCCATGGCCGGCGGCCGCAACCCATGGCCGGCGGCCGCAACCCATGACCGGCTACCCCCCTTGCGGCCGGCGGCCGCGGCCGGCCACCCCCCTTTTCGCAGCCGGCGGCCTCGGCCGGCCGCCCCCATGTGGCCGGCGGCCGCGGCTAGCCGCCCCCTTTGCGGTCGACGGCCTCGGCGGCGGCCGCGGCCGGCCGTGGCTGGCCACCCCCTTGCGGCCGGCGGTCGCGGCCGGCCGCCTCCTCGCAGCCGGCGGCCTTGGCCGGCCACCCAGGATCGGCCGCCCGCGGCCGGCCACACCCTCCCTCGGGCGGACGCCGGCCGGTGCGCCCGACCACCATCGTAGGCCGACCCTCTCTCCACCGTCCGATCGCGGCGGGCCATTATAGCCCTCCGATCGCCACGAACGATCACGACCCTTCGATCCATGATTAACCACCGTAACCACCCTAACCACCTCAGAAAACCTATATAAGCACCCTGATAGTTCATTTCAGGGGATCTCTCCTTCATTCTCTCCTTCGCTCTCTCTCTCTTCATTCCTACTACTCCCCAGAGCTTCTCTCTCTCTATTCTTCTCCTCCGTTTCTCTTTCACTCACCAACTTGGCAGGTTCTCGTCTAAGCGTTGCCCAAAGAAGAAAGGGAACGGAGTGCCAGTGAAGGAAACCCTCCTCAGTCTGAGGGATAAAGTGCAGGCATCCTACAGAGCGCAAGCCTGAAGAGCAAACACTCAAGAAAGACACACGTTAGAGTGCACGAACTCCTAAGCGGTGGCCCATCACCCAAGGAGAGCTCTCTCAACCCCCCCCAGTATTTGTAACGAGGCGCGGCTTGTCGCCCTCGCATTATCTCTACAAGAGCACTATAACAGAGGCAAATAGTGGATCTTGGCTGGCACAGACCCGACCACGTGATTTTTTCCCCTTTTTGGGGTTTTCCACACTAAAGTTGTGTGTGTACAATCTCTCTTTTTCTACTTTAACTGTGTGCGTACTCGATCGCCCGGGGCTAAGACGGACCGATCCGGAACTGGTCTACCATGGGCATTGAGCGAACCACAACAGTTTGGCGCCGTCTGTGGGAAAGAATTCCCAGCAAGCGTGAGAAGACTCAGAAGTTTGTCAGAGCGTGACAGAATGGCCGGAAAGAGCATCCGAACGACTAGGGGGTCAATCCGACGTCAACAGGAGGATCAAGTCGTGCCGCAATCTCTAGCGAACGCGCCACCGCAAGAGTTCGACACAGCGCCTGGTGTAGCGCCACCCGAAAACGCGGCGCCCCCACCAGACATCCAGGTCGAGATGCTCGCCCTCTTAAGGCGACTCGCAGGCCCCCACGTGCCCGCAGGGGCCCCAACTCAGGAGAATCTACCAGTACCACCAGCAGAAGGCCAAAGGGTTGTTGAAGAAGAATCCGAGTCGTCGAGGCACGACATCACTGAGCATCCCGTTCGCCACGTCAGGGCAGCAAGAATTGCCCCCCTCCGCAGCAATCAGTAGCAGCAGGCCCCAGCGGAGCCAGGCGCAGGAATGACTCGGGAAGCATTCTACGAAATGTTCGAAGAGGAATTTGGACCCGTCGGCTGACGAATAATGGCGGCGCGATGCCCCGCTCGGGGGGCATCACCCTTGGCTCCTGAGGTACTAGCCTATCCCGTCCCTCAAGGATTCAAGATCCCCCATGTTGAGACGTACGACGGAGTGGACGATCCTTGGGAGCACATCCACCACTTATACACGATCCTCCACCTCTACAATGCGCCCGATCAACTGCTTTGTCAGGTCTTCCCTACCACTCTCAAAGGGCAGGCCCGCACTTGGTTCCATTCCCTCCGAGAGGGGTCCATCAGAAACTTTCCCCAGCTGAGCCAGCAATTTCTCGATCAGTTCATGGCCAACCGCAGGATCGCAAAGGATCCATCCCACCTCTCCGGCATCCATCAGAATGAAACTGAGACCTTAAAAGAGTTTTTCCGCCGATTTACTGCGGAAGCGAGACAGATCCCCGAGGTAAACCCTAAGCTCCTTCGAGGGGTCTTCCTCGGGGGACTCCGACCAGGCAAATTCTACTCCACTCTAATGCGGGATACTGTCCCCAGTTATGCAGATCTGGTTCACCGAGTGGAAGCTCAGATAGTCGCGGACGAGGCTATTGAGGCCCACCGTCGACAGTTTGAAGGAGGCCAAAAGAGGCAGAAGCAGCAGGAGCAACCCTCCGGAAGATGAACAAAGAGTTGCGACGAGAACTGTCGCAACGAGCATCGCAATCAGAAGCCCCGAAGAGGCCAGGATTACGGGCCTCCCCGGACTTATACCCCTCTCAACACCACTCGTGCCAACGTCCTATATGCCATTCAGGACGATCCGGCGCTCCAGAGGCCAAGGGCGCTCCCACCCAACCCAAGGGCTGATCCATCAAAGTACTGCGACTTCCATCGAGGAACCGGGCACACTACTGAAGAGTGTGTGAAGTTGAAAGATGAGATAAAGCGTCTTATTCGGCAGGGGATGCTCGGGCATTTTCTGCAAAGATATGTTCAAGAGCAGCACGGAGGCCCGCCTACGTGGAGGGAACCGCCACCTGCGCGTCGAGAAGCGCAGAGGGGCGGGCAGGTCGTCAGGATTGTGGAAGTCATCTCCGGCTTTTCCTTTCCCGCGGTCAACTCCATCGCCGCTCCCCAGGAAGATAAGACGGCTGGAATCATTCCTACCATTAGCTTCGGCGAGGAGGACCTCCAGGGCCTCCGCACACCGCACCAGGACCCGCTAGTTATTATAGCGGAAATTGGCAACCCCAGCTTCCGCGTAAAGCAAATTCTGGCGGATAACGACAGATCGGTAAATGTTATATTCATGACTGCGTTAACCAATATGGGAATCCAAACACAGAATCTTTTTCTAGCATCAGGCCCAATCTATGGCTTCAATGGGGGCACCCGTGTTTGTAGCAGGCACCCTCACCCTTCCGGTGACACTAGGAGAATTTCCAAGGCAGGTTACGCACGACATACAGTTTGTGGCAGTCGATACAGAATTGCCCTACAATGCGATCTTTGGTCGCTCCCTCCAGACAGCTTTCCAGGCAGTTCCGTCAATCCCGCACCTCGCGATGAAGTTTGTCACGCCTGCTAGAGTTGGGGTCGTCAGGGGCAGCCAGGACATGACACGCTCATGTTATCTGCACCAAGCGCAACCGGAGGCCGTCTCAGGAACCAGCATCTACCGCATCTAGAAGGCCGCTCTGGAGAAGAGCCAAAATCGAGGCGAACGCGCCTCCCAAAAACATTTCTTTATATCTAATCACCTAAGGACAATTATAAAGTCGCGAGGAAAACCCCCGTACACAAACTATCCTGCTTACTGCATTTTCCACTTTCATACTAACTCTTGTCATGCAGCAAACACGTTAGAAGGGAATCTCATCCCTCAGACCCCCCTGAGGCCAGGATCGTCTGTTCCTTAAGGCGGCCCGGGATCCATCGACATGCGACCCGCTTGGCGGTTCAGAATCCATCATCGTGCAATGACACGACCAGGCTAAAGAAAAAAATAAAATAACTCATCTCTTTACATTTATATACTGTGATTGCGATGTCACTAACTCCTAAAACTTGCAAGATCGATTTGGAATCCGTCCCCTAGGGTCCGGCGAGCAACTGTAGCACGATTGTCTCGATCTCCCTGCCGCGGTTCAAAGGTTCGACCTTCACCCATCCAGCGGATTACGACGTCGTCGGGAATGAGCACCCCTGGTTGACCATGGCCCATAGTGCGACAGCCTCGGCCTAGCAACAGGTTGCAATGTCGCATGGGGACCGAATACCAAGTCCCACGCAGACTATAACACGGTGGCCTCGACCTTTATCCTATGGCAGAAATGCTCGCTCTTCTCCTACGGAGCGGGTCGCGACATCGTCAGGGACCAGCTCCCTCAGTTGTGCGTAACCCACATCACGATAGCCTCGACCTCACTCCACCGGCGCAAGGACCCGGCCTTCGATGCGTAGTAGGTTGTGACGTCGTCCGGGTCTTCGGGGCTCCACGCCTCAGCAAATACTAGGGTCCATCAGCTGCTCGCGGGGGTTCGAATCGACCATGTCCTCCTGCCGACAATAGTCCGAGGATTATGACTCTTCACCTGCATTTGAAGCTTGATGTCCCGCCATCCTGGGAAAGCCCCCACGATCGGTGTAATTACAACCTCAGGGTCCAACAGCTGCTCGCGGGGGTTCGAATCGACCATGTCCTCCTGCCGACAATAGGCCGAAGATTATGACTCTTCACCTGCATCCGAAGACTGATGCCCCACCCTCGTAGGGCTTGCCCCCCTCGCAACTGGTGCCTAACTAAGCTACAATCGCAACTAAATCGGGCTCCGGCCCCGCTGAATCCACACCTAACCAACCACAGCTATACTGTGGCGCGATGACTTCACACTCTCTGCCGCATTTCAGGGGTGCACCCTTTGTCGGCTTAGTGGTTTGCGACATCACCGGGGACCAGCTCCCCCAGTTGTGCGCTGCCAACAACACGATATCCTCGGCCTAACAACAGGTTGCGGTGTCGCCAAATAGACCAAACGTTGAGTCACCCACAGACTGTAGCACAGCAGCTTCAACCTCACTCTCATGGTGGCAAGGCTCGTCCTTCTCCTACGAAGCAGGTCGCGACATCGTCGGGAGCCAGCTCCCTCAGTTATGCGCAGCCCGCAGCGCGATGGTCTCAGCTTCTCTACCCTGACACAAGGGGACGCCCTTCTCCTCGTAGTAAGTTGTGATGTCATCAGGGTCTCCGGGGCCACGCCCCTCCAATGCCACCGGGTTCACCGCAACTCGCAGGGGTTCGAACGAAAATGGCCTCCTGCCGATAATAGGCCGGAGCTCCCATAACTCTTCACCCCCATCCAGAGCAAACACTCTTCCACCGCTCAGGGCCTGCCCCTCGCGGTTGGTGCTTGGTTAAGACAAGAGTGGGCCACAACAGTCAGAAGCAAAGACAATAACAACCACTCAACAAACATATCAACAAATTAAAGAAGTACAAAAGTACAAATCGAAAAAGTACAAAGGTATGAATCGACGGAGACAAGCCCACAAATACAAAGAAGTACATGTATACAAATCAATAAAGAGCATCAAAGAGATATTGCTATCACTCAGCGGCCTCGCGCGCCTCAGCATCAGAGCCCTCCTCCTCTGACAAATCCTCAAGCGCGAGGCCGGCAATGTTGCATCCCCGTTTCCGGGACACCATCCGAAGGGTATTCGCCATCCCCTGGCAGAAAGCGACTTCCCGCAAGTCCTTCATCTTGTGGCTCCACCTCCTGAGTCCACACCTCCTCGCAGACCTCCTCCGAGATCAGACACCGGTCTTGCATGAAATCCATAGAGCCCCGGTACTCAGCCAGACTAGTCGCCTTCAGCTCAACCTCCCGTTCCGCGGAGGAAAGACGCATCACCTCCTCCCTGGATAGCTCCAGCTCTGCCCGAACTTCATCTAGAAGACGCAAAGTCTCATCTGCAGCCGTCTTCTCAGCACTGTGCGCAGCTCTGGCATCCTCTAGCTCGCACTGCAGCTCGGACCCAATCTGCCTAAGTCGTGAAATATCGCGCTCTCGTCGCCCCTTCAGATCCAAAAGGGCACTCTTCGCCTCCCGGAGCTCACCCTGAAGGGCCATAAACCCGTCCTTCAGGCTCACGTAATGGTCATTCCACGTAAGCGCAATGTTCGCCTGAGTCTCCATCTGCAAAAGAAAAGAGACAAGTCAGAAGAGCTTTCCTCAAAAGCCACTACTCAAAAGTTGAGATCATACGTACCGTCTGGTTCATCGCCTCCAAGGAAGAGGAGACCCTCTTTCCTTTCACCACCTGCCGCACCGCAACTCGCGCTGGGGAAACCTGGGGGGCAGAGGACCCCAGGACCTTAAGATCCATAACATCCGGCCCGCCTCCCGCTCTAGAGCCGCAAGGGGCAGCCCCTCTAAAAGTACTTCTTATCGCGGCAGAAGGCTAGGACCCGCCTCCTCAACTCCACAACCTCTAAACACTAGTTTCCTCTTCCTGTCACGGGAGAGAGGAATGACGGCAACACGTCCCGAATCAACAGACAGCCCGCATAGCAGCAGGCGCTTCTCATCGACGAAAGTAGAAATGCTGAACAAGATATTCCCTAGCTCTCAGGGCTCCACAAAACAAAGGACGGGAGTAAACTCCCGCTCGTGTCCTCTAGGACGCCGACAACGGTCCGAAAGCACATTCCACACCTCTGGCAATCCACCCGCGTTCCTGACATATCCAAACAAGGTATTCCCATGGCGAAGATTCGCCCGGGTCTCAAACTCTAGCCACCGCTTGTTGCTGAAGACATCCACGCGGCCCCCGCCATCGGCACGCACCTCACACTAATCCTTGAAAATATCCAAGGAAAACCTCGATCTGTGCTTGCAAAAGAACGCGATTAACCCCATGATCTGCATCATCCCAAGAGGGGTAAACTGCGACACAGGAACACCGCAGAACTTCAGAATCTCGGCAACTTCCTCGCAAGCCGGAAGGCGAAAGCCGCACCGAAGAGACGACTCAATAAGGGTCATCCAGCCACACGGAGGGTTTTGCACCCGCTCTTCAGGACTAATGATCTACACCTCCAAATCGGGGGGCAAGTTGAAGCGCCTCCTCCAAATAGACACGTGCTCGAGGGAGAGACTGGAGCGCAGCCGCATAGGACGGCTCTGCGCGCACCGCTTGGAAACCTGAAAAAATGGAAAAGTAAGGTCAGTAAAGCAAGTCCGAGCACGATTAAATCCCAAACCAGTGCCCGACCTGCGAGGTTTGAATCATGCACACATGCCGCGCACGGCTCCAACCCACGCAAACATTGTGCACCAGTAGGGACTGCAAAACACGCACAAAATCAGCCCGCGCACGCATCGCCCGCATGCACAAAGCACCTCGCGCGCACGAGCACGCGCGCACGCCTGTGCGTCCGGACCGCGCACGTGCGCACTTGGACCGCGCGCGAGAGCGCGGCTGCACCACGCGCGCCCTGTGCGCGGGTTCAGCACGGCGCGCCCCGCACGCGGGTTCAGCCCGGCGCGCCCGACCCGCCTCGCGAACCCCGCGCGTGCCCTGCACGCGGTTTCAGCCCCGCGTGCACCCCGCGTGCGGGTTCATCCCTGCGCGCCCCCCAGCGCGGGTTCAGCCTCGCAAGCCCCCCACGCAGGGGCTCCTCGCGCGGGTCCAATCCTGTGCGCGCGCGCAGCGCGGGGGTCAGACCCCACGCCCCCACGCACTGCCTACGTGCGTGTGGCGCGAGGGGCCTCCTCCCCTTCGGCGTCGTCCGGTGCCCGGACCTTTCTCTCGGTTAGAGTCTCACCTTAGCACTATCGCTGTCGCCGCCCATCTCGGTGTTTGCACCCGTTCCGGCCATCGCCGCCAAGCCCCATCGCAAAGAAGAAAATTCCCGCACTTTCCGTTCGCTCCAAGACGAGGGAATTTTGGGGGGCAAATGATGGGTACCCCCTAATTTATAGAGGATTATCTTAACTACCGCGCGCAGGATCCCTTTACCACGCGGCGGATCCAAACCACCGCACACCGGATCCCAACTCCCGTGCGCCAGATCGCGCAACCACCGCGCGCCGGATCCCGCAACCGCCACGCGGCAAATCGCAACCGCCGCCGCCGCCGTCTTTACGGGCGGGTGGCGGCCGGCGGCCGGCACCCGGCCACCCATGGCTGGCCGCCCCCCTTGCGGCCGGCCTCCCGTGGCCGGCCGCCCCCCTTTTCGCAGCCGGCGGCCTCGGCTGGCCTCCCCCATGCGGCCGGCGGCCGCGGCCGGCCGCCCGAGGCCGGCCTCCCCCTTTGCTGCCGGCGGCCTCGGCCGGCCGCCTCCTTGCGGCCGGCGGCCGGCGGCCGCGGCCGACGACCACGGCCGGCCGTCCGTGTCCGGCCGTCCGGGGCCGGCCGCCCCCTTGGGGCGGCGGCCGCGGCCGGCCACCTCCTCGCAGTCGGCGGCCACGGCCGGCCGACCCCCTCCGGTCGGGCGGCCTTGGCCGGCCGCCCAGGAAAGGCCGCCCGTGGCCGGCCGCTCCCTCCCTCGGGCGGCTGCCGGCCGGCGCGCCTCCTCCGACCACCATCGGAGGCCGGCCCTCTCTCAACCGTCCGATCGCGGCAGGCCATTACGGCCCTCCGATCGCCACGAACGATCACGGCCCTCCGATCCACGATTAACCACCGTAACCACTCTAACCACCTCGAAAAACCTATATAAGCACCCGTGATAGTTCATTTCAGGGGATCCCTCCTTCATTCTCTCCTTCGCTCTCTCTTTTCATTCCTAGTACTCCCCAGAGCTTCTCTCTCTACTCTCTTCCTCCGTTCCTCTTTCACTCACCAACTTGGCAGGTTCTCCTCTAAGCGCCGCCCAAAGAAGAAAGGGAACAGAGTGCCAGTAAAGGCAACCCTCCTTAATCAGAGGGATAAAGTGCAGGCATCTTACGGAGCGCAAGCCTGAAGAGCAAACACTCAAGAAAGACGCACGTCAGAGTGCACGAACTCCTAAGCGGTGGCCTGTCACCCAAGGAGAGCTCTCTCATCCCCCCAGTATTTGTAACGAGGCGCGACCAGTCGCCCTCGCATTCTCTCTATAAGAGCACTGTAATAGAGACAAATAGTGGATCTTGGCTGACACAGACCCGACCACGTGGGTTTTCCCCTTTCCGGGGTTTTTCACGCTAAAGTTGTGTGTGTACAATCTCTCTTTTTCTACTTTGACTGTGTGCATACTCAATCGCCCAGGGCTAAGACGGACCGATCCGGAACAGGTCTACCGAGGGCTTTGAGCGAACCGCAACAGAGTTGATTCGAATCATTTTTCGAGCGATTCAGGGCTGGCTCGAAATCGACTCGAAATCAGATTCGAGTCAAATTGAATCGACTCAAATTGAGTCGAATCAATTTTAACCGATTCCGATTCAGCTCAATTTTCGAACGATTTTCGAGCGACTTTCGAGTTTCGAATAATATGCTCAGCCCTAGCTGTGTCTTGTGTTTTGCTGTGCTGATTATTGTGTTCTTGAAAGCTGAATTAAGTATACACAGTAGGATATACGTCATAGAAGATTTTAAAGAACCTTAAAAGACTGCAATAACCTATTCACCCCCCTCTAGGTGATTAGCTTTTCTTGTAATCAAACACTTTCAAGTGAGTCGGAGGAGCAAACAATCAAAATAGAGAACTAGCAGCAGGCAAAAAGATTTTTACGTGAAAAATTTAGAAAGGAAAAATTTACGGGATCAGAAACAGTTCTGGTGAAATACTTTAGTATCAGACAAGTACAATATCAGGTTTTTAGATGGTGACATGTTGTCACTCGTTTATAAAACATTTCTAAATGTCCCATGTTGGGACGGGCACGTGGGGAGCACGTGTTGAACTCAGCCCGGAGGCGCGCATTAGAGCAGACTTGGTGTCGGAACGGGCATGCTAGGAATGCTTGCTAAGCGGTAGGATAGGTGTCTTGCAGTTTTTACGTCTCTTAGTTGAACTTTTCTCGAACTCTTTGCAGGAAAAATTGGTGCTCTCTTGCTCTTTCTCATTTTTCTATCCCCCCCAATGAAGATCGAGGCTCCTTAGGAATATAACGAACTCGCCCCCAGGACGGCCTGGGCAACTCGGGCACCTGCACGCGCATCCGCCTGCTACTGGGCATGTGTGTTGTTGGCCTTCTGGTCGAAGCGAGACCTTGCACAGCGAGGTGAACTGTTTCGGTAAGTCCATCAGGGCCACGACCCAAAAACTTTGCTTCAATAACTTGAATGTTATGGTAACCCAACAAATGCCCGTAATTTTTGGAATCCCACTACTTAAAAAAACAAGCCCAAAAATTTTACTGGCAGAAATTTGTAGCGTAACTTTTGGCGCGCACACGTTTAATCCTCATATTATATGTATTGCATGATTTGACAACATTTATTGCTCATGCTCTTGATATTTGTTGCTTATTTCCGAAAGATTTACTGTAATTAATGCCAGATTATTTCGCCAATTACAAACTAATATACTGTCGCTCGTTTTCGTTGGTAGAATATATTTGCACATTATCTTCCGCTTTTGCTACACTTCCCCATATAGTATGTGTGAGATTTTCTACAAATTACGTATGTCCTTTCATTCAGAAATTGCGACGGCTAATTTTTTAATACAACTCCCAGATATTTCTACCACCATGTCTCCGAGGATCCGGATCTCGTGGAGTTTCTGCGGGATCAGGGGGTGGAGTTTCGATTTTGTGAAGTAATGGAGTGGAATCAGAAAAAATGATTAACAAGAAAACTGTAGATATCCCCGAAACGAATAACTTTCATGTTGAATAATTTTTGATTTGAAGTCGTTTAGACCCCCGATTTGAGCCCCGAAAAAATTCTGTCCGAAAATAATTAATTAATTATTTATTTTCGGACAGAATTTTTTCGGGGCCCAAATCGGGGGTCTAAACGACTTCAAATCAAAAAGTATTCAACATGAAAGTTATTCGTTTCGGGGATATCTACAGCTTTCTTGTTAATCATTTTTTCTGATTCCACTCCATTACTTCGCAAAATTGAAACTCCAACCCCTGGAGTTCAAATAGGAACTCCAGGGGATCCGGATCCTGTCTCCGACGGCTAATTTTTAATATGTTAAACGCGTGTAAGAATCATGCGTAAAATAAAAATTTCTTCATATTGATTTTTTGGGTCACCAAAAAATCATGGAATATTGATTTTTCCATTTTTATAATTATTTTAAGTAGTCATAGGCATATATTTCGATTCGAAAATATATATGCAAAAGTAGGGGTGCAAGTGGTTCGGTTTAAGTCGGTTTGGACCGAAACCGAACCGTTGTTTTTCGGTTCGGTTCGATTTTTTGGTCGGTTTACTCGGTTCGGTTTTCGATTTTTCAGTTATACTATTTAAATATGCATTACTCGGTTTGGTTTGATGCATAAAATATGTATTACAAAAATTTATTTTGGCTCAAATGATATAAAAATTATTAAGTTGATATAATTTGTGTATATTATTTAGTTAATAAAAATAATTAAAAGATCATTATTGGTAATATTTTTACATGTATTATTAGTTGGTGCGATTCGGTTTTTCAGAGAGGAAAACCAAAATCGAACCGAGTCATTCGGTTTGGTGTAAAATCTGTTCGGTTTGGACGGTTCGGGGCAGTTTGGGCGGTTTTCGGTTTTTCATGCACACCCTTAGCAAAAAGTAATTTTACAACTATATTTTACGACTGCATTTTACTATTTTTATAACTGTATTTTACACTGAAAATGTAGTTCATTTGCAACTGCATTTTACGTTGTAATTGTATTTTACACTGAAAATGCAGTTCCGCAAGATCCTTTATATAGCGAACAGGGGAGGTGAACAAGGATCTTACCTCCTTTTCCTGGGGAAGCGATGGTGTAGGGGGGATGCGTCTCTCCGGGGGATCCGGTAAGGGTCCTCCCGACGGGGGAACCAGATCAGTTGTTCTCGCCTTCTTCGGGCGAGAAGAAGAGGGCGGTGGTGAGGAAAAAGTACGAGCGGGAATTAGGTTTAAGGCAGCCGCGCTCGCCTTGTTCCGCTGGCGCACCAGCGCGATACGATCACGAAAGCTTTTGCTAAGAGACATAGCAGCGAAAGTGGAGGGGGCTAAAGCGAAGAGAGGAGGCCTGTTGCACTTGGGAAGGATCCCAGTATTTATAGACTCAGGGGGGGGGGGGATCCCACCCGAAAAAGATTCCGCTATAAAGTCGCTGAGATGACGTAAGCCTCGGTTGGACTTTTCTTTTCGAGCTTGGACAACCCCGAAAAGAGCGGGGATTGTGTACAACCTCGGGCTCACAGGAGGGAACTCAGCAGAGAGGGGATTAGAAGAATCCTCAAGAGGAGACAAGGCCCTAAGCAAGAGGGGCCTAAAGGTGGGTCCACTCGCAATAGGCGAGAGGAGCCCAAAGGTGGGTCCACTCGCAATAGGCGAGAGGAGCCCAAAGGTGGGTCCACTCGCAAATCGCAATAGGCGAGAGGAGCCCAAAGGTGGGTCCACTCACAATAGGCGAGGGGAGCCCAAAAGTGGGTCCGCTCGCAATAGGCGAGAGGAGCCCAAAGGTGGGTCCACTCGCAATAGGCGAGAGGAGCCCAAAGGTGGGTCCGCTCGCGCTAGGCAGGAGGAGCCAAAGTTGAGTCCATTCGCCTAATAGGCGGGGGTCAAAGGAAGGTTTCCTATATGCCGACGGAGGGTCTCGCCTGCGGGGTGGTGCTTTGGCCGCAAGGTGGTCCTCTCGCCGAGCGCCGATTCGGCAGGAAGAGATAAGGCCGGTTCAACAGTTGGGTAGGAGCCGGTTCAGTTGGCAAATGGTTCATCCTTTTTTATTCTTTTACCCTTGGTGGTCTGCCCATAGCTCTCCAGAACAGCGGAGTTTGGCTGTTGGCAGACCCAGCCCAGGGTATTCTGGTAATTTCACAAGTGCTTGATTTGGTTATTTGCAGTTCAAATCCTGAAGCCTATAAATAGACCGGTAAGGTGTCTGAGAAGGGTGTGTGGAACCTTCTTCTTCCTTCTCACTCAGACACCTAGCTCAGCACTGGCTAGGGAGGGGAAGGATTCTAGTTCTTCCGGGTGAGCGGTGGGACCTCCGAGCTGAAGCCCCCGGTCTGTTCCTTTAGGTGTCTTGTTGGGAGCGTGGTTCGAAGAAAGTAAGCGTGGGTTGCAGCCTTAGATCCGAGCTTTTAGGAGAAACTAGTTCTACTGGTTTCAACATGTTATACGTACATAATTATTATTTGTCTCCGACGGGACAAAGTAAGAAAAAGATTTCTTTTTAAGACTTGGAGGGGATAATGTGCACGTCTGCGCGAGGCGGGGAGCGGCATACGCCACCACTCGTGGGTGGTGCAATCGGTTCGGTTTGGACCCAAATCAAAACCGATCCGACATGCCTCGGTTTTTGGTTATCCAAACCGACCCGAACGGCTCGGTTCAAAGCAGGTTCGATTTTTATTGGTTTTTGACGGTTCGATGTCAGTTTTTTACGAGCTTAACTCCAACACAAAAAATGAAACATTTCCTGATTTAGCGGTATAGTGGAGACGCATTTAATGAGCAAATTGACTTGTTTATAGTGTTTAAATGAAATATTCAACAATCAATCATCAGTAATGATGGGGTCCTCATAAAATTTCCGAGCTAGGATGGTTCAAGTAAAAGTGAGTCCAGCCGGTGCAGCGGCACACAGAGAACCGTAAGCACCCAGGAAGGCCAAGCAAACGCGCCAGGCCCACGCCCGGACACACACGGCCGGCGCGCGGCCCGCGCTTGCGCAACCTGCATGTGGCCCCCAGGTTGCGCCCCCGGGTGGGCGCGATGCGCGCGCCCGTGCCCTCGCGCCAGCGGCGGCCCCCTACCGAACTGCCCGTGGGGGGGGGGGACTAATGTCATTTCGGCAAAAACGGTGATCCGCGTGAACGAAACAAAGCGACGTCATTCGCCAGCACAAATCACTCTCCGGCGCAATTACTGACGCGTCCCTCTAAAAAATAATAAATAGGCTCGCAGACCTTCATTTCAAGTCAAACAACTCCAGTGGCAAGAGAGAGCTCTGAGGTTTTCTGGTGAGATCGTGAACTTAGGTCGATTATCTGCTCAAAAATTCGCTCTGCTCTTCTCCTTGAGGCATGGACTGCCCATGCCTCAAGTGACGTCAACCGCCTTCGCGAGAGTGTTCTCATCTAGGCTTCACATCAACGAGAGCGCTACCTCTAGACTTCTCCTTGCACCAAGGACTCCTCACGCCTCAAGTGACGTTAACCACCTCTGCGAGAGCTTTCCCATCTAAGTCATTATCTTTTATATAACTTTATTTCTAAAAAGATGTTTATTTTTAAGAGTGTTTATTATATTTTTTATGTTTACCACTTGTGTTTAATCATGATTAATTATTTTCTCAACATGTTGTATCTTAAAAAAGAATGTTTACTTTAAAATTTCCGCTGTTATTACTACTTGCGCTCTTTCATGACTACTTTTTCAACTAGTAATATCTTGAAATAAGAATGTTTTCTTTATCATTTCAGTTATGTTGCTTACAATTTTATGTTGTATTATAATTTTTTTCTCAATAGTAGTATTTAATAAGATTTATATTGTATGCTACTTTTCTATCTTTGCATGGTATACTATTAATTTTTATTGCTTAAACTCACCTAAACCCTCTTTTGATACTATCAAAAAGGGAAAATAACTTGAAATCTAAAAATTTAGGGAGTGTGCATTGAAAATTTTATAAAAAACATCTATGTATGGGATATTCATAGAAGGTGCATAATTTATTTTTTTGCTCGATCATGAAAATCCTTCACTAAGTGGACTCAAGTAAATCTTAAAATTTATACACTCATCCATACCCACTTTTGTTAATAAAGAAAAAGAGAAATAAATTGAGAAATCTAGTGAACTAGATATTATATTTAAGAGAGTACAATATATAAGGAATACTTATGTAGGGGAGCATTCATATAAGAAGAGTATGCATTATTACGCTATATAAAGAGTATCATGCTATAAATCTGTTTTTCATGAATATCTTTTACCGCACTTATTCATAAACACAAGTGTTCTTAAACTAACTAATCTGTCACGTTATAAACTTGTTATTCATGTATATTTTTTTACCGCACTTATCTATAAGCACAAATGTCATTAAACTCACTAATTTCTCATATATGTATTTGTTATTATCAAAAGTGGAAGATTGTTGAAGCATACATTCTACATCTCTTGATTTGAGAATAACAAATAATGTGATGTATTTGATATAATCTTTTGTGTGTTTATAGTGCATGGTCATACATGTATAAACATAGATTGAATGAGCAGACAAGCCCCCGTTCATGGGCAAGACCCAAGGATATGTACGCTTTAGAAACTGCAAAAAGATGAATGTTGATTGCTAAATTTCAAACGACCACAACTTTCAATTCATGAAGAGTTATGGAACGTGTCATCACATATTGAAGATGAGAACGACGTCATCTACAATCTGAAAAAGCCAAATTTACAAGTACTATCGCGGGCGATAGTTAGATAACGTCGGCGATGTACAACCCCGTATCCGGTCGAGCGGGATCCTCCCCAAGTGACGGACTTGGGACGAGCTGCGGGCGACGATGCGGCACAGCCCCATTCGAAGACGTGCGGATGCTCGTGCGTGCGTGCGGAGGTTTTACGTGCGTAGGCTTTTAATATATATATATATATATATATATTTAACATTATAATATATATTATCATATTATAATATAAATATTATATATATATATATATATAAACAGAGAAAAAAGGAGAGAAGCAAAAAGAGGCAAGATCAGGATTTTGGAAGTGTGAGGAGGAGCTGCCCCTCTACCCGGCCGCCTCTCTCTTCCTCTCGGCATGGAGCAACATACACAGCAGCCGGCGGCCGCCTCTTCCTCTCGGCATGGAGTAGCACACACAGCAGCCGGCGGCCTCCCTCTCCCTCTCTTTCTCTCGGCAAGCAGCAGGTCGAGCCCCGCATCCCTCCTTCTCTCCGTACAGGCCGCCGCAAAGAAGGGCACGGCCGCCCCTTCCTCCTCCTTGCTTCTCTCGATCCAGGCCGCCGCCGGGAGGGCTGCCCGAGCCCCCTTCATGTTTTCCCGTCCAGGCCGCCGCAAGGAGCAGGCCGGGCTCCTCCCCTCCATCCTCTGTTCAGGCCGCCGCAAGGGAGAGCCCGAGCCACCTCCAGCAGGGTCGAGCCCTAGCTCGGCCCCTCGTCCCATCGCCGCCAAGGCATGGCCCAAGCTCGACCCTCTTCCTCGACTCCACCTGCGGCAAGGTCGAGCTCGGCCACCTCTTCGAAGCCGGCTGCATCTAGGTCAGCCCGGCCCTCTTCTCATCGCCGCCAACAACAAGTCCGACCACCGGCTTCCTTTCCCGTCGCCGCCTCAAGTAGGGCCGAGCCCTAGCTTTCTTCTTCACCACAGCCACATGGAGCAAGATCGGCCTAGAGCTCCTCTCCCGACATCGCCTTCAACAAGAACAACCGGGAGCTCCTCTCCCGGCATCGTCTTTAGCAAGAACAGCCCGGAGTTCCTCTCCCGGCACCTCCGCCAAGCACGCGTCAAGGAAAACGATGTTTCTACTTGGGCAGGTGAAGCCCTCGATTTACATATTTGCATGGAGGCCCCTATCCACCCATGGGTGAAGGAAGGGAGCTCTCCGACGGGTTGACGTGTACGTCCCTGCACTTAATTACATTTAGCACCTGGAAGCGTGAGTACGGGTTTAGGCATGCTGTGTGAAGCCCATCCGGACGTGCGAGCCGGATTGGTGATGTTCTGGGGTTCCCGGAGAAGACTCCGTGGAAGTTGTTTATTAGCTGCTCGCAGGGAATATGCACCATAGACCCAATAAAGGGGGTGCACGCATTATGTTTGGCCCGTTTATGTTAGCCAGCCGATGCCTGCCGCCGCTCGTCGAGACGTTGGCGTACAGGTGTTGTAGTACCAAGCGGGGAGTAGCGGGCTTAGGCCCAAGCTTGTGCCAGCTCTCGAAGGCCTATTTTTTCTTATATTGCCGGCCTGCGTGCCGAAGTATGGAATTCATATTCCTGTAATTATTCATAATATCTGTGATTCTCTGTGTATGTATAGTTTACTTCTTCTGTCTCGGGCTAGTGGTGTGCTCGTGAACCGCTCGACCCATGGGAGCCCCGAGGTTTAGTTGTCGGGAAGCCCCTGGCGGCCTGTTGACAGCCTTTTAGGGCAGCGGAGTCGCGCTGTCTGCAGCCCAATGGGGCAGCGTGTCGTAGAATTGCTCGACGAGATTGCGCCATTAGTAGGGCGGGTGAGGAGCATTTTGTGTAGACCCAAGGAGACGCATCTGGATAAGAGGGAGTGGATTTCGAGATCCTCCCTAAAGGTTCTGGTCGGCAAAGAGAGCCTTCAGAAGGTGCCTAATTAGCTAGGCATTTGGCTTGGGAGGGGAAGAGTTCGTTAGTCTTCCGGGTGTGTGGTGGGACCTCCACACTGATACCTTGGGCCTGTCCCTTACGTTCCTAGTCTAGAGCCTAGATTGTTCGCTTGAGCGTAGTAGGTGTGCGGTCACCCCTCTTTTGGGACCCCAAACTCCACAGAAGTCATTTTTGGCTTCAACAGTTATAGTGCGGTGAGCGTGGAGAGTGACCAGCACAGAAAAACTCGGCCGAACGTCATGGCTATAAAAAAAGGAACTAGACAGATTTCAAGTCAGTCCAGAAGTTTTTGATGCCTCAAAATATATGGAAAAGCATCCAGAGGCTGTTTTGCCCAGAGCAGGAGAATTTAAGATTATTGGAGAACAGGACTTGAAGACTTCAAAGAAGGATACTCTTGATCCCAAAAGGAAAATTTCCTTCCTTCCTGTCTCTTTCACTTCTAAACCAGACTCTGATAATATATAAATTTATTTGTATTGACAGTCTGTTTTGCTTGATTGTTTGATTTTATGTTTGATATGAAATTGTTATTATTGATATGATATGATACACGTTAATCCTAACAGGTTATTATTGTTTTTATATCTATTTATAGCATTCTTTTTGTTTTGAGAGACTTGACCCAAATAGGGGGAGATTGTTGGTACCCTAGTTTGGATTTGAGTTAAGTCTTCTCAATTAGTTTCTTGACCCAAGATTTATCTATGGTCAAAGGTTAGATTTAGGTTAGATTCCATCAGTTGCGTAGAGTTGTTGTTTTTCCAGTTGAAAATCTGGTTAAGTGTTTTTTTAGTTCGACTATAGTCGAACGCCGCTCGACTATCGTCTATCAGTTGATCGACTATCGTCTTTCAGCAGATCGACTTTCTCTGAGTTAGTTTATCTCTGTTAGCTCGACGATCTGTGGTCTCAGTATCGTCGATCGTCGAGTCCTGCTCGACTCCTTTTGCCCAGACAGATTTCTTGTAGTTCGACCATCTGTTCTGATAGTTCGACTATCTGCTCTGAGAGTTCGACGATCTCTGTGATTCGTTCGACGATCTTTTGTCTGCATTTAGAGATATTGTATTCCTTCTCTTTTGTGAATTATTTCTCATTTATCTGGCTTATTTTATTAAAGATTATTTCATTGATTTTATGCTTACATATCAAGGCAATCTTTGCCTCATTCTTTATGCATAAGTCAAGTTCTATCTGACAAAGTCTTTTGTCCTATTAGTTGAAAAATCTTTGTGCTTTATCTGTCATGCTGTCCTTTATAGCCGTTAGACACATATGTCTTTCTCTGGCCGTAAAGAGTTTGTTTTTGATGTGACTTTCTCTAATACCTTTTGGACTTGCAGAATGAATAAGCAACTTCTAAGAAAGCTTTATTTCTTTATAGAATGACCTTTCTGCAGGCCAGCTGTATCATGTTATTTGTAGGCCAGATTTCAGATCTCAAAAGAAGATAAGATTCAAATCAAGAGAAAGTTAGAAGCCGTTACAAAGGCTGATATATAAATAGCTATTGAAAGAAGTTAAAACAGAGATACACATATTCATATACAAAAAGATACATATACACAACAAGAACAAGAAGATACAGCTCTCAGATATTTTTACATACAGCTGAGAAGAACAACTCTCTTCAGAGTTCTCTTCTTCAATCCTGAGTTCATCCTACTCACAGGAACATTCATACTCAGAGCTTCAAGAAGAAGAAGAAGAAAAAAAAGCTGTTGAAGAAGAACAACCATTCCACATCAAGAGTCTTCTTCAAGCTGCTCCTTCAAGAACTTCAAGACAACAGATCTTCTCTGTCAAGAGTTCTGAAGAGATCCTGCACCCTGAAGTAAGGCTTCTTCCTGGATATATCTAAGCCAGGGGGAGCTTTGATTCCTTCAGAGCTTTCTATAGCTCAGTGAAATCCACTAGCTTCTCTAATTCTGTTTAACAATAGATAAGACATTCTAACTCTCTCAACCTCCTATACAAAGGGTTATTACTCCCTTCAAAAGTGAACCTTAGTGGCAGGGCACCTTAGCAAAAACCTGTGTTGGATTTTGAGCTCCTGATCAAAAGCTCAAAGGGTTTACTTTATCTGCCTGAATCAGATCAGTTGGTGGCAGGACACCTGAACAAAAACCTGTAGTGGATTCCTACCAGGGTGGTAGAAGAGTGGATGCACCTATTGAGAGGGAACTATTATATCTTCTTGTATTGTCCGTGTTGCTTATTTTAATTACTGCACTGTGGCTGTGAGTAGAATTAACTAGGATTGCTAGTTGCTGTGTTAGGACTAAAGCTTAAACTGTAATTACAGTTAGCTTTCTCTTGTGCACCTCACTTTGTGTTAGGCTCTAGGATTTCATATATCTATTTACTTTTTCTGCAAATTAACTCTAAGGGAGTTGAGTAGATTCTCATATTTTTGAATACTCTATTCACCCCCCCTCTAGAGTTGTATCTATCCTCACTTTCAAAATCTTTACAAGCTTAGTGGAGGAAATTCAATAGACTGAAGCAAGAACCGAGGCAGGATTCGTGAGGAGGAAAGTGAGGTGTTGGGTCCATTGCCCACAATGTTCTCTAGATTGGATTTGAAGAGGCATCTCCATCAACACTAAGGACATAGTTGTATTTGATGTTGTTTAAGCTCATCATGTGCAAGATGTTCCATGGAACAAGTCTAGACAGATTGTCTAAGTAATGTGACAGGTGGTCACACAGTGAAGATGTTGAAAATGTAGGAATTTGCCTAAGTCCACATGCGTTGAGTGAGGTAAGCTCACTTAACGCCAGAAGTCAAGGAGCAATTGAAAATGCAGCTAAGTCTATAGGCGTTGAGTGAGGTAAGCTCACTCAACGCCAGAAGTCAAGGTGCAATTGAAAATGCAGCTAAGTCCACAGGCGTTGAGTGGAGCAAGCTCACTCAACGCCAGAGGTAAGGAAGAATGTTGGCAAGCTGGAAATGTGGCTATGTCCACAGGCGTTGAGTGGAGTTGACTCACTCAACGCCATATAGCTAAAGACAGAAATATGGCTAAGTAGTTTGGCATTGAGCGATGAAGACACACTCAATGCCATACAACAAAAAGCAGTTAGTCGAACTGAGTTCAGAGTCCGTCGAGCTGAGCTCATCATTCGTCGAACTGAACTCAGAGTTTGAGAATTTGAGTTAGTCGAACTCAGTTCAGAATTTGTCGAACTGTATTCAGAGTTGAGTGAGACGGGCTGAGACAGTCAAAGCCTAAGGAATAAGAGGCAGAAATGTGGCTAAGTCCACAGGCGTTGAGTGAAGGTCATTCACTCAACGTCATAGCCTCATAAGTGTTAAGGCTCAGTTAGTCAAAGCCAGTGTTTTAAACACAGAAATTTGGCTAAGTCCAAATGCGTTGAGTGTAACTCATGCAACACCCCTATCCGTCACATGACATATAGCAGTAGGTCCGGCCGGGGCCCGACGCCATATACTACAGACAGACCGAAGGGTTACAGGATGAAACCATCCAACCAAGATAACACGTCATACACAGAGCACATTCTAGCGGAAGCATTTTAAAAGTTGAAAAGTAAAGAACCTAAACCACAGCATGAATGTCAACTAAACCAACATAGGAATGACAGAAGAAATACACAAAATAGTACTTGGCCTTATGGCCTTACACGTGTTTACTTAAACAATAAATGTCTTCCATACATCGGCACTCAGGTCGGTCACACATGAGCATAAAAGTAAACATTCGCTTTGGCCTTCAAGGGCCGGCTCAGCAATAAGGGCTTTAGCCCGCTACTTGCCACTAGGCTCCGCAGCACCTGCAATCAACATTCCACCGCAGCGGTGGCAAACAAAAGCAACAGTCAGCTAAAGCTGACCAAATTATAACGACCCCACCCCTTACTTGGGGTGGCGGTGCTCCTTCCCTGCAATTTAGTAGCATAGCCAAAAATATAGTGAAAGTACAACAACAACACACTTCACCACAGGTGTAGGCACTTACGGCCACACACCCCGTGCTCTCAGGGCACTTACTCGGTGAACCCGGTCCGAACCCGATCCGCTTCGCGGTCCACCACCGCCCCAAGGACAGAAAACACGCGAACATTAAATTCTTTTCAGCCGAGGCCTAGACTCGCTCTCCAAGCCATATTTTACCAAACCACTTGGAGTGGGTAAGGTCCCACCAGCCCGTTGCTCACCTCGCCACAACAATTCAATTCATCAGCACGAGACAAGCTTCACTGAATCCCAACATATCGATCATACAACAGTACATAGCCCAGCTATGTACAAGGCTGGCTCCCAGACCACCAAAACAGCAGAACTTTGCTTCTGCCCAGATTTCCGGGTGCACCTTAGAGTTAATCCCCAAGACTCCCTGTTGTAATCTATCACGTAGAAAACCCGAAAAAAACAACCATTGACATGAAGTCTTCTCAGGCAATCCATACATAATGAAACATCACCGATCCAGACCAAATTGTCCGGGTAGGCTTCACACACCATGCCTATGTCCATACTTCGATTCCGGACTTTATATGCAAAACTACGGGGACTATTCATGTCCACCCGAAGGAATACCTCACACTCACCGCACACTCGCGAGAGCGGGTTTCCTATGCAAAAAGAAAGAGGACTTCACATGTCCAAGAAGAGAATCGTTACTCTAGCGGTTTGCTTTGACACCATAAAGAAGAGAAGAAACTAGATAGATGAAAAGCACCGCAACAGCCTCGCCTCCACAAATCTTGACTCGACTCGCGATTTGGGGCTCCGAAGCTCTACTGGCGGCCTGATTCCTCCTCCTTCTTCTTCCTTGCTCTCCCCACTCTCTAACTCTTTTAGAAAGAGAATGACCTAAGAGAAATGAGGGTTTAAACCTCAAATCCCGGCCATATAATAGCAGGGAGATCTTTGGACCGTTGGATCCTATTAGAAGGAAATGAACGACCACGATTCGCCCTGAAAATCATTTTCCTGGGCCGAGCACGGCCTGTGACACGCTCGTGTCACAGGCTGTGTCTCACGATCTTACCACGATCGTCGAACACATAATAGGATACGGTCAGAGACACGCCCGTGTTTTTGCTGACATGCCCGTTTCAGCTACTGACACGCCCGTGTCATCTACTGACATACCCGTGTCACATGGCGTGTTCCTCAAGCGATACAGGATACCGTCACGACCCGACCAGAACACGGCCCTGTGACACGGGCGTGTCACAGGCCGTATGCTAGACACGGCTTCGGACACGCCCGTGTCCCAGCCCGTGTTCATCAATCGACACAGTCCGTGCAAACACAAAGAAGGACACGAGTTTGGACACGCCCGTGTCATAGGCCGTGTGCCTGACACGTCTTCAGACATGCCCGTGTCCTAGACTGTCTACCTCACTTGACACCACCCTGCCAACACAGAGCAGGACACGGCTCTGGACACGCCCGTATCACAGGCTGTGTGAACCTATCCAGACACCAAACTGGTCTTAAAACGCTATCCATTCCTTTTTTGAGTTTTGGAGAGTTATAATTATCTCCCCTTAAATGAATTTTGTCCCGAAATTATAGAATGGAAAGGTACACAAAATTAAATGGTACCTGAGAGGAATAGCTCGGGATACTCCTCAAGCATGGTCTGCTCTCGCTCCCATGAAAGCCCCTCCCGACCACAGTTGTCCCAACGGACCTTGACCATCCTGATTTCTCTGTTACGAAGTCGCTTGACTTCAAAGTACTCAATGTGAACGGGCTTGACCTTCGTCGTCAACCCATTATCAACGGGTACTTGATCGACCGCAATCACTTGTGAAGGCTCTTACACCGCCTTCCACAATGCCGATATATGGAATACGTCGTGTAGACCACTCAATTCTACTGATAACTTCAGTCAGTAAGCCGCTTCACCAATTCGCTCTAGTATCTCAAACGATCCAAGGTACCTCGGACTCAGCTTCTTCAAGCGTCGTACCCGAGAGACACCCTTGAACGGCTTAATTTTCAAATATACCCAGTCGCCAACAGCGAACTCAACGTTCCTATGCTTGGCATTATAGTATTTAGCCTGCATGTCCTGAGCGATCAGCAATCGTTCTCGAATTATTTGTACCAACGAAGTGGCATCTTCCACTGCTTGTCATTTGTACATCTTCGACTCACCCATCTCCAACCATGACAACGGCGTGCGACATTTTCTACCGTATAGGGCCTCGAAGGGTGTCATTTGAATACTCACTTGGTAGCTGTTGTTATAAACAAACTCCACCATGTACAGGTAATCTTCCCACCACTTTTCAAAATCCAGGACGCACATGCGAAGCATGTCCTCCATCGTCCTATTGACCCTCTCGGTCTGACCATTTGTTTACAGATGAAAGGCCGTGCTGAAACTCAGCTTGGTTCCCAACAATTAATGCACTAACCTCCAATCGTTGGACATGAAGCACCCATCTCGGTCGCTCACGATGCTGCGGTGCACACCGTGCAGTCGAGCAATGTTAAAGTTTTGCCAGTTTATCCACCGAATCATCCTTCCTATTCGGAATGAAGTGCGACACCTTCGTCAATCTATCTACGATCACCTATATGGCGTCGTTTCACTTCTGCGACCTTGGCAACCCATGCATGAAATCCATTGAAATATCGTCGAACTTCCACTCCGGGATAGGTAAAGTCTTCAAAAAACCTACAGGCTTTTGACACTCCACCTTCACCAAGGCACACGTTTGACACATCGCCACATAAAGTGCTACGTCCTTTTTAAGTACTGGCCACCAGAACAACTTTTTCATATCTCTAAACATCTTTATGCTCCCTAGGTGAATCAAGTACCTGGTATGATGAGCCTCGTACAACAATTCCTCCCGCAGTTTACTCACACTAGGGACGCACAGACGACTGTCCCTCCATAACAGTCCATCCTTAACAATAAATTGGGAATTTGACCCAACCAAAGCCTCATCCATGATCTGCTTCATGCTGTTATCCCCATCCAGGGCTTGCCGAATCCTATCAGCAAGGTCATACTGCACCTTTGTCTAGTTCAATTGTGCCTTGGCACTAGACTACTTGTCAATACAAGAGATCTCTAATGCCTCCAAATCACAAACTAAACGCTCATCATGTATCGACAACAAGTTGGCCTGCGTGGGAGCCCTGTGACTCAACACATCCGCTACCACATTGCCATTCCCAGGCACATAATGTATCATGAAGGTGTAGTCACCCAGGAACTCTATCCACCCCCGCTGTCGCATGTTTAGGTCCTTTTGATCCAACAAGTACTTCAGGCTCTTGTGATCGTTATAGATATCGATCTTCACACCATACAGGTAATGTCTCCACAGCTTCAGGGCAAATATTACGGCCGCTAACTCCAAGTCATGGATCGGTAATTCATCTCGTGTACCTTTAATTGACGCGAGCCATAAGCTATTACTCTCTCATATTGCAGTAGAACACAACCGAAACCAATGCCCGAAGCATCACTGTAAATCTCAAATCCTTCAGTCCCACTCGACGAACATAGAATAGGCGTCGCGGTCAACCGACTTTTCAGTATCTCGAAAGCTTGTGCGCACTCCAGCGACCACACAAACTTTTAATCTTTCTTTGTCAAAGTCGTGAGGGGTAACACTATCCGCAAGAAGTTCTCTACGAAGCGCCTGTAGTAGCCGGCAAGTCCCAGGAAACTCCAGACTTCTGCCACTGTAGATAACACAGTCCACTCCCGTATCGCAACTATCTTTGTCGGATCTACCACAATCCCTTCTCCACTAACTATATGACCAAGGAATGAGACTGACGATAACCAGAATTCACATTTGAAGAATTTGGCATATAGTTGATTCCTCCTCAATGTCTCCAACATCATATGCAGATGTTTGAAATGATCATCCTCGCACTACGAGTACACCAATATATCGTCGATAAAGACTATCACGAAGTGGTCCAGGTACTCTCTGAATGTTCTATTCATCAAATTCATAAATACGGATGGCACATTAGTCAGCCCAAACGGCATGACGATGAACTCATAATGCCCATACCGTGTGCAGAAAGCTGTCTTGGGGATGTCACTTTCTCTTATCTTCAACTGATAGTATCCAGATTTAAGATCTAATTTCAAGTACACCATTGATCCAACGAACTGATCGAACAGATCATCAATCCTTGGGATCAAATACTTATTCTTTTTTGTTAGCTTATTCAGCTCTCGGTAATCAATGCAGAGTCGTAAGCTTCTGTCCTTCTTCTTAACAAAAAGGACCGGTGCGCTCCAAGGCGACGAACTTGGACGCACATAACCTTGTTCCAACAGCTCTTGAAGTTGAACCTTCAGTTTCGCCATCTCCTTAGGCGCTAACCGATACGGAGAGCGTGACACAGGTTTGGCACCTGGTACAAGCTCAATAGTGAAGTCAATCTCTCGCTGAGGTGGGGCTCCATACTAGGCTTAGGCTTCGAAGCCTCCACTAGCGTGAAAAATAGCTCTGCACCAGCACGAATTGCCTTAACCACCTGAAGGGCAGACATCAAAATCTTGCTCGACCCTTTCATGCCCGCAAATGTCGTCTCACGATCAGTTCCCAATTTGACCTCCTTACGGTTGCAATCAATGTATGTCCACTGCTCCGAGAGCCATTCCATTCCATAGATCACGTCAAACTCCACTAACGGTAGTAGCGACGCTTGCAAGTCAAACTCTTGACTTCCAATCCGTATCTTTACGCAACAAACTCTATCCGCGCGCATTGAACACTCATTAGGCAACAACACATCCAATTTTTTCATTGCCATCGAAGAAGGTACTCCAATGCGCGATACAAATCCTTCGGACAAAAAGGAATACAAAGCTCCCGTGTCGAATAGTGCTCTCGCCAGATAATCGAAAATCAAAACAAAGCCTAGTACAATCGGTAATAAGCTAACATGTGCAAGACAACAAGTATTTAAAGCTAAACTGCTATAAATAAAACCATACCTGTCAAAACGTCAGCCTGCTTCATGGCCTCCTACTGGCCCAGGTTGTACACTCTTGGTTGGGTTGGGGCATAATATGATGCGGTTGACTCCACCGCCTTGCCCTTCTCCTCATAAGTTTCTCCAGGCTTCTTCTCGGACTTTGGACGTCCGCTCCAACAATCTCGGGCAAAGTGTCCCGGCTTCCCATAATTATAGCATGCGCCCGGGATTCGGCCTTTAGTTGCCTCAGAAGCACCAAAAGAAGGGGATGGACCTGAAGTCCTAGCCTTCTTATACCCCTTACGGAAACCAGACCTTGAGAAAGTTGGCACCTTGAACTCTGTCTTCATGATCGGGCCGTATTGACTAGGGTTAGGAAGCCCTGTGTCATAGGCCCCGAGAGTAGTAGCCTTAGGTCATCACGCAAACCCTCATAGAACCGATTGGTCTTACGCTCCTTATCAGCAAAAGTAGAGCAAGCATAACGACCCAACCGTGTGAACTCGTGGAGGTACTCATCTACGCTACTATCTCCCTTTGCCAGTCTTTGGAACTCATTCTCCATAGCGATCCTCTAAGCCGAGAGGAGGTATCTTACAAAGAACAACCTCGAGAACTCCTCCATCGAGACATCCGTGAGTTGCCTTCCCCCCAAGTGATGCAGCTCCAACCCTTCCCACCACAACCTCGCTTTACCATCCAACAGGAAGGTGGCTATGGTGGTCTTCTGCCATTCCTCCGTGTTTGTGGCCGTCAAGAATCACTTCACTCTAGAGAGCCAATCTTTGGCCTGGGATGAGGTTCTAGTACCCGAAAACACTGGAGGGTTAAAGCCCATCACATGTTTGAGTTGCTTCTCTGTCACTCTTCTAGGTATCAACGGCTCTACCACCACTTGCTCAACCCTTCTAGGTTCTGCCTCTTGAAGTGGTACCTGCTCCCCTGCAGGGGCAGGCTGCTGCACTTGCCTAGCCGGCTGGGCATTTTTCATTGCAAACACCGCTTCTGCTACAAGTCTTATAGTTTCTGCTGAAGGAGGGGTTGTAGGCACGTCATTAAGTGTACTGCTCGCCTCAAACTGCGGGTGTTTTGATGGCCCTGTGCCGCTCCTGGTTACCTATAGTCGTACAAAAAGCCTCAATTAGGCGACAAACAGATTGCTAAAGGCAATCATTGGAACACTCAGGTTTCTCAAACAAGTGTATTTTCATTCCTAAGTGGACATTCATGGGTTTTTTATGTTATAACGATGACGCATATACATATGCTCACCACCCCTTAAAAGAATTAACCTACGAATTTAAATAAGCAAGACCGAAACCAGTAGTCTGATACCAAATTATAACACCCCTATCCGTCATATGACATATAACAGTAGGTCCGGCCGGGGCCCGACGCCATATACTACAGACAGACCGAAGAGTTACAGAATGAAACCATCCAACCAAGATAACACATCCTACACAGAGCACATTTTAGCGGAAGCATTTTAAAAGTTGAAGAGTAAAGAACCCAAACCACAACATGAATGTTCACTAAACCAACATAGGAATGACAGAACAAATACACAAAATAGTACTTGGCCTTATGGCCTTACAAGTGTTTACTAAAAAAATAAATATCTTACATACATCGGCACGCAGGTCGGTCACATATGAGCATAAAAGTAAACATTTGCTTTGTCCTTCAAGGGCTGGCTCAGCAACAAGGGCTTCAGCCCGCTACTTGCCACTAGGCTCCACATCACCTGCAATCAACATTCCACCGCAGCGGTGATAAACAAAAGCAACGGTCAGCTAAGCTGACAAAATTATAACGACCCCATACCTTACTTAGGGTGGCGGTGCTCCTTCCCTGCAATTTAGTAGCATAACCAAACAATATAGTGAAAGTACAACAACATCACACTTCACCACATGTGTAGGCACTTATGGCCACACACTCCGTGCTCTCAGGGCACTTACTCGGTGAACCCGGTCCAAACCCGATCCATTCCGCAGTCCACCACCGCCCCCAGGATGGCAAACACGTGAGCATTAAAGTCTTTTCAGCCGAAGCCTAGACTCGCTCTCCAAGCCATCTTTAACCGAACCACTTGGAGTGGGTAAGGTTCCACCAACCCATTGCTCACCTCGCCACAACAATTCAAGTCATCGGCGCGGGACAAGCTTCACCGAATCCCAACGTATCAATCATACAACAGTGCATAGCCCGGCTATGTACAAGGCTGACTCCCAAGCCACTAAAACGGTAGAACTTTGCTTCTGCCCAGATTTCCGAGTGCACCTTGGAGTTAATCCATAAGACTCCCTATTGTAATCTACCACGTAGAAAACCCGAAAAAACAACCATCGGCACGGAGTCTTCTATGGAAATCCATGCATAATGAAACATCACCGATCTAGACCAACTTGTCCGGGTAGGCTTCACACACCATGCCTATGTCCGTACTTTGATTCCAGACTCTATATGCAAAACTACAGGGACTATTCATGTCCACCCGAAGGAATACTTCACACTCACCGCACACTCGTGAGAGCGGGTTTTATATGCAAAATGGAAGAGGACTTCACATGTCCAAGAAGAGAATCATTACCCTAGCGGTTTGCTTTGGCGCCATGAAGAAGAGAAGAAACTTGACAGATGAAAAGCACCGCAATGGCCTCGCCTCCACGGATCTGGACTCGGCTCGTGATTTGGGGCTCCGAAGCTCCACCGACGACCGGATTCCTCCTCCTTCGTCCTTGCTCTCCCCTCTCTCTAACTCTTTTAGAAAGAGAATGACCTAAGAGAAATGAGTGTTTAACCCTCAACTCCTTGCCAAATAATAGCAGGGAGATGGACCGTTTGATCTTAGTAGAAGGAAATGAACAAGTACGATTCGCCCTGAAAATCATTTTCCTGGGCTGAACATGGCCTGTGACACGCCCATGTCACAGGCCGTGTCTCACGATCTGACCACGATCGTCGAACACAGAGCAGGATACGGTCTAAAACACGCCTGTGTTTCTGCTGACACGCCCGTGTCACAGGGCGTGTTCCTCAAGCGAAACAGGAAATCGTCGTGACTCTACTAGGATACGGCCCTATGACACGCTCGTGCCCTGTGACACGCCCGTGTCACAGGCCGTGTGCTAGACATGGCTTTGGACACGCCCATGTACCAGCCCGTGTTCATTAATCGACACAGGCCGTGCAAACACAGAGAAGGACACGACTCTGGACATGCCCATGCCACAGGCCGTGTGCCTGACACGGCTTCAGACATGCCCATGTCCCAGACCGTGTACCTCACTCGACACCGCCCTGCCAACACAGAGCAGGATACGACCCTGGACACGCTTGTATCTCAGGCCGTGTGAACCTATCCAAGCACCAAATTGGTCTTAAAATGCTATCCGTTCCTTTTTTTGAGTTTTGGGGCGTTACAGATCACTCATTCAACGCCAGATAACAGAAGTCTGTTAAGATATTTGGCGTTGAGTGGAGCTTACTCACTCAATGCCAAGAAGCAGTAAAATTTGCTAAGGCAAAAAGTGTTGAGTGAGGTATGCTCACTCAATGATCTTAACGCCTAAGATGCAAAAAGCTTTTTTAGGACAAAAAGCGTTGAGTGATGAAGACACACTCAACGCTCTCAATGCTCTCAACGCCCTCAACGCCAGAGAAGCAGGAAGACTTTGCTAAGGCAAAAAACGTTGAGTGAGGCTTATTCACTCAACGCTCTTAATGCCTAGATAGACAGAAATCTGTCTAAGTGTTTTGGCGTTGAGTGAGACACACTCACTCAACGCCTATACTAATTTTGGTTGATTTTTGGCTAAGTCCACAGTTGGTGACGTCAGTAAGTCAACTAGTCAATAAGATTCAATTTAGTGGCGGGATTGCTACAGTACGCGAACATTGTGGTCGCAGACCTACTATACGACAGTTGGCGTTAAAGCAAGGTTGCTGCAGCCATTAAATGTGTGGGGCTCACTGCTCAAAGAGCCATTGGGTCATAATCAATAAAAGGGAAAGGCTTTACAAAGGAAGATAGCTTTTGGGGAGGAGCCATTAGGTCGTTCTTCTTCACCGCCATTATTGTTGTGCTAAAAAACAAGAAGCTCAAGTCAGCAAGACGAAGAGCAAGTTAGTTGTTTTCATCTTCATCGACTTCAGCAGTTCAGAGTATTTCTCTAAGGAAAGATGAAGCAGCCAAGGGCCGACCCTTGTTGTAGGTTCTTCACCGTTCCAGTTATACAAGCTATATCCTTAAGATCTTTATCTAGAAGCTGTGAAGAGAAGAAATCTAGAAGAAGCAGAGATTTGAAAGAAGGCTCAGGGGACTATTCCTCCGGAGTCTAAGTTAGGGTTGAATCACCTCAGCCCAGGAAAGAAAGAAGGGGCAGAACAGGGTTCTGCAAGTTGCTTCCAGCACAAGCATACTTGTTGCTACGAAGAAGTTAAGCTGTGAAACCTTCAGCTAAGTTTGCAGCTAGTTGTACTGCATTCACTTCATAGCTCCATCAGGTAATATCCCTGGTGTTGTGAAGAAATAATTAGGGCTAAACTTCAGGTTCAGTTTAGAAAGGGGCAGAAAATTATTCTACAAGTCCTTCCAGCTCAAGTAAATATATACTTGTTGCTGTGGAAATAGTTAGGACTAAGTAATTCTTAGTTCAGTTAAAGTACACTCAGGAAATAAATTCCTGAAGTCATAGTTGGGAAAGGTTTATCTCAGTCAAGAAGCTTGACACAGAGAAACATCTCTTGTATCAAGAGTAACCACATAACCCACTTCCATCTTGTAGGATCTTTTGGGATCTGAGTGGTAGGAGCAAAATTGCTCTGAGGTAGGATCCAAGTGTGGATCTGAGCTGTAGGGCTTTAGATCCTGAGATTGTAGGTGAGTTATTTTCTCTGAGTGGTAGGGAACTTGTGCCTGAGCTATAGGATCCTTTAGATCTGAGGTAGGGCTGACCTCCCAGCCCGAGTGTAGGGCTTAACAGCCTGAGGTAGGTGATCTTAGGATCACTGAGTTGTAGGGCCTTGGGACTGAGAAGTAAGTCTTGGAGGAGACTTAGAGATCCTGAGGGATCTGAGGTGTAAGCTCTTTGGAGCAGGTTTTGGAGAAATGCCTAGTCAAATAAGATAGTTGGATAGGTGAGAGGGAAAGTGGATGTACCCTTGTTAGGGGAACCACTATAAATCTGTGTGTGCTTTTCTGTGTTGTTTTTTTATTGCAGGTTGCATGTCTTGAAAGCAGAATTGAATCAACTAATAAAACACCTAAAGTAAGGAAATTAAAAGATAGTCACTAAGGACTAGTAAACCTATTCCCCCCTCTTGGTGATTTAGCTATCCTTGAAAACAAAGACTTTCAAGTGGTATCATAGGGAGGTTACTCAAAAAGGACTTAACAGTCTGAGTAGACCTCAAAGGATAGCTAAAAGGTTTGCATTGGTGGGTTCAAAAGAGAACCATATGGAGTGGAGCTCAATGAAGTTTCAAGTCTACAGTAAGAGCAAGGACCACATTGGGCTGTTTGTAGCTCTTGTAGATGATGATGTCTATGCAAATGCAATAATAGATATCAGGGCCCCTCTATCACACTCAGATAGTGACTCAGAGGTGAATGAAGATAAGGAAGGTGAATGCAGATGCTATGGGTTGATTTCTACACCAGAAGAAGAAGAATCCTTCCAGGATCAGCCTGATCCAGATCAGGTACAATCTCTGTCTAGTTTTTCTTATTTCTCAGGTCATGTGTCCAGCTTAGACTCTGATGCTTCCTCATCAAGTGATGATGAGAGTCCTCTATCAAAAGATGATATCAATTAATTATTTGAGAATCATGCTGCACTTCTGAAAGCTTTCAAGAAAAGCAAATTGCTTGTTAAGAAGCAAGCAGAGGAAATTGCCTCCCTATACCTGACTGCTTCCCAGCAAGATGAGACTTCATCTTTGCTATATCTGAATATGAGGGAAGTTGGTCATCTGAAGACCATGGTAGATATCCATGTTGAGTCCATTAAATATAAGGTCTCTATTATCAAGGTTTTTGAAGATAATTTGAAAGGGAGAAGAGGATAGTGGCCAATTTCTCTAAGATAGATGCTATCAAGAGAAAATCTGAATCTGAGTGGATTTCTAAAGTTATCCAATCTCAGAGGAGAGGCCAAGCTCCTGTTGTGCCACAATCAACCTTTCATAAGTTAATCCTCCCTTCTAATAAGTATGACCAGGAATGCATGTATGTTCATTATAAGAATGTGAATTCTTCTTGTAAGAATACAAGTGTATCTTACAATGGGAGAAGAAAGGGTAGTGGAATGAGTGCCTTTAAAGCTCCCCATGGATAAGTACAAATGGCCCACTCTAGACCATTTACATTTGGTGCCTCAGCCCCAACTCACAAGGATAAGGCAGTGACTTTCACACAAGCCCATCCAGTAAGGACTCAGACTAAGGGTTAGTCTACAGTAAGCCTAACTTGGCTAGTTCTGATGATATAAACAACATCACATGTGCAAAGAAGATAGTTGTAAATACCATTCAGGGCAAGCAAAGGAAGCCTACTGGAATAATATCCTTCAGTCAGATCCTTGTTGAAAGGAACCTGAAGAAAGTTGCTGCTCCTCTTCCTTCTATTCAGTCAGCAGCTAACCACACTACAAGACCTGCTCAGAAAAGAAGATATAATATCCATGATTGTTGGTGTTGTGATAAGGTGGGGGAATTTTGCCGTAGATTGCTGGCACAATCCTTCTATGTCTAAAGAAAGAGTTAGCCTGCTTGTCAGAAATCTTGCCGGTAGGCAAGTTAGATTTCAGACTAATCAGAACCTAGGACCCAATACATATTGGAGTCCTAAGGTAAAGTAATCTATTTTGCAGGTTAGTTCAAGTGCCCATTCCCCCCTGTGGTACTTGGACAGAGGATGTTCCAAATCTTGGATTGGAACAAGAAAGTCATCATATGGATCATACTCCAGTGAGGAAAAGACCTAAGGTCTATAGTTGGGAAGTTGTGATGGATATTGATCATCTAGGATACCCCTCTTACTTACCAAAAGGAAGAGAATGTTGAGTGAAATCCTAAAGAAGGACAATTGCACACTCATGGATGAAGACCAGCCGAATCCATCCATTAAAGGTCAAGATGCCTGAGTGATGGGACAAAGTGTTGCTGCCTCCTCAGCAAACAAAGTGTTGCATAAGTCTTAGGCAAAGGCTAGCTGGATCCAGGAAGCAGGAATGTCTGGTTGGACAAAGTATTGCTGCCACACCAGCAAATCAGTGAAGGAAAAGTAGGCTATCTGGGTTGTCAGAAGTACATTGGGACTAGAATATCATACAGACAACATTCCTCCTATTCAAGAAGGACAGTGTGGTATCCAGTGTGATGATTAAGAGGGCAGATCAATATGATGATCAACATAGTACTCAGTGGGCTGAACACTCTTGTGCTAATGATCAGAAAGCTGAAGCCAAAGGCAAGTCTGTTGCTAAAGAAAAGGAGAAGATCTGGCTCAGCAAGAAGAGACAGTGCAAGGTGCAAGGGAGTTGCTGTGCATTTTTATTGTAGATCCAGCATCAGCTCCTTGGTATCAGGACCACATCCTCCAGATAAGTAGAACTACCTTATATTGATATTCTACTAGTGTAATCTAAATTGCTAGGAATCCTGTCTTTCACAGCAGGACTATGCATATAAAGATTAAGTATCAGTTTATTAGGGAGCATATAGACAAACTTAATCCTAAGTTTATCCTCATTGACAAGTGGCTGACATGTTTATCATGCCACTAGATGAAGTTAAGTTCAACACCATCTAGGTTGAGATTGGGTATGTTGAGCTTGGTATAAGTTGCTCCCTGTTATACTTTTGTTGCAGGATTTACTTCTCTTTTAGGTAGATAAGTCTTTGATGTGACATCAAGACTATAAAGACCATTAAGTGGTATCAAGACTAAGATGGACTCAAGTTTACAGCAGAGGAAATGACAGAGATGCTCCTGTTGAGGGGGAGCAAGCTCAGCACCTGAGAAATGATGACAAGAAATGCTCCTATTCAGGGGGAGCATGCCCAGCACTTGCAGGAATAGGACCAGCTTTCTATTAAGAAGGAACAAACAGCTACTGTAAGATCTTCACTGCTAATCAGTTTGTCCTAAGGACAATGCACAAACAAAGGGAGAGATTATTTATGATATAGTCATAATATTCTCTGAGTCTGAGATGAAGGACTGCTGTTGAGAAAACAGTATTGCTGCAGGAGAAGAGGAACAGCTAGCAGCCAGCTCATGTGGATCCATGGTAAACACAAGAGTCAAGGGGTTGCAGTGAAGTGGTGTATCAATGATATCACCACAAGTGGATGCTGAGTCTGTAGATACAACATCAGCAAGTGGAACTATGTATGCTACAAGTTCAAGTGATACAGTGGTGTTGTTTCAATATATCAACACAAAAGGTATGACCCCTAATCAAGTGGAGTGATTACTAGGCTAATTTCCTTAGTAGTGTCAGCATAGGACTTTGACTAGGATCATGAGATAATCTCTCCCATGATCCTTTCTCCTCCCTCAATAGATATACCTATTGAAGAAGACAGAAAGGGGGAGATATAGAAGCAATACATAAGGGGGAGATATAGAAGCAATATATAAGGGGGAGATATAGAAGCAATACTTGACATGACTAGGTCATGTTGAGTCAGTTCATATTACTTGAAAAGATTCTAGTAGTATGAGAAATGCAATGACTGAGTACATGTTGAGCCATGATTGTGTCAGTGCATATTTTGAGGTAAGTGCTTCTAGTGGTGCTCCATTTAAGTATTAAGTGGTATAAAGGAGAGTGCATATTACTTGAGCAATTGTTCAAGTAGTATAAGGATGCATTGAATTGACTTATTGAGTCAATGCAGTTAAATGCAGTACAGGAAATTGATATGCTAAAACCTTTATAGCATAAGCTAGCAGTAGTAGCAGACTATAATCTACAACTGCATGAAATTATTCTGTTTATTATGTTAATGTCTCTTAGTATTGCTGTATGTTCTGCCTTCTTCAAATAGGGGAAATTGTTGGGTCCATTACCCACAATGTTCCCGAGATTGGATTTAAAGAGGCATCTCCATCAACACTAAGAACATAGTTGTATTTGATGTTGTTTAAGCTCATCATGCGTAAGATGTTCCATAGAACAAGTCTAGACAGATTGTTTAAGTGATGTGACAGGTGATCACAAAGTGAAGATGCTAGAAAGGCAGGAATTTTCCTAAGTCCACAGGCGTTGAGTGAGGTAAGCTCACTCAACACCAGAAGTCAAGGAGCAAGTGAAAATACAGCTAAGTCCATAGGCGTTGAGTGAGGTAAGCTCACTCAATGCCAAAAGTCAAGGAGAAATTTAAAATATAGCTCCACAGGCGTTGAGTGGAGCAAGCTCACTCAATGCCAGAGGTAAGGAAGAATGTTGGCAAGCTGGAAATATGGTTATGTCCACAGACATTGAGTGGAGTTGACTCACTCAACGCCATATAGCTAAAGGCAGAAATATGGCTAAGTAGTTTGGCGTTGAGTGATGAAGACACACTCAACGCCATACAATAAAAAGCAGTTAGTCGAACTGAGTTCAGAGTTCGTTGAGCTGAGCTCATCGTTCGTCGAACTGAGCTCAGAGTTTGAGAATCTGAGTTAGTCGAACTCAGTTCAGAATTCATCGAACTACATTCAGAGTTGAGTGAGACAGGCTGAGACAGTCAAAGCCTAAGGAATAAGAGGTAGAAAGATGGCTAAGTCCACAGGCGTTAAGTGAAGGTCATTCACTCAACGCCATAGCCTCATAAGTGTTGAGTAACACTCAGTCAGCCAAAGCCAGTATTTTTAAACACAAAAATTTGGCTAAGTCCAAATGCATTGAGTGTAGCTCACTCACTCAATGCCAGATAACAGAAGTCTATTAAGATATTTGGCGTTGAATGGAGCTTACTCACTCAACGCCAAGAAGCAGTAAAATTGGCTATGACAAAAAGCGTTGAGTGAGGTATGCTCACTCAATGCTCTCAACCCCTAAGATACATAAAGTTTTTCTAAGGCAAAAGCATTGAGTGATGAAGACACATTCAACGCTCTCAACGCCAAAGAAGCAGGAAGACTTTGCTAAGGCAAAAAGCATTGAGTGAGGCTTATTCACTCAATGCTCTCAACGCCTAGATAGACATAAATTTATCTAAGTGTTTTGGCGTTGAGTGAGGCCCACTCACTCAACGCCTATACTAATGTTGGTTGATTTTTGGCTAAGCCCACAGCTGGTGATGTCAGCAATTCAACAAGATTCAAATTAGTGGCGGGATGGCTACAGTACGTGACAATTGTGGATGCAGACCTACTGTACGATAGTTGGCATTAAATAAAGGTTGATGCAACCATTAAATGTATGGGGCCCACTGCTCAAAGAGTTGTTGAGTCATAATCAATAAAAGGGAAAGGCTTTACATAGGAAGATAGCTTTTGGAGAGGAGCCATCAGGTCATTCTTCTTCACCGCCATTGTTGTTGTGCTGAAGAACAAGAAGCTCAAGTCAGCATGATGAAGAACAAGTTAGCTGTTGTAATCTTCATCGACTTCAGCAGTTCAGAGTATTTCTCTGAGGAAAGAGGAAGCAGCCAAGGGACGACCCTTGCTGTAAGTTCTTCATAGTTCCAGCTATACAAGCTATATCCTGAAGATCTTTATCTAGAAGCTGTGAAGAGAAGAAAGCTAGAAGAAGCAGAGATCTGAAAGAAGGCTCAGGGGACTATTCCTCAGGAGTCTAAGTTAGGGCTGAATCACCTCAGCCCAAGAAATAAATAAGGGGAAGAACAGGGTTCTGCAAGTTGCTTCCAGCACAAGCATACTTATTGCTGTGAAGAAGTTGAGCTGAGAAACCTTTAACACAGTTTGCAGCTAGTTGTACTGCAGTCACTTCACAGCTCCATCAGAAAATATCTCTGGTGCTGTGAAGAAGTAGTTAGGGCTGAACTTCAGGTTCAATTCAGAAAGGGGCAGAACATTGTTTTGCAAGTCCTTTTAGCTCAAGTAAATATATACTTGTTGCTGTGGAAGTAATTAGGACTAAGTAATTCTTAGTTCAGTAAAGGTAGAATCAGGAAATAAATTCCTGAAGTATAGTTGGGAAAGGTTTATCTCAGTCAAGAAGCTTGACACAGAGAAACATCTCTTGTGTCAAGAGTAACCACATAACCCACTTCCATCTTGTAGGGTCCTTTGGGATCTGAGTGGTAGGAGCAAAATTTCTCTGAGGTAGGATATAAGTGTGGATCTGAGCTGTAGAGCTTTAGAGCCTAAGATTGTAGGTGAGTCATTCTCATTGAGTGGTAGGGCACTTGTGCCTGAGATGATTGGATCTGAGGTAGGGCTGAACTCCCAGCCTGAGTGTAGGGCTTAGCAGCCTGATGTAGGTTATCTTAGGATCACTGAGTTGTAGGGGCTTGGGCCTGAGAATTAAGTCTTGGAGGAGACTTAGAGATCCTGAGGGATCTCAGGTATAAGTTCTTTGGAGCAGGTTTTGGAGAAGTGCCTTGTCCAACAAGATAGTTGGATAGGTGGGAGGGAATGTGGATGTACCCTTATTAGGGGAACCACTATAAATCTGTGTGTGCTTTTTAGTGTTGTTTTCTTTATTGCAGGTTGCATGTCTTGAAAGCAGAATTGAATCAACTAGTAAAGCACCTAAAGTAAGGAAATTAAAAGATAGTCACTAAGGACTAATAAACATACTCACCCCCCTCAAGGTGATTTAGATATCCTTGAAAACAAAGACTTTCATGAGGCATTCCTTTCCAACCGAATAGAAAAGCTCGTTCATGGCTCCAAAATAGACTACAAGAGTAACAATCTTCCTTATTAGACAAGTTAAGTCCTCCTTTTTGCATAGACAAGGAATCCCCCGCCAAAAGGTGGAAGGATCAAGGGAATTCTGTTGGGTTGATACGTGATATCCCCGGGTAGTTTTGCATATAGTTCCGGAAATCGCAGTACGGAATAGTCATGTTGTGTGAAGCCCATCCAGACAGGTTGTTCTGGATTGGTGATGTTTTAATTTGCGTGCCGGAGAAGACTCTGAGTATAAATGGTGCATTTATGGAGTCTGATGGGTTATGCCTATGAAAGGGAGCAGCAGGAAGTACTGGAGACACACTCCAGGAAAATACCCAGAAAATACCACAGTTCGCATAATTGTTGGATATCGCCGGACGACAGTGGGTATCGTTGACGACGATAGCTCTTGGTGAGATATTTGTGCAATGTGCTATGTTTCTGGCACTGTAGGATATTGCAAGTTTTCTTTTTGGACTGATGTTCCAGTAATGGATCTTGATTGCGTAACCTTTTTGATTGCGTGGCCAGTCTCTTGGTGACCGTGTGGCTATTATGAGCTATGAGCTCTTGAAGGCCAGTGTGCCAAACAGACAAGGGGAAGCCGACCCGCGTCAGTATAGACTTTGATTTGACGATTTGAGCAACGAGCAATGGCTGAACTGTATCTGTATTATGGTTGTCTAACTCGAGTGTCTAAGTTATTGGCGTTTGTTAGAATCGCATAATGAGAGTCTTAGGATGTAAGCTGTCAAGACTAAAGTCTCAGGCTGAGGGCCGTAAAGACTATAAATGCTAAAAGTTGACCGTCAAGTCTTGAACTTCTGAACGGTCATGTAATCTGGGAAATTGGCACGCCGAAAATGTGCCCTGAGTGCACGGAGCGTCGACAGTTAAGGCCGGTATTTGTGATATATTGAACTGTGTGTGAGTTGCACGTTCTTGTGATATATCTACTTGTGAAAATACTATGAATGCAGGGAAGGAATACCTCTGCCCCAGGAAAGGGGTATGGTTGTTATAAATTGGTCAGCTAAATGCTGACCGTTGCCTTTTTACCGCCCTTGTGGTGGATTGTCCCTATACATGTGCAGGAGAGCCGAGCAGGAAATAGCAGGCTGAAACCCTTGTTGCTATGCCGACCCTTGAAGGCCAAGCAAATACGAACTTTAATTGTTTCATGTGTGGCCGTCTTACGTGCCGATGTATGAAAACACCTTGTATAAAGCAGTTGTAAGGCCTTAAGGCCGTATTGACTTTTGTGTATTTCTATAAAACATTCCTGATATATATATATATATATATATAGTGGACATTCATGTGTACTTGAGTTCAACTTTTCACCCTTGAAGCTTCTGTTAGAATGCTCTAAGTCGCGTGTAGTCTTTTGATATTCACTTGTAATTCCGCTGCTTTTTCGTGAAATATGGTGTAGGGCCCCGACCGGACCCTCTATTATATTTCATGTGACGGACGGAGGTATTACAATTTGGTATCAGCTTGTCTTGGTCTTCCTCCTACGAATTCGTGATCGAATTCTTTTTAGGGGGTGGCGAGCACGTGTAAGTGCGGACCGTTATAACATAAATGAACTCAAGAATGTCCACTTAGGAATGAAAGTACACTTGTTTGAGGAACCTGCACGTTCCTAATAATCGTTGTTTGCTTCTGAGGTAGTCACTAAATTGTGTATTTTACACTTATATGTGACTAGAAGTGGTGCGAGGCAGTCTGAGCCCCAACATTCTATTGAGAGTGTAGCACCAGTTGAGGTGCCCATACCTCCTCCCTCTGAAGAGACAATTCAGTTGATAGCTGAGGTAGTCTTCATGATGATTAAGGCCCAACCTAAAAGGCAGGTACAACCCCTTGTCCCTCTGGCGGCGTCAATGCTGGTTGGTCTATTTGAGCAGGTTGCAAGCAGAAGAGCATCAACTCAGCCATTGAATATGTGTTTGAAGCAAGGACCACACACGGTCGAGGAGTACTTTTATGCATTTGTTGTGTTGTGACAATATGCAGAGTTTCTATTTGAAACTGAGGAGACTAAGATCAACAGGTTTTATGATGGTATGCGCCAGGAGCTACGACTTGTGTCGTTGGATCCAAAGTTAATGGGATTCCAAACATTTGTGCAGTCAACTAGGTCATTGGAGATGGACTTGGCCAAAGTCCACCAGGCACCAGTAATCAAGGTACCTAGTTTCTCCACGTATGGATATCGACGATGGAAGAAGAAGTCAAAGACTTCTGAAGTGGCTCCTTCTCTAACGTCATGAGTAGCGTCTGGGCGAACCACTCTTGCGTGTTATACATGTGGCAAGAAAGGACATCTTGCCCAAGAGTGTTGGGGTGGTGACTGGAAGCCAAAGAAGGCTAAGGCTAGAGTAGTTGCAAGGCGAACTCCATACACTTGCTACTCGTGTGTCAAAGAGGGACATATAGCTGGATACTGCCAAAGTGTCCCTTAGACGACAACAAACTGAAAGGGAATGTTGAGTATATGTACATAAATAACTGTAATCGTGTACCGTACATTTACTAGTATGTAATGATGTATACAATGCCTGTTTTGCGTGTATAAACATATTTTGATGAATAATCTAGAAGTTTTGTGTTTAAGGCTTAATGTCTTCCATTTTGATTAGTTTTTTACAAACCTGTGAGGTAATAATAAAAGGTGAACACGGGTAGAAAGTCGTGTGTTAAGACGTGGTTATGAAGTCATGTCGTTTGTTTGGAAGTATCTGTGCTGGCAATAGTTATGTTTGATGTGATAGTAGGTATGAACTAGCCCTCGGAGTAGCGTACCGATATAGATTACAACTTTACAGAAGTCATACTTGGATAGAACACCGAACGAGAGCCGAAGTTCGCATGTGTGCTCTCCAAGTAGTCAAGACTGTTCGGTAGGGCACGAAGTAATTCTTCATGCCAACAGAGGTCATTAAGCCAAAGCCCAGTTGAGTTACGTTCCTATAGTGCGTCGGCTTACGCAGATGTGTTTCTTAATGATCTCCTTGGGTCACGTCCTAATGAGAGAGTGACTTCGCTATTGAGTTGGAACTATGTGCGAAACCTGTGGCCCACTCGCCGTACTAAGTAGCGCCAAAGGAGATGGCGGAACTGGAAGTGTTCAACTGTAAGAATCGCTAGAGCAAGGCTATTTATGCCCAAGTGGGTTACCTTGGAGTACCCCGGTCCTCTTTGTGAACAAGAAGGACGGAAGCTTGAGTCCATGCATTAACTATCGAGTGTACAACCCCGTATCCGACGAGTGGGTCAGCAGGAGCCAGACCGGCCAAATCAGGCAGTCTGAGTCCCTGGGCGAGCTCGGCAGGGGGGAGAACTCGGCAGTCTTCGATTGCCCAGGCGGGGTAGGATGCTTTTGGGAGGTGAGCTTATACTCGCCAAGCCCTGCTCGTCGAGCTCTAGGCTGCTCGACGAGCTCTGGGCTGCTCGACAAGCTCTGGGCCTTTCGTCGAAGCTCTGGGCTGTTCGTCGAACTCTGGGCTGCTCGACGAGCTCTGGGTCTTTCGTCGAGCCCTGGGCTGTTCATCGAGCTCTGGGCCTTTCATTGAGCTATAGTCTATTCGTCGAGCTCTGGGCTATTCGTCGAGCCTTGTGCTGTGCGTCGAGCTCTGGGCCTTTCATCGAGCTCTGAGCCTTTCGTCGAAGTTCCGGGCTGTTCATCGAGCTTTGGGGTGCTCAATGAGCTCTAAGCCTTTCGTCGAGCCATGGGCTGTTCATTGAGCTTTGGGCCTTTCGTCGAGCTCTAGGCTGTTCGTCGAGCTTCGGGGTGTTCGTCGAGCCCTAAGCTGTGCGTTGAGATCTGGGCCTTTCGTCGAGCTCTGGGCTGTTCGTCGAGCTCTGGGCATTTCATCGAGCTCTGGCCATTCGTCGAGCACTGGGCCGCTCGCCGAATTCTGACCGCTCAACGAACTTGCGACATGCGAGCAGGGCAAGCCAGACCCATACTCGCCAAAGGCCGAACAGAAGTGGCGAATGCAAGATACATCGAGCACTCACTGCCCTTGCCCAGCAGAGGTTGTTGAGGGTTACCCTCCCAATGATTCGTGAAGTGTTCTTACCATTTTGCCTGCGCTTTCATGCCCATGGCCAGTTAGAACAGCGGAGTTACGCTGTTGGCAGACCCAGTTGGGATGCACATAGCTGTTCAGAATAGCAGAGGTTAGCTATTTGCAGGCTGTTATCTGGAATCTATAAATAGGACCCAAGGGGTACCTCAGAAGGCATGCTTACTTGTCTCCCAGTCTTCTAGCGCTTTCTGAGGTTTTCTTAGCTCGGCTCTTGTCTAGGGAGGGGAAGCGCTCTAAGATCTTCTGGGTGTGTGGTGGGACCTCCGCGCCGAGCCCTTGGGTCAGTTCCTTGTTCTTTTTCCTTGTCATTTTGCTTGTAGGAGAGAAGTAGGTGCACGATCACCCCTTCCCCAAGGGTGAACTCCACAGAGACCGATTCTTCGGTTCCAACATTTTGGCGTGGTGAGCGTGGAGCGTGGTCAGCACAGAAAACCTTCAACAGACCAGATGAAGGGAAAAGGACAGGGCTCGGATAGGTCCGACTCGCCACCCCCACCTCTCTCCATGGTGGGGATGTTCGAATACTTCAGGCAGGAGGTACTTGGCCTCGTTAGGTTCGAACTTGGTGCGCGTGCCAAGTGATCGACTCCAGCGGCACTAGTGCTCGCGGTCCTGGCCCTTGGCGAGGACGCTCCCGACAGGCGAGCTGGGAAAGAGGTTGTAGAGGAAGGGAGAGGCGGCGAGCTCCCAGGGTGAGTACTCTTCCCGGGCTCGGTGAGCGGTGACAGGTTCGACGAGATGGGGGTGCGAGACCCTCCATCTCGCCCAGCAGGGGGAGGCAGCCACTTCAGCGAATTGATTTCTTCCGCCCCGGTTCCATAGTTCAGAGATCCGTAGATGTCTTACTACACCGGGAAGGGAGACCCGGTTCAGCATGTCCAGTGGTTCAAGGATGTGGTCTCGATCCGACAGATGTCGGATGGGTTCAAGTGCAGGCTCTTCTCCATCACTCTCAAGGAGAAGGAGAGAGAGAGTGGTTCCACCAACTACCGACCAACTCCATCACTATTTTGAGGACCTGCACCGGGGGTTCATGTTGAGGTTCACCACCTCCAAGAGGAGGAAGGAGTCGGAGTCCATGTTCCACATCAAGCAGGGGGTGAGCGTGACCTTGGGGAGATACGTCAACCAATTTTAGGAGGAGGTCACCCAGGTCCAAGAGACGCTAGGGCACACCCAGATGATGGCCTTCACCCTGGGGTTGCAGTAGGGTTTCTTCAGAATGGAACTGAAGAGGGTGTCGCCTCTCTCCTACGAGGAGATAATGGAGAGGGCGGGGAGAGAAGTCGACGGGGAGGCGTCGAATCTGGAGTTTGCCCGGAAATTGGTAAGGTGGGCCACATAGGAAGAGAGGCCAAGAGTGCTAGAGGCCAGGAGGAGAGGAGAGCTGAACCCCAGCAGAGGGAACAGCAGTAGCAGCAACCCAGGTGGGGGCGTAAGGAGCCGAACCATCGGCTAGTTTGGAGGCTGGAGTGGCAAGACCAGGGGCCGCAGAGAGGTTTTCATAAGGGAGAGAATTGTCAAGGAGGCCAGAGTATGTTCTACCCTCCAGGCGGGAGGCAAGGCCAGAGACCACCTCTCCCCGACCAGAATCATACTATGGCTATAGCCATGGGAGAGAGGAGGAGAGCAGTGCGGAGAAGGAGAAGGGAAGTTAGGGTGGATTTACCCTACTGCGACTTCCATCAGGAGAAGGGGCACGCTACAACTACGTGCCCGGAGTTCCTCGAGTTAATAGGAAACATGGAGCAACAACAGCAGCAAGACCACCAGGGAGTGCGGATCGAAGAAGTCCTGCCTCGAGCGGAGGAGGACAGGTGTGAGGACCGGGCCGATGTTGGGGCCCAGGGAGGGATCGAAGCAATCCATGGGGGGTGGGGGTCGAGGCTTCCCGAAAGGCAAGTCTCCACACCATGTATCGTAGGAGCATTGGCTCCACATCCCAGACCCCACCCCCAAAAAAGAAGATCACATTCTCAAGGAAGGATATGCCAGATCATGATGACCCCTTCTGCGATGCGCTGGTCATCCAGACAGTGGTCGAGAACTTCATCGTCTCCCGGATCCTTATCGACAATAGGAGTTCAGTCAATGTCATCTTCAAGAAGGCGTTTGACGCGATTAAGGTGGAGGCCAAGAGGGTGCTGGCCTTAGATGGACCCTTGTTTGGGTTCTCGGGGGAGAGGAAGGAGGTTGAAGGAGGAGTGGGCCTCCATGTCACTCTAGGGGGGGGGGGAAATCTCGCACCTGCAGGTTCGTCATTGTGGATGCCCCCAACAGCTATAACGCCATCTTCGGGAGACCCCTCATCAGTTCCTTCCGCTGTGTTCCGTCATCCTTCAACTAATGCCTAAAGTTCAACGCCGAGGGGATCAAGGTCCGGGTCCGAGGAGACCCCAAGGTGGCAAGGGAGTGCTATGTCACGGCAGTGAACTCCATCTCATGGCAGCAGGGGGCCGAGGAGATGGAGCAAAGGATGGAGGAGGCGGAGCAGGAGGCAGGAGTGGAGATGGAGGTGGAGGAAGACCGCACTCGGGTGGAGGTGGCGGAGGAAGTCCAGGAGCTGGCCGAGGCAATGACCGTGGAGGAGACATAGGAAGAAATTCCTGCCCCAAGAGGGGAGGATGCTGGAGAATGGGGAGAGCAGTATCGTCTGTAGGCTACGGAGGAGGTGATGGAGATGGAGGTTCTGACCCTCGGGGCAGGGTGGAGAAGGTCCGCATCAGCGGGGGGCTTACCCCGGCAGATCAAGAGAGGATGCTAGAGTGCATCCAAAATAACGTGGACATCTTTGCTTGGAGCGCCACAAGAGATGCCAGGGATCGATGCGGACGTCGCCTGCCACTACCTCAACTTGGAACCAGAGGCTTGCCCCATCCAGTAAAAGAAGAGGTATGTTGCGGACAAGCTAGCCAAGCCAATCAGGGAGGAATGACGAGCTGAAAATGAGGAGCTGCGGCTCTCCCTCAACATGGTAGAGGAGTTACGTGACTTATCCGCCATCTGGCAGGAAGAATTAAAGAGAAGAATGGCTAAGTACTTTGACAAGCACGTCAGGGTCAAACAGTTCGCGGAGGAAGATCTGGTCCTAAGGAAGGCGGATGCCGCGGGAAGATCAGCCGCTGTGGGGAAGCTCAACCCCAACTGGGAGGGTCCATACATTGTATAAGAAAGATTGAAATCAAGAGGGTACCACCTTAAGAATGTGGAGGGAGAGACCCTAAGTCTCACCTGGAGTAGTGATGGCTTGAAATGTTTTTATCCTTGAACCATGTCAGTGACATTCTTCTTTCTAAGTAAAACTTCTTGAAGTGCCAATACTCCTGCCGTGTTTTGTGTGAATGGGTGGTGTTCATTTGATAGACCCCGAGTAGATCCTGCTGTCAGGCTCTTACCTAGCTGGCATGTATAGATTTCACTCGAGGGAGTCTACCCAGACCCTAAGCAGATCCCGCTGTCAGACTCTCACCTAGCTGGCAGGGCTGGATGTCACTTGAGGGAGTCTACCCAGACCCCGAGCAGATCCCACTGCCAGGCACTCACATAGCTGTCAGGGTTGGATATCACTCGAGGGAGTCTACCCAGACCCCAAGCAGATCCCACTGCCAGGCTCTCACCTAGCTGGCAGGGCTGGATGTCACTCGAGAGAGTCTACCCAGACCCCGAGCAGATCCTGCTTCCAGGCTCTCACCTAGCTGGCAGGGCTGGATGTCACTCGAGGGAGTCTACCCGGGCCCTGAGTAGATCCCGCTACCAGGCTCTCACCTAGCTGGCAGGGTTGGATGTCACTCGAGGGAGTCTACCCAGATCCCGAGCAGATCCCACTGCCAGGATCTCACCTAGCTGGCAGGGCTGGATGTCACTCAAGGGAGTCTACCCAGACCTCGAGTAGATCCCGTTGTCAGGCTCTCACCTAGCTGGCAGGGCTGGATGTCACTCGAGGGAGTCTACCCAGACCCCGAGCAGATCTCGCTGTCGGGCTCTCACCTAGCTGGCAGGGCTGGATGTCACTCGAGGGAGTCTACCCGGACCCCGAGCAGATCCCGTTGTCAGGCTCTCACCTAGCTGGTAGGGCTAGATGTCACTCGAGGGAGCCCCACCCTCTCTAGGAGTTATTCTAAAAGATCGATCTTTTTCCTAAATGTATGTAAAAGAAGGCCCTTACAGGCGAGCCGGGGCTCGCGAGTTAAGCTCGGCAGAAAGGAGGCGAGCTGGTCCCTAGGCATCCTTCGAAGAAGGCGAGCTCCAGCAATGCACCCCACCCCCCTCCAGTTTTATTTGTGAAATTTTTTGGCTTGACATGGGCAAAAAAGGAGGCAGCTCACGAGCGAGCTGGGTGGTGGCGAACCCAACTCGGCGGGTGGTCCATTCCTGGTTAACCTGGGGCAGGCGAGCACTTGGAATCTGCTCACGGGTACGAATCCTAAACAAGCATTCTAGCGACAAGTCCCATCCTAGTTAGGTCTCTCAAGGAGGAGAGCTTGCGGGCGAGTGCTTCACAGAGAGAAAGATCAAGAAAAAGAAGATAGAAAAATTCATGGCAGAAAAATTTCTTTCATTAAGAAGTTGTTACAAAAAGTGAGCTCGCCTAGCCGAGATTACAAAAAGGGGGGGGGGGAGAAAATTACACAAAAAAAGAAAGAAAAAGGGGTGGGTCAGCTCTCGCCTCCTCCCCCAGACTGGCGATCTTCGTCCACTCCTCCAGAAGGATCATCCTTGAAGCCTTTCCCGAAGAGCATGTCGAAACTGTCCTCCTTCTCGCTGGGGGCGTCGACGGGAATAGGCTCGACATGAGGTATCGCCCCGTGATCTCCTCGCAGACTTCCACCAGCACCCGCGTATCCTTCATGATCTGAAAGTGCATTCGACAGACTCAATCGAGTTGATCTGCAGCCGCTAAATGACCTCAGCCTCGTTGAACACCCTCGACCTCCTGTATGGAAGGGAGGGGTCGCACCGGGGAAGGGAGGGCGCTGCCACCCGGGGGAAAGAGGACTTCCACCTAGCGGATGATCTCGCGGTCGAGCCCCTTGATCTGGCCCTTCAGCATCTCATTCTCCGCCTCCAGTCCGGCGGCGCGAGCTTCCAACTCGGTGGCGCGGGAACACAGCTTGACATTCTCTTCCTCTAGCCCGACAATGCGAGCCTACAGCTCTCTTACGGCCTCAGCATCCTGTGAAATAAAAGAGTAAGCAAATATAGTGCAAGAAATGCGGAGGATCTCAAGTAAAAAGAGGAGTTGGTGCCCAATTCTTACTAGCCCACCGACGGTTTTGCGAGTAAGTCCTCGGCGATGTCGAGCCTCCTCTCCAGGTCGGTAGCTCTGTCCTGGGCGACGTTGCGCTTCTGCTCCGTATTTTGCAGGAGGTGGCTGAGGTTGAAGCCGCGGCAGACCATCATGTGGTGCAGCTCCAGTGCTCGCTTGTGGGCTTGTAGGCCCTCATGGCCGAGCTGGCGTAGGGTCGTGTGCTTGTAGGTAACAACATCATCACGCCCGTAGAGGCCAAAACCGAGTGCATAGGCATGACCGAAGGAGGGCTCGCGGTCTTCCCAGGAGGGCTGGAGGTTGGAGACGTAGATTAAGTGGGTCGCCCCGTCCCATTGGACCACGGGCTGGCCGACTGAATCTTTCCACCTCCCCCCGAGGCCAAAGAGGGGATGACTCTTCGACGGGCCCGGCTCGCGGGCCGCGATCTTCTTAGTGGCAGGAGGGACAGGGAGCTCTCCTCCCTCCTTCCCTTTATTTGCTATCTCCTTCGGAGAGCTCCCCGACGATCCATCCGGGGTGGTCTCGGGCGAGCTCATGTATTTGGGTCTTTGTTGTTGTTGTTGTTGTTGCCTCGCCCGAGGGACCACCACCTCCTTTAGCTTCTTTTGTGTCGGGTGACGGCGAGGCAACCTAGACCCCGCAAGGTCAGCCCGCTTCTTGCTGGATAAGGGCTTGGATGAAGCCGCCTAATCTCGGCAGGCATGTGCAGCCGTCTTCTCATGCGCGAGGGGGTCGAGGAATAGTACCGAGTCCGCGAAGGGAGGGTTCTCGGGAATCAGTCGCTCCTCTGCATGAAAAACTTAGTTAAAATTCTGATTGATTTGGCGACATTGGGAAAGGGGAAAGTTGAAAGGTATACCTTCGCCGGGAAGGACGGGGAGGAGCAAGTCGAGGACCCTTAGGAGGAAGGCGACCTCGAAGTCTTTGTGGAGGAAGAACTTGTGGAGCTCAGCATCGTTGCCAGACACGGAGGCGGGTCGGTACACCTCCTCTCCCTTCTACTGGGGCGAGTAGGGGATGTTGCCGAGATCGCCCTTGATGGAGACGATCTTGGTCATCCAGTTTTGATGTTTGTTCACGATCTCGCGAACCTTGATGAAGGAGCCCCCGAAGTAGGCGATGCCATCGGGAGTCGCCTTATAGGTGAAGAGTTTCCTAAAGACAGTCAGGTTGAACTCTATTCGCTCCTGTGGAGGAAGCATGAGAACGCCACCATCATGATGATGGCGTTCGAGTTGAGCTGTGCGGGCACCGCGCCGAAATATTTCAGGATCTGGCGGATTTCTGGCCAGAGCGGCAGGCGCAACCCCATCTCGAAATGCGAGATGGGAAAGGCGAGTTCAACGAGGTAGAAGGTGTTGATGACCTCGCCTTCCCTGGGCCGGCGAGCCTCAAAACCGGGGGGAACGATGTCGGCAATGAACTCCGCGAACTCCCCCTAGGAGGTGTTCCCCTTGAAGAATCAGTAGTCGGTGAAATGTTGAGCGCATTTAGAGAGGCCGTTAGAATCGGGACTGGTCTTACCCATGCTCGCAGGAGGTTTTGAGCGCGAGTACGGGTAGGAGAGAAGATGAGAAGGGGGGGTATGAAAGAAGTAAAGACGGTTGGTCGGGGTTTGTGATAGGGCTGTTTATAGGAAAAGAAGTCCAAGGCCGAGCCGACGATAAGTCCTGCTCGTCAGGACTCAGCTCGCCAACCCCAGCTCGCTGACTTCCGAGACCTGCCCTGTCACATGTTGAGCTGAACATGAAGGTTATTACATCCGAATAATAATCATTGAAATTTAAAATATTCTAAGTTATTACAAATCAGGAGAAGGATATTGTTCAGAAAAATCAGAGGCAGGAGGAAAAAACAATAAGTTCAGTACATGTGCGGGCTGAGGGGACAGGAGGCGAGTGCTGGTAGGCTCAGCGATGGAGCCGTTTCTATCTACCCTTGCCTTGCGTCTCCTCCCCGCAGGTCACCGCGGGTTGTGGAGCTCGCGAATCCGCCCCAAGTTCCTCTGGACAATCTGGAGGCTCTCCTCGACCTCGTCCAGGAGCCGAGAAGGGGAGGTCGCCTCGCCTGCCGGGTTGCCCCAAACCTCATCAGCAAGTCGCACATTCCCGCTGCAACGCCTCTTTGTCCTCTTGCACCTTGCGTAGCCCGCACACCAGTTTCTTGAAGATCCCAATCCCCCCGCTATGTCAGCTCGTCGTTATCCACCTTAGAGACTAGGAAGGAGTCTAACGAGCTTTGAGAAGGGAGGGGCGAGTAGCGGGCTGGGCCCCGTGGAATCGTCAACCTCAGACTGAGTGGGAAGAGCTGCAAAGGCAGTCATGTGTTATTATGAAAGATGAACACCCCAGGAAGACTACGGGGTAGGGGTCACTGAAGGTCAACTTTCCTGACTATCTCGGGTGCCTCGAAAGAAAAGCGGGGTGGGGGCAGTTTCAGGTTTTTGCCCCGACCCGAGGGTTGATTTCTCGGCGGAAGGAGATTAAAGCCCGACATGGGGATGACCTATGCACCTCCCCCAGTAGTCCCGACAAGTTGTAGGTAGAAGGGGGCGCAGGCTGGAGAACTCAGACTCTGCGAGTCACGCCCCAGAGTCCCGAAGGGGGACAAGTCTCGCAGACGGGTCTCCAAGGTTTTAGGTCGCGAGTTGTCGGTAGGGGTCTTAACTCGCGACAAGAAGGCCTCACCATCATCCTTGCGGCTGTCCGGGTCGGCGCAGAGGTCGACGATGTCTTTCTCATTCTCATGGGCGGGCCGAGTAGAGGAGCCGGCCTCAGGCTCTAGGGTCATTTTTAAGTCTTGGAAGATGTGCTCGGCTGCTTTGGGAAATGGCTTCACCCTCTTAGCATGATTGGGTTCGGCCAGACCCCCCTGTGGAATGACAGGGGGAATCGTCGTCAAATTGACGACACGTGTGGAGGAGACTTCGCGAGCCCTCGCAAGCCTCTCTTGAATCTCCTTGGGGATAGGCATCTCGAAAAAGATTAGAGCAAAGGGAATGACAAAGGTCACTCAGGTACGCAGGTGCATATTTATAGCGCTGGTGGACCCCATCGAAAGATTCTCTGGCTCCTGCCACACTCGCCAAATCTTGTGGGGTTGGATGTTTCTTTTCAATCTTGTGCTAATCTTGCAAAGAGTGGGGATTGTGTATACAACCCGGTATCCGACGAGTGGGTCAGCAGGAGCCAGACCGGCCAAATCGAGCAGTCTGAGTCCCTGGGCCGAGCTCGGCAGGGGGGAGAACTCTGGTAGTCTTCGACTCACCCAAGCGGGGGGGTATGATTCTTCTGGGAGGCGAGCTTGTACTCGCCAAGCCTCGCTGCGTCAAGCTCTGGGTTGCTCGACGAGCTCTGAGCCCTTTTGTCAAAGCTCTGGGATGTTCGTCGAGCTCTGGGAGCTGCTCGATGAGCTCTGAGCCTTTCGTCGAGCCCTGGGCGAGCTCTGGGCGTCAAGCTTTAGGATGTTCAAGCTTTAGGATGTTCATCGAAGCTTCTAGGGATGTTAATACGGACACGGCTCTGTGTGTCAAGCTCTGGCCTCTTTCAGCGCTGGGGCCTTCGTTGAAGCTCTGGGCTGTTCGTCGTGGGCTCTAGGCTGTCGTCGAGCTCGGGCCTTTCGTTCGAGCCCTGGACTGTTCGTCGAGCTCTGGGTCTTTCATCGAGCTATAGGTGTTTGTCGAGCAGATGGGCTGTTCATCGTCGCCTGGGTATGCGGTCAAAGCTTTGGGGCCTTTAGCGTCGAGTCGGGGCCATTTCATCGAGCTATGGGTTGTTTCGTGAGCATTGGGACTGTCGTGGAGGCTATGGCCCGTTCGTCGGGCTCTGGGCCGTCTGCCATA